>JAVIWB010002602.1:0-334902 GCA_031893035.1 Dermolepida albohirtum
AATTTTGTGAAACGTGTATTCACGAGGAGAAGATGGAATGAAATATCACCATTGAGATTGAAATCTAAAACAAGTTTTCTAAGAATATCAGAATCAATAATCAGTCAACTATAGGACGAAATGGAGGAATTGATATCTAGTAAACAATTGCTATCTAACCAGTGGATAAATTGATATTACGTCATTTAACAAATGACCTAAATGAAAGAGAATAGATATTTACATTTTGACTTCTATTTTTATTGGTAATTCTTAATCATGAAGATGAATCAATTTTTATGTTACGAGGGATATCTCGTAAGTTTTGCATAGCGGGACATAAAGGACGCCACTAATCAAATGTCAGTACTAAAAATTAAACTCGGTACGATACGTGTAGTGTTGTAGCTACAACGATCCGTGAAAGTCGATAAGTTACTTGAAATATGAAATCAAACCAGGAACATTTTTACGGAATAATTTTTATAGTTTTCAATGACAATTATCTCAACAAGAATGCCTCGCCGAGTTGGTTTCTGTTTTCGGCAATGAAGCACCACATCAGTCAACAATTTCTTGTTGGTATGGAGAATTCAAGCGTGGACGGATTAGTCTTAGCGACAATCTAAGAGTCGATTTAGGGAGAATGGCAGGAACACGTCGATGCTGTGTGCAAGATCAATAAAGATCGGCATGTAACATTTCGCCAGATTGAAGCATTATTGGGGATTTCGAAGATCTCAATTCAATTTTGCATAAAGAATTGTGTGTAAAAAAATTAATATCCCGTTGGATATCGCATCAGATAGGTTGAATTGGTGTCAAAAAACTCTAGATCACTTCAACGCCGGAAAATTCTAAAAACGTGCACAACATTGTCAGTGGTGATGAATCTTGGATTTACTCATACGAGCCAGAAAATAAACGCCAGTCGTTTGTTTGTATGTTCCAAGGTGAAGAAAAGCTGATAAAATCCATCTGTTCTCGAAGTGTCTCCAAAAAGATGGTCGCGACTTTTGTCTCGAAAGCAGGTCATGTAGTAAGAATTCCTTTACAAGATCCAGGAACTGTTACTGCCGATGGGTAAAAACCATTAATTTGCCGCAAGTCATCACTGAGCTTCGGAAAACCAACCCCGAACGGCAAATCAACCTCCACCATGATAATGCACAGTTCGCACATACTTAGCACGCAAGCAAATTGAATTTTTAACGCAACAAAAATTCGAATTATTGGACTATCATCTGTACAGTCTGGATCTAAATCCCAACGATTTCTTTACCTTTCCGAAAATCAAGAACGGACTGTGTGGTTAAAGGTTCCAGTCGTCAGAAAGAGCAGTCGATGCCTTCAAAAACGCAATTTTGTTTGTACCAACAAACGCGTAGAACAGCTGCTTTCAGGGTTGGTTCAAGCGCATGCAAAAGTGCATTAATCTTCGTGGAGAATACTTCGATAAACAATGAAGTCTTTAAAAGCTACCTACTGTTTTATTTTAGTTTTATATGCAAAACTTAAAAGATAACCCACGTACAAGACCGAAACAGAACTTTATACATTATTTTGCATGGCTGCTCGTGTGAGTTTTTTTTTGTTAAATATGAGTGAGACTTTGACAAAATTTATATTTTGGAGTTATTTTTAACACTTTATCATTAATATTGTATGACATTGATTAAAGTACTGACAATTTAAAGGATTAAAGTCTTATGTAGAATAAAAATATTTTATTGTCAGCACAGATGTTTCCAAGTCAGATAAAAATGCAAATTCTCCACATTTACATAAATAAAACTAATCTTGGTACATCTAACAAAAAATCATAAGATCTTTTGAGCCTTTTTTCGATACCCACAAATCGCAACAAATGAACAATAAATGTCAAAAAAATAGAATTTACATACTAGCAAATAAAATAAAATATCGCAGACGAAAAAGAATAATTGCACGATGCAGTACAATGCAAAATGTCCCACTCAAAGAAACGAACGTGTTTTCTTCACGTTTCGAGTATTTCAATGGCAAAAGTTTATGAACTACGTATCGAACCGTTTCCACATCCGGATTATTCGCCTGATTTAGTCCCCTCAGACTTTTTCCTTTTTCCCCAACTTAAAAACTCGACTTTGTTGCAAAAGATTTGGACCGAATGAGAAAGTAATTACTAAAATTAACACATATATCGAATCTTATTTTTCTAAAAGAATGAAAAAGAATATCGGTGGAGATTTAGTCCACCAATTATGATAATGCATGGTAAGGTGAATAGGTGAATATTCACCTTACCATTCATTATCCAATCCATTCACCAGATTTAGTGCTTGATTATACGAGGATAGTTTGACAAGTAGTGAGAATGACACATAAGTGGCGCTCTAATTGGTAAAACAAATGCACTGTAATTTAGGTTGCCTATTTATATGTTTACATTCTGATATTTAGATAAATCGGTTGATTAGTTTATTTTTGACAGCTGATTGAAAAAGAAGCAACACTTTGTTTTGCTAAAATGGAAAAAGCATAGTATCGTGCGGTGATTAAATACTTCGTAATTAAGGGTATGAAAGCTCCGAAATAAAAGATGAGTTACGGGAATAATTAGGTGAATCTGCTCCGTCATCCGCCCACAATAAGTAGATGGGCAAATGAATTTAAACGTGGTAGAACAAGCTGTGTTGATGTAGCGCGCTCTGGAGCACCCAAAATCGTGACTTTTAAGGAAATGACTATAAAAATCCATAATATGTATTATTACGCAAGATCGACGACTCAAAGTGAGAGAGATAGCAGACATGGTAAATATTTCAACAGAACGCGTACACCACATTTTAACGAAAGAATTGAGCCTTTTCAAGCTTCCGGCAAGATGGGTGCCGCGATTGCTTACGATTGACCAAAAGTTCACTCGTTTGCGCATTTCCAATGAGTGTTTGGACCTTTATAAGCGGAGTCCGGTTGATTTTTAAGGCGATTTGTTACTTGCGATGAAACTTGGATACACTACAGTACACCCGAAACTAAACAACAGTCGAAACAATGGTTAGAACATGGTTCTGCACCTGATGGCATCAATTTTTTGGGATTCAAAGGGCATTTTGCTCTTTGATTACCTTCAGAATGGTGCCACAATAAACGGACAATATTATGCAGAACTTCTACAAAAATTAAATGTTGAGATTCGTGCTAAACGGCCAGGAATGGCAAAGAAAAAGATTCTGTTTCACCAAGACAACGCTCCCTCGCATACCAGCACAGTTACAATGTCCAAAATCCACGAGTTGCATTTCCAATTAATACCGCATGCGCCTTATTCACCGGATCTAGCCCCTTCCGACTTCCACCTTTTTCCAAAATTGAAAACGGCACTAGGTGGAAAGAAATTTTCGTCTAACGATGAGCTTATCATCTTCGTAAATGAGTATTTTGCAAGCCTTCCGGGATCGCATTTTAGAGATGGCGTAAGGGCATTGGAGCACCGTTAGAATAAATGTATTGCTCTTTTAGGAGAATATATAGAAAAATAAAAATTATTTTGTATTTAAAAAATTCGTTTTTCTTTTCCATTCTCACTACTTGTCAAACTACCCTCGTATAGGCTTATTAATTACTGAATAACCCTTGTATAACGCTATAACGTAATTGAAGCAGAAACATAAGGACATTCTTTATAGCTTTTAATCTCTTACTGACAATAACAACATGATCGTTGCAAGAGAACAGTAAATTAAAGGTGTATTTTAATGTTTCCATACATTCTAGTGTTGATTAAATACGAATAAATGCAATGAATGCATCGAATGTCCCATGACGGTATTGCCACAGCCCAAGGATTTTATTATTAAAGCAATTTCAAGTTAAAAAAATGAATATATGACAAACATTTGTAATTTTAGATAACCGTAAATTTCATTGAAAATGATTTAAAAAGAAGTCGCTTTATTGATTTGTTCAAAATTTCCACCCAGTTGGTGTATACATAGTCTGGCTCTTCTTAAAGTCTCAGGATCAGCACGAACTTCTCCGGCATTCAAAATGCTAGCAACGAGTTGTTTTGTTTTTCAATCTTTCCCATAAAAAATAATCTAAAAGTCTGGTGACCTTGACGGCCAAGCAACTGCTTAACTTTTTCCAATCCATCGGTTTGTATAATTTTGATTAAAAGAATCTGTTACTTGTCTACCAAAGTGCTGAGGTGTACCATCATGTTGTATTCACATTCGACGCCTTTCATTAATAGGAACGTCTCTCCTGGAAAGTTACCTTATAAGATTAGTAGAGAGACGTTCTTCGATTATAGACGGAGCAATGAGACGGTCGTCAATAATACTACACCAAACGTTCACTAAAAATCTATCTTAAAAACGTGGTACCTTAGTTTGCCTTGAACTTTCAGTGCCCAACAATATGAATTCCTGAACTGATGAATTGATGCCGTTTCTGGTGACGGAAGCTTCGTCACTAAACAATATTTTCCGGCAAAGCCCTCAATTTCTCACTAATCAGTAACTAAATTCAAGTCTTGATGCGTAGTCGCCAGATTCTAAAGGTTGTACAGGTAAGATATGTATGGATACAAACAGAAATTCTTGTTAAGTCTGTTAACAGTCTGCTTTCAGCCTTCCTCATAAAAAATAATCTATGGGTTTTAAGTCTGGTAGCCTTGGTGGCTAAGCTGAACCTCTTTCAATCCATCGGTTCGTATAGTTTTGATTAAAAAAAGAAGTTACTTGTCTACTAAAGTGCGAAGGTTGGCCATCATGCTGTATCCACTTTCGTTGCCTTATATTAAAGGAAAACGTCATCCAGTAATGTTGTAAAATCATTTTCCAGCGAACGTAAATAAGATGTTTTTGGAATATATACGGACCAATGAGACGGTCACCGAAAACTGCAAATGCTTGTAGTTCAATTACGATAGAATTTTGAGCATATGTTTATTAGACATTTTAACTTAAAATTGCTTAATTAACACATCCTAAAGATGTGGAAATCAGTCATAGGACACCCGGTATAACAGCGAGGTTGAAGTTGTCTATAATTACTCTCCATTATTGCCAAATAAGTTACATAACTCGTTTGGCAGCCAAATCAAAATAATATAAAACTTTAAATATCTCATACCGCCTCATATACGAGGTATGACAATTAAGTAACGAGACTGCGCTCCTTCCATCGCGCGGCCCAAGCTTAGTTTCGTTTCTCTGTCTACTTCAGTTTACTTTCGACCTTTAATTGTAGAGGATACTGTTACTTAGTAGTGCCGTGATAATGATTGACATAAAAATCGAGCCGCGAATTAACCTAAAATTCCTTGTCAAATTAAGAAAATCGCCAACAGAATGTTGACAAATGTTAAAGGAGGTGTTTGATGATAATGTTAAGTTACGTGCTCGAGTTTTTGAATAGCACAAACGGTTTTCTGAAGGTCGGGAAGAGGTCAAAGATGAGGAACGTCTTAGTCGACCTGTGACTGCAAGAACTGAAGGGAACGTTCAGAAAATTAATGAAATTGTGCTAAAAGACCGACGTCTGAGCTTTCGGATGGTTGGTGATATGATAAACATTAACAAAGAACTAGTAAGACACATTTTGCATGATGAATTAAACATGACGAAAGCTTGTGCTCACAATGTCTTATCTGTGAAACAGTTTTTAGCGGACAAGCGTATTCCGTACTGGCCAGATCTCGTACCATATGACTTCTACCTGTTCTGTGGATTAAAAGGAACACGTTTTTAGTCTGTTAAACATGTAAAAACAAAAATACTTGTTTCCAAAAGTGAGAAGTGCATTTAGTGGAACACATTTTCAGTCTGTTGAACATGTAAAAGCAAAAACAGCAGAGTTGTTGAGAGGCTGACAACTGACAAACTACAGCATTGTTTTGAACAATAGAAGACACGTATACAGTGGTGTACAGATAGGGGAGGAGAGTATGTTGAAGGTGTATAAGTTTATTTGCAATAAATAACATTTCTCACACCAGTCTCGTTATTTATTTATCACACCTCGTAGACATTGTATACAGCTTTGCATATTCCAGCAAGCGGAATATTTATTCTGGGTTTAAAAGCAGTTCAACAGGGCAAATGAAACGTTTGATTGTTACTATTTTTTATTAACAAACGTAGACGGAGGAGGGGCAACGAATGCATATAAATGACTTTACGGCGACAAAATATAAATCCTTTTATTGCATGTGCATTTTAAAATGCCGTCCAGGTAAAGTACACATACAAAATCAACAGAACGGGACACTGGTCACGTACGTAGGTGTTATTGTTGAAGCAAACGATGGTAGATCAATCTTTTATTTTTATTAGATGCACTAAATTTCATAACGTTTTCACATCTTGGATACACGGCATATATACGTTGGAAAGATCACGTAGGTTAATGTTTAAAAAAAACCTCGTCAATGAGCCTATTTGGCGTTTGCATCTTGAAAAACCGGTTCTGTGTACAAGACTGACACATTGGATATAAATTTGTTTATATTTTCACGCATGGTATGTGGACACGACAAATATTAAAGAGTTGGTCGGAGTGTTATGAGATTTAAAATGCGTGAAATTCCAAATTTCGCAAGAACTTAAATCGCTAAAGATATACTCGCGTTTTAATATCGTCCTCATTTCGCAGATAACCTAATCGACGTGAAAAAAAGTATTATCTTCATAAAAAAATAAAACTTATCTTTCAAAAGCCTACCTGTATTTAAAAAACACAATCATTTAATTGAATTGCGGAAAGCGTACTTTGAACTGTTTTTAAAATTGTACTTTGCACTCCATAATTTTTTTAACAATTAGAATTGTTTAAAAATGTGTTTTTTAGTTACTATACGAACTTTTTGTGTCATCAATTACCAAATAAAATCTACATTGACGTTTAATTTCTTGCATTCACTTTATATTTATTCTTTTTTTAAACAATTATCACCTCTAGTTGCAAATAGACTCAGTACACGACTGAGAAAGTAAACAAACACGAAGAAATCTCTAAGGGTCAATAGACGCGAACTAGTTAAAGTGATGTTTATGCCAAAATAGTCAAATAAAATTACCTTTTCAAGACATTCCTGGCCAATGGCTTTCGGATCAACACGAACTTCTATGACCACTGAATTAGGTTGACTGATTAAGCACCACATTTTTGTCGATTTTGCTGACGGAAAATATCAAGAATTTTCACTGAACGAGCTAGCTGAACACGGGCTAGCAATAACTACTGATCATTTGATAAATTCGCAATGTTCTATAAGATTTACTGGCACTATACGCTTGTTGTACACAAAACCTCTTGCACATTTTAGGACTACGTCCATACTAAGTTACTGCTTGGACTATATTAAATCGAAGCCGCCGAACTGACAGCTTTAAGAGGCGACGATCGTTCCGATCACAGACGAACGTCGACCGCGCTCCATCGGCCTTGTTCACGGTGAAATTGAACTTTGGACCCGCTCCGTGTGTCTTGGCTAGGTGGAATCGTACGTGTTCGTTTCCGAATCGAGTTGCGATAATGGAAAACAGCTGGTCTTTTTGTATACAAAGGAGTAGCATTGAAATTTAAGGTAATTCGAAGTAAATGCGGATCTTCATCCTCTATACTCGGCGAATAAATACTACGTATTAAAATTAAATACTAGTTTTACTATCGAATTTAAGGCGGCTTATTACGAAACATTATCGATACGTATGTCTGAATTTATACGATGAATTTGCCCCGAAATAAGTTATTTTTAGAATATAAAATTATAGGCCGCAATTCTACTGCTCTTAGGTAATAAATATATTAAATCAATGTTAGTAAATGCTATTTTTACAATGTTTTGTCGAAAATCTTTGTTGCATAATATTACAAAGGGTACTAAGAAAGTTTTGCAATACAGCTTCGTTTATTTAATTTTTTTCAAAGTAATTTCGTCTACACTCAATACACCTCTCTATCCTCCGAAACCAATCTTTAAACCAGTTCTGCCAAGTTTCACTAGGGAGTAGAGCACACTCGTTGTCCCAAGCCCGCAGAAGGTCCTCATCACTGGAAAACCGCCTCCTTTTTAGCTTCATTTTCACATGTGGGAACAGTGTAAAGTCGCGGGAAGCAAAATCTGGACTGTAGGGTAGGTGCTCGAGAAGTTTCAATCTTGTCGTGGTCAAATATACGGTGCAGGCTTTGGCGCAGTGACCTGGAGCATTATCATGATGGAGGAACCAGGTGTCCGTTCTTGACTTTGGCAGCAGGTTCTTCATAGATCCAATGACTTTAAGCAGGCATTGTTCAGTCACTTGCCTGTGACTGTCTTCTGTGTGTCCAAAACGACGCGTTCCACAATTCCGCTCGACTTGAAAAATACATTTTCTTCTTCACAGGTCGGGATTTTCTGACAACTACGGATGCGTCCTCATCATCAAAGACCCAAACTTTGTTTGGAGCTTTGGTCGGGACATCGTAATAGTACGGCCAAGTATTGTCACCTGTCACAATGTTGTTCACATACCTTGTTAAAATTTTTTAGCATCTCCCGGCACCAAGTCACACGTCGTGTTATCTTCTCTTCAGTCAGTCGGTGCGCCACCCAGAGTTTCTTCACCCGCAAATGATCATGCAGGATCGAACGAATTGCTGGTGTATTTAGGCCTGAAGTACCCTCTATCTGCTGGTAGGTCACTCGCCTGTCCTCGCCAAGCATTTTCCTCACAGTAGTAACGTTTTCCTCCGTAACTGACGTTCGCGGCCTTCCCGGCCTCTCAGCATCCTCCACAGTGAAATTTCTCCTTCTAAATTCTCTACACCACCTGAATATCATTGTGCGATGTGGACAAACATCACCTAGTGCAAGAGTCATTTCTTCGAAGCACTGGTCTATGTTTAAACCACGCACGAAATTATAGCGCAAAACTGCCCGTATCTCTTTTCGTGACCAGGATGCCATCGCAACCACTTTACACTCTCACTGCTAATGAATAACTGAGTCCATCGACATGGCGCGCCGGCTACTATACACGTATGAACATGACTCAACATGCAACAACAAGCAGCTTCCTACGGTTCATTGTTGCGTCATATTGCAAAACTTTCCTAGTACCCTTTGTACATTTGGCATTTCTGGACATATATACCAATGGAGCCTTGTAGAGAATATTAGTTCTTGCCCAAGCTATTGAGAAGGTCGCCGATGATCTAGTGTCAAAACTAGGCACGAGAAAATCAACCTGGGACAAGAGCACAGAAGAATCAATACAATTATTTATTAATTTATAAAGAAAACCGCCACTAGCTTTCTCCCTGCGTATACCAAGAGAATCAAAATTGTGCCTAGCAAGCAGACCCTCATACGTCGAACCAAAGGCAGGATAATGTCCATCAATCCTGTAGGATTGAGGAACCTCTTTTAAACATGCTCCAGGGGTAACTGCTGGTAATGGTAAAGCGGGTATCACACAACTGAAGCATATTTCAATCTGGACCGGACAAGAGAACCGTAAAGAACCTTCAAAGTGTGCAAACTACTAAAACCCCTGCAAGAACGAATAAGGAACCCAAGACCTCTGGAAAATGATGACGTTATACTACTAAGACTCCAAGATCCTTGAAGTTGTGTACTCTAGGTATAATGGATTGCCGAACATTGTAGTTATAGTAAAGCGGAGTATCACTTCTAATAAAAGAGAGAACAACACATTTGTCGATGTTGAGCTTTATCTGATTGTGGGTGGACCATTCGATTTGATTGAAGATTAATACTATCGTCAAGTGACTTAATACAACTGAAGATCTTTAGATCGTCGGCGTAAGCAAACACTCTGCAGTTAAGACGTTCCAAGAGATCATTAACGTGAATATTAAACAAAAGGGGTCCCAAATGGGAACCCTGTGGAACTCCAGAGGAAATATCGAAGAGCTTAGACGAATACCCATTATAATGCACATAACTGGAACGATTTTGCAGATAGGAACAAAATAAATTGGTAATATTGGGAGCAAAACCAAAAGATGTCAACAAATCAAAATCCCATGATTGATGGTATCGAAAGCTTTGGTGAAGTCCGTATATATGACGTCCACCAACTGACGTTTATCAAGTAGTTCCCCGATAAATTGAGTGATCTGGACCAGCTTGGTTACAGTAGATCTGCCTGGAATCAATCCATGTTGCCTAATGGATAAGAAAGGTTTGACACAGCTAGATAATTTGTCATAGACACTCAGTTCAAATATTTTAGCAAAATTTGGCAAGATATTGACAGGTCAGAACGCTTCCCCTTCTTGAACACTGGTGTAATCCTGCCTATATTTATAAACTATTCATAAAGTATTTAAACAAAATTAAAGTCTTATAAGAAACTAACAGTTAAATTTAGAGATCATAGAACTGAATTTATTTAAATTTAAGATTTTAGACTTAAACTTATCAGGTCTCCAGTTTTGCTTCATACGAAGGGCGCCGCCGGAAATATTCTGAACGTTAAGGGCGCCATGGCTTTAAAGAGTTTGGCAACCTATGCTCTGCGTGTTTAAATCTTGGAGAAAATGTTCTAATTTTCAACATTAGAAATTCCGTTCGTCTCTATAATGCGCTCGAAATCCCTATAAGCCCGGGTTTTCTGATACACATACTCTCTACATCAGCCTTTGAAAGAATTCAAACGAGATTTCTTAAATATTTAAGTTTTTTAAAATTGATATCATCTACCCGCCTTGGGGAAGAGACTGTAATAAATTATTTCCGCCCACGATTACCGCTCCGTGACTTTAATTAGCAATAAATTCCTAATTCAATTCGTAAATAGTAAAATTCATTCTCCATCATTACTTTCTCAGGTCCCTAGTGTCTACTTACAACAGTCGCACATCGGATACTTTTTTAATCGGATCTGCTCGCACTAATGTTTATCATAAAGCGCCACTTATACACATGGCAAGAAATACAGTGTGAGCAACAATGATCGACCTGATCTCACATTTCTTTCCATGCATATCACCTCAAAATTTACTTCCTCTTAAAAGTGAAATTGGACAGTGTCTCACACAATTCTAATAATTATAATAAAAATATGCTAGTTACTATGTAAACAACAAATACTACTGTGAAAACGGCATTTTCGCAGCGTATATGTGACCTGAAGACTTTAAAAAGACTGATGAAGGCTAGTATATAAGTATAAATAATGGATATTAATCACAAAACAAGTTCTGTACACTGCACGTCAATGAAAGGTTAATGACATAAACATAGAGTAGGAAAACTCACTGGAAATTACTAAACTGCTAACTTCAGAAGGAAAAAAGGAAGTAAGTACTGATATGGAGCGTGCGGAAAGTAGTAAAAGATCAGGCCAATCATTGTTACTCACTCGTTACTAATAAACTGAGCACCGTTTCAACAGAATAGTCAAAAATGTACAACGAAAAATAGAGAAGTGGAAAATAAGATTAGAACTGAAAAAAACGCATTTTGGGAACGGAAGTATAATGAAATTAATGTCCTTACTGGTGGGGTTCACAATCGATAGAGGTACATCACACTATTAAGTCTATGAAAATAAACGATAAACAGAAAGCATCCTCCTTAAATTAATAATAATTTCAATAGAGCTGCATCAGAATTGTCCGTTGTAAATGTTATTTAAAAGTATTAATTCAGGACTGCTATTTTTATGCACATGATTGTATATATTATACACTATTGCTCATAAGTATTTAGTCACTCGCATTTAACCCGCAAATTGTAACAAAAATCAAAGTTGAAATACTAATATCTTTTTATTATTTATATATATGAAAAATATATATTTTTACATCTAAAATTAATTGTTTTGTAATATATTTATCTAAATTTTAGACTCGTCTACATGCCCTCCTTTATTTTTAATCACTGCAGCACACAATCGAGGCATTCTTTCGATTAATTTTCGTAATATCTCAGGTTTTATTTTACCCCATACCTATTGCAGGTTCTTCCACATATTAACAGCAGATGTGAAGGCCGATATTCTCACCTCTCGGTCAAGTTCTTCCCATAGCAACTCGATGGGATTTAAATCGGGACTCTGTGGAGGCCACGGCAAAACTTTTATGGTTCCTTCGTTCTCCAATTTCTGCAAATATTCCCGGCGTAGTTTGGAAGTGTGTTTCGGGTCATTATCTTGTTGGAAGCTAAAATTCTGAACCGAAATTTTAATTCCAAAGGGATTGCGTTTTCCTCTAATTTGTTCTTTTTTAGTATACCTTCGATTTTTACGAGATCGCCCACATTTGATCCAGAAAAGCAACTCCATATCATGACTTAACTCGAATTTGGATTCATCGATCCACAATACTTTATTCCAGTCTTCTATGATCCAATTTTAGTGACCGCGTGCCCACTTTAAATATTTTTTTTATCTTGCGTAGAAGCGGCTTCCGCATTGCAATTCGTCCATGAGGACCGGCTTCTTTTAATCGCCGTTTAACTGTGGAAACACATAGGTTTTCGACGAACAGCATTTACTCCTGCTGTGATTTCTGCGGCTGTTTTTTCGTCTATTTCTCTTGCTTGTTACCACCATTGCAAGATCTGCTGAGGTTGTTGCCCTTGGTCCGTCTTTTCGAGATCCGCTAAACACACTTCCACATTCGCGGTGTTTTTTGATGATATAACTCACGGTGGAATGATTTAATTTAAGTTCTGTGGCAATTTCGCTGTTGCTTTTGCCACGATGTTATCACTATGAGCACCTCACGAAAACTGCAATTTTGCCAAAATACCCAAGTATAAATACTTAATAGTTTGCAATAATAATAATTTCCTAATTTTCTAATCCTTTAAGTGCAATTATTCTACCTGGAGTTTTATTAGGGTATTATCACTCATTGTGAATAATAGGGTAATCGCATAACTAATTTTGAATAAGCTTTTATAGATTTTAATGTTTACTATGAAACTATTTCTTACTACAGAAATAAACTTTATAATTACAACTTTTCTATAGAAACTGTAATGAAACAAGGGTGACCAAATACTTATGAGCGATAGTGTATATATACAGTGTGTATCAGCCAAATGGAATAAATTCGATAATAATTAAATGGAAGGGTGTACGAAAAAACGCTCGGACACGTCGATTGGGATTTTTAGTTGCGTATTTTTCTAAATAAAAAGTTTATATACAGGGTGTGTCACGTAAAAGTGGTCAATACCTACTTTCTTATTTTAAATGCAACACCCTGTCAAATATTAAATTTTTGGATTCTTTAGAAAATTCCAGACATATTTCATGTACAATGTCCTATACCTATCTTCGACTGTTTCGGAAATATTAAATGTTTTCAGATTAATAATTTTGTTTACAATTAAAATAAGATTTTCACATAATAGCTTGTTTACCGAACTATTAAGTGAAAATCTGTAATTGTACTTGTACTTCGTTTTAAAATACCTTGTCTTAGCAAAGTTTTGTCAGTGTCATAGTATTGTCAGTGTCATAACTGTTTGAATTTCGTTAACTACATTTCAGCAAAATGGTTCATTTAACAGAAATGCACAAAATAACAATTCTGCAGATGATTGGTTATGGAGATAACACACGGACAGAAATGGAAGTTGCTCACTTATTTCATGAGAAATTTCCAAATTTGCCCCCTATATCCCAAGGAACAATTAGTAAAATAGAAAAGCAGTTTCGCGAGTTTGGACATGTAAGGCAAATAAAAAAAGCAGCTGCGAAAGCAGTAAGTAATGATACCAAACTGGATATTGTGCTTGAGTTTGAAGAAAACCCGCATACTTCTAGTAGACAAGCAGCGTCAATGTTCGATGTTTGCCATTCATCGATTACTCGCACATTAAAAGAAAATAAAATGCATCACTATAAAATTATACCAACTCAGGAGCTCATGGAAGACGACTTTGATAGGAGAACGTATTTTTGTGAACAAATGATGACAATGTTAGATAACAATGTGATCCAATTAGAACATATTTTATTTTCTGATGAGTGTACCTTTACGCTTCACGGTCATGCTAATCGTCAAAATTGCCGCTATTGATCCAGGGAAAATCCTCACTGGTTGAGGGAAGAACATACGCAATACCCTGAGAAGGTTAATGTTTGGGCAGGAATTGTTGGAGATCATATCGTAGTTCCTTTTTTCATTGATGGAAATTTGAATGGCAACAATTATTTAGCATTGCTTCAAAATAATCTCGTGCCAGCTTTGACAAACTTATATCCTGATTTAGCAAACCCACAAGTTCCAGCAAATACGATGTGGTTCCAGCAAGATGGAGCACCATCCCATTACCAAATCAATGTCCGGCAGTACCTCAACCAAATATTCCAGAATCGGTGGATAGGTAGGCGAGGATCGATGGAATGGCCAGCACGATCCCCTGATCTAACGCCATTAGACTTCTTCTTATGGGGATATGTCAAGAGTATAGTATACAAAACTAAACCCCTCGACTTAGCTGACTTAAGAAGACGAATAGTAGTTGCGATTAGATCGGTCACACCTGAGATGTTGAGCAACGTTAGAAAAAATTTTTATTTAAGATTAGGATGTTGTCATGTTTGCGGCGAACTTTTTGAACATCTCCTACAGTGACATTAATGTTTTTCTTGTTATTTTTTACATTATCAAAAATTTTTCAAATTAATCTGAAAACATTTAATATTTCCGAAACAGTCGAAGATAGGTTATAGGACATTGTACATGAAATATGTCTGGAATTTTCTAAAGAATCCAAAAATTTAATATTTGACAGGGTGTTGCATTTAAAATAAGAAAGTTGGTATTGACCACTTTTACATGACACACCCTGTATATAAACTTTTTTTTTTTAAAAATACGCAACTAAGAATCATAATCGACGTGTCCGAGCGTTTTTTCGAACACCCTTCCATTTAATTATTATCGAATTTATTCCATTTGGCTGATACACACTGTATATATACATATATATATATATATATATATATATATAATAACCCCTCCATTTGTGTAAAATGGTGAACAAAATGTTGTTAATTAATAATACCACGTCATTAATTTTAGTTATCATTGTTTCACAGAAAACATTTCTTCTGTCGTAATCTTTAAATAGTAAACCCGTAATGATTTTGGAAATGCCAGCTTTTAAAATGGTTTCGTCAAAAAATTTAAGTACCCTTTCACTTTCTGTGGTGCCCATCCATGCCGAACTATATTTAGGACAATTAGGATATTTGGTCGAAAATACATCTGAAACTTGTTGCAAACTTGAATTCGAATTAAATCAATTGATAAATTGAATCTTCCCTTCAATAGAATACATATTAAATGTAAATTTTTATGAATTAATCTGACAAATAATATTGGCTATGTTTACTAACAAAATACACTTTCCAATATATTTTATACGAAGATAGTTTGACAAGTAGTGAGAATGACATATAGGTGGCGTTCTAATTGGTGAAACAAATGCACTGTAATTTAGGTTGCCTATTTATATGTTTACATTCCGATATTTAGATAAATTGATTGACTAGTTTATTTTTGACAGCTGATTGAAAAAGAAGCAACACGTCGTTTTGTTAAAATGGAAAGAGCAGAGTATCGTGCGGTGATTAAATACTTCGTAATTAAGGCTATGAAAGCTACGGAAATAAAAGATGAGTTACGGGAAACATTAGGTGAATCTGCTCCATCATCCGCCACAATAAGTACATGGGTAAATGAATTTAAACGTGGTAGAACAAGCTGTGTTGATGAAGCGCGCTCTGGAGCACCCAAAATCGTGACTCTTAAGGACATGACTATAAAAATCCATAATATTATTACGCAAGATCGACTACTCAAAGTGAGAGAGATAGCAGACATGGTAAGCATTTCAACAGAACGCGTACACTACATTTTAAAGAAAGAATTGGGCCTTTCCAAGCTTTCGGTGAGATGGGTGCCGCGATTGCTTACGACTGATAAAAAGTTCACTCATTTGCGCATTTCCAATGAGTGTTTGGACCTTTATAAACGGAATTCGGTTGATTTTTGTAGGCGATTTGTTACTTGCGATGAAACTTGGATACATTACAGTACACCGGAAACTAAACAAAAGTCGAAACAATGGTGAGAACGTGGTTCTGCACCTCCAAAGAAAGCGAAACCCACTTTATAGGCAAACAAGGTGTGGGCATCAATTTTTTGGGATTCGAAGGGCATTTTGGTCATTGTGTAACCGCTTAAGTTTAAACATTGACTACCTTCAGAAAGGTGCCACAATAAACGGACAATATTATGCAGAACTTCTACAAAAATTAAATGTTGAGATTCGTTTTTGCAAGCCTTCCGAAATCGAATTTTAGAGATGGCATAAGGGCATTGGAGCACCGTTGGAATAAATGTATTGCTCTTTTAGGAGAATATATTGAAAAATAAAAGTCATTTTCTATTTAAAAAATTCGTTGTTCTTTTCCATTCTCACTACTTGTCAAACTACCCTCGTATATAGTCATGTTCACGAAAATAGCAGTCTTAAATTATAAATAACATTTACGACGTATAATTCTGATGCAGATATATTGAAATTATTTAAAAGCCCTGATTATAATGGTTTCCGGTAAAGTACCGAATATGAGGAGGAATTACTGAGTTTTCTATTCATACGCTGTTATTTGCCTGTCCAGCTGGCGGCACTAAACGCAGACGTATAAAGTTCTGTCTGTTGCAGAATAATTCAACAATTTTTTAATCATTCATTTCTATTGTAATATGGAGAGCAATTATACTCGATCTTCTTAATAGAGGCGAAAGCTACAAAATACGCTCTCGTGTTCTGCGAAAATATTGCAAACGCTAAAAACTGGAGAAAAGTGAAAGAAAATCGTGGTGGAAAAAGGAAAACTAGCCCTAGAGAAGACAAAAACATTATAACTTGTGCAAAGAAGACACCGCTCGTAAGTTCAACTGCAATTAAAAGTGAGTCACGCCTTTGTATAAGCACCTCTACTATTAGACGAAGATTGATTCAAGGAAAATTGCGTAGAAGAAGGCCTAGGAATGTACCATTATTAAATAAAAGGCAAATACAAAGTAAATTATCGTTTGTTCATGAATACGTACAATGGGATGAAAAAAGTGGCGTATTGTACTGGCGGTCCGATGAATCGGAAATAGTTTTATTTAATACGTACGCAGGCCACCATTGACAGCATTTCAACCCCAGTACACCAAAAAGACGGTAAAATTCGGAGGCTCAAGCATCATTTTGGGGTGTTTTTCGTGCTTTGGCGAAAGGCCTTTACACAAGTTACAAGACATAATGAAGGCTGACGTCTGTATGAAAAAATTACAAACTATGCTTGTACCATAGGCAGAGGAAGAAATGCCACTATGATAGTTGTATATGCAGGATAACGATCCGAAATATGTTTCTCATAAAGGGAAAACATGGTTTCAAGACAATAACGTTCGTGTTTTGGTTTGGCCGGCACAATTGCCAGGCTTAAACTACATTGAAAATTTATGGCTGAAGTCGAAAAGACTGTATCTGTTGCTAAGCCGGAAAATATTGACGATCTGTGGAAAATATGCCATGCCGAATGGCAATCGATTTCAGCAGAGACTTGTAGGCAACTGGTGAACGCGTTGCCCTGCAGTTGTCAACAGGTGATAAAAAATAAAGGTCAAGCAACAAAATATTAAGTGTTTCAATCCAATTAACTAGGTAAAAATGACATTTGGCTAGTATTTTGGAATGTCTGCTATTTTAATGTACAATTATTTTCTTTGTTCTAGAATACAAACAGTTTTATTTTCTCTTTGGTATTAAGAAACCTATTTACGTATTGTTATAATTATGTAACATGTTGGAATAAAGAGTTCAATAAACTTGAATTTCTTCTACTCAACGTATAAATTGATATTTCAGCAAATTTAAGACCACTGCTATTTTCATGCACATGACTGTACGACTGGTAACTAAGGAAATAAAACATCTCGTAAACAATAGTTATTACGCAACTTATCGGTTTTATGTCAAAGGGAAAACGAGCAGTCGTCCGATTTCCATTTTTTGTAAGAGATATGACATTATTTGTTCTTTTTTCCCCCAAATAAATTGAGAACTAATGGTTAGAGTCGATCAATCATTCAATGGAAGTAAATACAAATGGCGACGACTTGTATTTAATACCCGATTGTCTTGTTGCCTGGCGATTTTGAATGTTTAAAATGCAAAATCTACAAATCAATAAAAAGAAGCGTATCTCGATGGATGACAATTATGATAAGAGGCACAAAAAATATTTTGATAAGACGAATTAATCGAACTTTTCCGTTCTTACGTTCATCGATCCCCGAAATCCGCTCGTACAATCTGATGAACTTGATGGTATTTCGAGTGGATTTCTAATTTAATATCGAGTATTATTAAAACAATACATTTTAATAAGTTCAGTGTCAAAGTGCATATGCGATAAGATATGATGCGCGATAACAGGAAAATACATCGACCGTTTAACCTTGAAATAATCGAGATGACGCAATTTCAACTCAAAAAAAAATTGACTATTATTAAACCAGCAAAATTTGCATTTGTATCTATCTGCTTTTGCACGGAATTAATTGCTAAACTTTGCTACACTATACAATATGCAGCTGACCTTGGATATAGTATTCCGAATAATCGCTTTACAGGATAGAGTGGATGTGATTTATTAATTACTTATATTTCACAGTTCAAGCTACAAAATGAATGATCGATAACTATTAAAAAAAAAGAATAAAAAGTTGTCAGTAGATTTGCAACAAAAATGGAATACAGACAATAAAATCTAGAAAGGTGAATTAAAAATTGTGGTAAATATATTTAGAAAAAAACAGTGTTATAGCGTAAAGATTTACAATTCCTTATAAATTTCAATAACAAAGTCGTGATCTTCAATAAGAGCAAACACGCAAGTACGAAAAATAAAGTACTTCGTTGTATCAACATAAAGTAAGTTGATAAAGGTAATTTTGATGGAGCCTGTGGTTGATTAACTTGATCACTGAAGGTTGATATATAACCCCTTGCCACATTAACTTTCGTATTCTGTATACGTATTTCGACAACTAAGTTGTCATCATCAGCAGATAATTAAATAGTGTCGCACCTGGAAAACTACGGAGAAAAATACCAGTACGAAAACAAATTCCGTACGCGATCCGTACCATTGAGAATCAAAATATACTACTGTGGGCAAAAAATAGTAAGACTTTGTTCATAATTTTTAAATTCTTAATTTATTCTTCCAAATCTATTTCGTCGCCCTCAAAGTAATCCCCCCTGGCCCCAATACACTTGTGCCAACGTTTCTTCCAATTTTCGAAACAGTTGTTAAAGTCAATTTCAGGAATAGCATTCAATGCGCGTAGCGATTCAAGTTTAATGTCTTCAATTGACTCAAAACGGTTTCCCCGGAGCGGTCGTTTGTGTTTTGTGAATAGCCAGAAGTCACACGGAGCAAAATAAGGCGAATACGGTGGTTGCGGCACGATATTGGTTGAAAATTTGGCGAAAAACTCGCGAAGAATTAATGGAGTATGCGACGGTGCATTATCGTGGTGCAAAAACCAAGAGTTGTCGGCCAATAATTCTGGCCTCTTTTTACGAATACCATTGCGCAAACGACGTATAACACTCAAATAGTATTCTTTGTTGACAGTTTGGCCGGTCGGAAGAAATTCGGAGTGCACCACACCTCGATAATCGAAGAAAACTGTTAACATAACCTTGATTTTTGACTAGCTTTGACGTAGTTTTTTGGGCTTCGGCTCACCTTTGATACGATATTCGGCCGATTGATCGTCTGTTTCCGGGTCATAAGCGTAGATCCAAGTCTCATCTCCAGTTATGATGCCTTTCATTTTGTCTTGATAGTCGGAAAGCATTGTTTCACAGATGTCAACGCGACGCTGTTTTTCGAAAAAAATTGAGTGATTTTGGAACAAATCGTGCTTTCACTTTTCTTAGGCCCAAATGATCCTTCAAAATGGTTTTCACTGATCCTTCCGATATTTCAACGATGCCAGTAAGGTCTCTGACTGTTAATCGTCGATTCTCAAGCACCAATTCCTTGATTCTATTGACGTGTTGATCATCAGTTGATGTTGATGGCCGTCCTGGACGTGGTTCGTCATCAACGCGTTCTCGACCCTCTTTGAATAATTTGTACCAATCAAAAACACTTGCTCGCGACAAAAAATTATCACCGAAGGCCTTTTGCAACATTCTGAACGTTTAGTCACCAAAAATTTGATTCCGTACACAAAATTTAATGGAACTTCTTTGTTGAATAATTTCACTCATTGTAAAAATCGCCAAATGCACTTCTTGTACTTCAGAAAGACAAGCGTATACTAAAAACTAATGATTATTTTGATGTGACATTTGGCACAGATGTCACTGACAGTCATACCAACCTAGAAAAAAATATTTCAATGAATGGGTTTTCGCGCGAAATTTAAATTAAAAAGTCTTTCTATTTTTTGTCTACAGTAGTATACGAAAATTAATGTAGCAAGGGGTTATATATCAACCTTCAGTGATTAATTTTATGAAGAAATTATGTTTACTATTTGCACTTACTGTATTTACGTCATTATTTTTAGAAAGAGTACAAGGTTTGCTTGACTTTAATTAAAAGCAATGCAAAAAAGTTTTTATAAAGTACACAAAGTATTCTATCAAAATGTCATAATATTTCTTATAAAGTATATTCGCAGTATTTTTACACGCAAAAGTAAACTGTTAAAATACGAAAAATCTTCTAATGGAAGCATTTCTCGAATTCTTCAAGTATTAATATTACCCAAGTAAAAATCCGAAGCAGCGAATATGTACTTTAGTTACCATTTTGGAAAATACTTTCCGATTTTCCACGGAAAATTAAGGAACTCTTCTTTAAAGACGACCTCGCTTGTGCCATTAAAGGAAAAATAAAAGATTTATTGTTGACGTGTGTTCAGTCTTGAATCAGGAAATCAAAGTTAATTAAAGAACTGAATGTAATCAGCGTGATCATTACAAACCGAAACGGTTCAAAAAATCTAGTTGTTTGATTCCTCTTTCTAGACAAACTTTAACTTTTAAATGAAAAAAAACTGATTCCATGGAATTTGTATGGAGATTATACAACATGGCGTATTTTACACAAGGATTCAGCTCTGAATGCATATAACTTTCAAATAACACAGGAACCGAAGCCGTTAGATCATTTAAAACGTCGTCCATTTGTCAATTTCATCAATGAACAACCAGCTGATTTTTCTCAAAAGTAATATTTTCCGGTGAGGCAAATTTTGAACTTGGTGGCTATGTTAATAAACAAAATTGTCGTATCTGGGGTGAGGAAAATCCACGAATTATTCATGAGAAACCTATGCATCCTAAACGAGTTACTGTTTGGTGTGCATTATGGTCAGGTGGTGTATGATTTTTCTCAAAAAATAACGTCTTCCGATGAGTCACATTTTGAACTTGGTGGCTACGTTAATAAACAAAATTGCCGTATCAAGGATGAGGAAAATCCACAAATTATTCATGAGAAACCTATGCATCCTAAACGAGTTACTGTCTGGTGTGCATTATGGTCAAGTGGTGTAATTGGACCTTACTTCTTTGAAAATGATGCTGGTGAAGCTGTAATTGTCAATGGTGATCGATATCGTCGGATGATAACCGAATTTTTGAATCCTGAATTAATGAATATTGATCTAGAGGATATGTGGTTTCAACAGGATGGCGCTACACCTCACTTTGCACACGAATCAATTGATTTATTGAGAGAAAAATTTCCTGGACGTGTAATATCGAGAAACGGTGATTTTAATTGGCCCCCAAGATCATGTGATTCGGTGTCAAATCACATGATCTTGGGGGCCAATTATTTTCTTTGGGGTTATGTGAAAAGTCAGGTTTATAAAAACAATCGACAATCAATTCCTGCTTTGAAAGATGAAATTATTCGTGTCATTGGTAAGATAGAGCCTCAATTATGTCAAAATGTCATTGAAAATTTTAACTGGAGAGTGGACGTCTGTGGAGTTGCAAGAGGAGACCATTTGGCAGATATTATTTTTCGCATATAAATGTCGTAACTGAAACTTCAATTACCAATAAAAAGCTTTTGAAAGCGAATGCAAATTATGTGTTTTATTTATTCTTAAAAAAAGTCGCGAAATTTGAAACACTTTTACAATGATATGAAATTCGGAATTTTTATTTTATAACAGTACTTAAGTAAGTATAAACATGTAATGTATCATAGTTAAATTTTAATCACATCCTGAGTATTATACATATATTACAAAATTACTACTTTATGTACAAAATAAAAATTAATATTTATAAAGTTGTATTAATTAAGTACCACACAATAGAAATCTATTATTAAAAATCCATTGTATAGCTTTTTCTGAATCGAATAATTATAAAGAACGAATAAATCATTTTAAATCGGTAGTATAAAAAAGAAAGACAGATTGTCTGAGTTTGTCACAGATTTTGTATATACGTATGTATAAATATGGATAGTAAACGGATTACATATCGTTGGAAAAGTATTTTTTACTTTGTGTCAATAAATGATAAGATAAGGCTTATGCGGACATGTAACGGTAGTTTTTAATGCAAACTATTCAGAAATTGAACTGTGAACGTCCTTCGAAAAATGTTTTCGTTAGTTTCTGCCCTTTACGCAACTACTTAATGAAAAATTACTTTTTATATGCAAGCTATTTACACTTAGAATACAATACGTGTATTTTTTAGATATTGTGTTGTTAACGGTATGAAAATATAAACTCAGTGGCGGCAGTAACACACGTAATTTTTTTGAAGATTTTTTTTTGATTTTCTTTATATTTTTTATTTTTAATTGCATTTAAGTAAAGATGCTGCTTAATTTCTATTTTCCAAAAGTAAATGTACACTATTTCTCAGAATGGAAGTGTTTATATAAATACATTGTGGTATTTATATAATTTTGTTTAAATGCAATTATGTATTTTTCCCTTACTGTATTATTAAAGTTCTCAAAAAGATTTTAGTTATACAAAGGATATAAACGCATTGTACTGTCGGACATTTATATTCGTTTTCTCTGTATTATAGGTTTTCCCATTTGTACAAAGGGGCCTAGGAAAATTTTGCAATACATCTTTGTTTATTTAATTTTTTCAAAGCAATTTCCTCTAGACTCAATACACCTCTCCATCCTCCGAAGCCAATCTCTAAACCAGTTCTGCTAAGTTTCACTAGGGAGTAAAGCACACTCGTTGTTCCAAGCCCGCAGAGGTCCTCCTCATTGGAAAACCGCCTCACTTTTAGCTCCATTTTCACATGCGGGAACAGTGCAAAATTGTAGGGAGCAAGATCTGGACTGTAAGGAGGGTGTTCGAGAAGTTTCAATCCTGTCGTGGTCAAATATTCGGTGCAGGCTTTGGCCCGGTGAGCTGGAGCATTATCGTGATGGAGGAACCAGGTGTCCATTCTTGACTTTGGCCGCAGCTTCTTCATAGATCCAATGACTTTAGACAGGCACCGTTCAGTATACCACTTAGCTGTGAGTGTCTTCTGTGTATCCAAAACGACGCGTTCCACAATTCCACTCGATTTGAAAAATACAGTTATCATTTTCTTTTTTAGAGATCGGGATTTTTTGACAACTACGGGTGTGTCCTCATCATCAAAGACCCAAACTTTGTTTTGAGCTTTGGTTGGCACATCGTAATAGTACAGCCAAGTCTCGTCACCTGTCACGATGTTGTTCACATACCGAGATTTTCCCTTATTAAACTTTTTTAGCATCGCCCAGCACCAAGTCACACGTCGTGTCATCTGCTCTTTAGTCAGTCGATGCGGCACCTAGAGAGAACAAAGTTTCTTCATCTGCAAATGATCATGCAGGATCGAACGAATTGCTGATGCATATAGGCCTGAAGTACCCTCTATCTGTTGGTAGGTCGCTCGCCTGTCCTCGCCAAGCATTTTTCTCACAGTAGTAACGTTTTCCACGAACGTAACTGACGTTCGTGGCTTTCCGGGCATCTCAGCATCCTCCGCAGTTAAATTTCCCCTTTGGAATTCTCTATAACACCTGAATATCGTTGTGCGATGTGGGCAAACATCACCTAGTGCAAGAGTCATTTCTTCGAAGCACTGGTCTATGTTTAAACCACGCACGAAATTATAACGAAAAAATGTCCTTATCTCATTTTGTGACCACGATGCCATCGCAATCACTTTACACTCTCATTGCTAATGAATAACTGAGCCCATCGACATGGCGCGGTGACTACTAAGCACGTATGAACATGTCTCGACATGCAGCAACAAGCTTCCTACGATTCATTGTTGCGTCATATTGCAAAACTTTCCTAGTACCCTTTGTATAGTGTATGTTTAATTTAAAAAATGCAATAATTGTTTATTTTATATAATCCTTTAAGTGTAGTCTACAGTTCTTTTGTTTATTGCATCTATTCTATTGCATCGGAGTCCAATTAAATTTCTACCCAAGTTTTCCCACCAACAAAATTTGCTTACTTTCGTTAGGAAACAGTAGTTATTACACTTAATTATTCAATTCAAAATAGAAGTTGTTGCATCGATGATTTGGTCAATATAATTGACTCCCTTTCTACCGAGCTATTTAGGAAACGGGAACTAGTCTCTGATGGCTGAATCTGGAGAATATAATGAATATGGAAGCAATTCCAATCCGAATTCATAGATTTTCATCACGTGTGTGCACCCTTACATTATCTTGATGGAAGGGAACTCTTTTCTTCATCAAATAGAGTCATTTTTTCTCCTCAAAACATTGTCGAAACGATTTTATAAGTCGTAAATTCGCCATCAATTGTTTTTCGTTTTCAAGGTAGTCGATAAAACCGTCGTAGCCTTAGATTTTTTTTATTATACCATGTATAATAGTCCTTTTCATTGTTTTTAAAAACAGCCTCTAAAGTTGTATTGTTTTGTAAATAATGAACAACTACGTCACTCCTTTTCTTCATATCAAAATGATTTAGGTAATTGTAGTAATACGTTGCTTTAAAAATTTTGTGGATGATACAGAAAAAAAAATTATTTTAACTAAATTTTTTTTAAATTGTTTTTGAAAATATTCGCCTATATGATGTATATACTTCTGCATTCAGTTCTCAAAACATTGGGACCATTGTTCTTCAGTCACCTCAAATACAAAGTTTTCGTAAGCTTCCACAGTCGTTTTTTGAGGCTTTAAATTTCAATCCACGCATTTTGTTTTATGTAAGGGAATAAAGAAAAGTTACGAGGTGCTAGTTTGGGACTATAAGGCGGATGAATCATCAATTCTGTTCGTGAAGCGTCTAAAAACTCTGATGCTAAGATGCGTTATGTGGTGGTCCATTGTTTTGATGCAAAAAAAATCGTCCACTTGGTCGTTTTCTTGCGCCTTTTTTGGAATACAATTGGCAAACGAATGGTTCTATACCATTCAGCATTAACGCTGCGATGATCCTATAGCGGAATAGTAGCAAGACGGCCGGTGCTTCGGAAAAAAAGCCACCATTTTCTTGCCAGATCTTCGCCCGCGCCTTAGTTTCGTGGGTTTCTCCTCATCTTTGAAGACCCATTGAGGCGATTGTCGCTTGCTTTCTGGCTCATAACAATAAATCCAACTTTCGTCACCTTTAACGATGTCGTACTCTGATTTCGCTTGACCTCGATTGAATTTTTTAAGCGCAAAGCTTTCTGACGGCAAGGTGAACAAGCAGGATAGGTCTGATTTGGGTCATACCTATGCCCAATGATGCCCAGATATCTCTGTATGTGTAGTGGTTGTCTGTCTTTATCATGTTGTACACCACGTCGATGTTTTGTAGAGTGACTGCAGTGGCAGGCCGTCCCTCGCGATGCTCGTCTTTGAGCGAAACACGTCCACGCTGGAATTCGTTGTACCACCGTTCAATAGTCGCCAGGGTGCTTCATCGCCAAACAATGGCTTGATTTTTTGCAAACACTCTTATTGAGTGAGACCGTCTTTAAAATCGTAGAAAATAACGTCTCGAAAATTATCGCGCGGTCATTCCATTTTTCGCAAAACTTACTTTATTTAAAAAATTACGAAAAAGAGACAAAAGTATATGCTAGCAATCTGTAAATGCTATTCAGACTACAAAAACTCGGAGAATACTACAGAAACATTTCCGATAGAGCTACCTTACAGGAAGTAGGCGAACCGCAAAACTTTTTAAGCACCCTACGTACTTATACACATTCGCGCACGTTTACTGTTCTGTTCTTGCAATACAATATCGTGCACGTGAATTGCGACTTATTAAAATCTATATTATCGGGGCAAATGATGTAAACAAAATTCTAAAGAAAAAATTAAAAGCAGTACATCAAACAATCTGAATGATTACGAAAATTGCTCACTACAATAAACATCACAAAAAGATCATATCCCAAAGTATTTTGGGATATGACAAATCAACCAATTGCATTCAATAATAGTTGTGTTGGCATAATAAATAATTAAATCACTACTTACAGCTTAACTGTATATTTCCACCATCTTCAGGATCTTTGATTTAAAGCATGGTTCTCTTTTAATGTCGCGTCTAATATCATCTTGCTACGATCGTTAAAACCTCTATTTCCTTTTCCTAATGTTCTTCAGATATAAGTTTCATTAAGTCATCTTTTGCAATAGATGCCAGTACTATTTCAAGCCACCTTTTTTAGTCCTTTCAGCCACACTCTTGCTTTCATTTTCACCGAAATAAGAATTTCGTTGATTTTTTCCAGAATTATAATAATCTACACTTTGCCTTGAGGAATTTCATTTTACCACGTTTAATTCATTTTTAATTCTCTATTTGTACTTTGAGTTTTAGAATCACAAAACAGGTCTGATTCAATTATAATTCTTCGAATTCTAAAATAATGAATTCAAACTTACTATCACTATGTGGCATTGATCGATTTTTTATCTAATTTTAACATCGGCCAGACGAATTTTATAAATGTAGGTAAGCATTAGCTTTATTAACTTTTTCTATTTTAACGTTATCTATCATTACCTCGAATTTAATCTTAGAATGAACAGTACTTCATTATTAGTAAAATTCCTTCTTTACTAAATGAACTCTAAGCAAATCGTCAAAGAAAGCTTTTTACTAGCAAGTAACAGTAATTTTATTTTAACGTCTACTTTGACATTTGTAAATTTATCATTTTTCTAAGAACTGGTTTTAGTTCATCATAATGCGCGCAAAAATTTATAGTTAAACTTGATCCAAAATTTCTTTTACTTTATGTTATTTATTATTGATTTCCCGGGATATGTTAATTTAAATAATTATAGCATTAATATATAAATTATTTATTAGAAAGCTTTCACGGTGTTTGTGCCATCTACCATCAACACCTGTAACGTCTTATTAGTAGTACTTATAATGATAGTGAATAGATGGCAGTACAAAAGATACATCTTAATTATTTTTTAATAAAACGATACAATTGGATAATTCTTTACAAATCACTTTACTTTTGAAATAGATTTTAATCGTATTTAATAATTTTAGAACAACTCGATAATTTCTATAAATTTATTTTCTAAGTTTACTTTTTCATATGTATATATATATATATATATATATATATATATATATATATATATATTAGAAAGAAGACAGATTTCATTGAAAAAAATTTGTATTTGTATTATTTTAATAGTAGAGCATATTTTTATAAATTACTTTCTGCAATAAATTCTTTAAAAATTTAAATTATAAATGAGTAGGTAATTTTATTTTTATATATTTAACCACACTGTTACGAGCTTTAATAATTTTTTTAACGTTACAGTTAGCAAGAATGATAAACACATGTTTTCGACATTTAATATAACAAAGGCTTGGGTTAATTTTAACTATTATTTTTTATGTTTCCATTAAGCTATTATATTTGACACTAAAAATGGCAAGTAGAATTAAATTGTAGATGCAAAAGTATAATTAAAACCTTTTCTTTTAGCCCAAAAAGAAGAAATTTATTGACCGTAAAAACGCTGTTACGTTTCATTTAGTGCATAGAAGTCAACAAGATCCACTTGTTGCAGATGAAAGTGCACCTCAACGAGTCTTAGTTCCTGAGAAACCTAAAGTATAATTCCTAGTAATTTTTATACATATTCATCTTAAAAAAAGCTCTTTTTTTGTAGAATGACACGCGTATTGAAGAGCAACATAAGTATGGAATTTACTTTGACGACGACTACAATTATTTACAGCATTTGCGGGAAAGAGGCCCAATGGAATGGCAACAGGAAGAAAGTAAACCCAAAGTGGATACAAAGTTGAGTTTACCAAGTTCTGTGTTTGCATCAAATGTTGAAGAAGATGTAGGGTTATTAAATAAAGCAGCTCCACAATCAGGCAGAAGCAACCTGCATTCATTTTTAACATAAAATCTACAAAAAATTTTTTTACAGGTTTAAGATTAGATTTAGATCCTGATGTCGTGGCAGCTATGGATGATGATTTTGACTTTTCCAATGCTGATAATCAACTAGAAGATAACTTTATAGAATTAGCAAATGCAGAAGGTTCTGATTTTGAAGACGACATATCTGATTATAGCAATGATGAAAGGCACAGTTCAAACTATGATTCGGAAGAGAAAGATGAAATTTGTTCATTAGAAGGTCCCCAATATTCATTTAAAGATGAAGAAACAAAATCTAGATTTACTGAATATTCTATGTCCAGTTCAGTTATTAGAAGAAATGACCAATTAACATTGCTTGATGGTAGATTTGAAAAGGTTCGAGATGTACTTAAAAAAACATTTTTGTTTCTATTAATTTTAATATTTTAGATGTATGCGGCATATGACGAAAATGAAATTGGGGCTTTAGACTGTGAAGAAATTGAAGGTTACGTTCCTGAAAACTCCGAATTATTGATCCAGTATGCTCAAGAGTTTGAGAAAGAGAACAGTAAAAAACACTTGGATGATATCAAGGAAAAAATATGCATACAAGAACATAGTGATTCAGATTCAAACGAAGAATTGGAACAAATGGAAGTTCCTGAGAAAGAAAAGTGGGATTGCGAATCAATACTCAGCACATATTCTAACATATACAACCATCCAAAATTAATTAAAGAGCCACCTGTAAGTATTTTGTTATGGTTTCTTCGTCCATCATATTAAGGTTTGGTAAATCAGAGTTCACCATTTTATTTGTATAGTAAATGAGTGCTTTTCATAAATATTGTCTCAAATGATTATTTAAATCTTAAAAATATTGAATCTCCTTGATGGCACTCTAATTATTTATATTTGGATTTATTTTTTTCTATTTTCAACGGTCATATTGAAGTTGAAAATACAATTTGAATACATACCCATAAGTATACTTATCATTTTTTCCGTTTTTCTATAATATTTCATTCACTTTTACATGTCTAATTAAAAATAATTCTTTCATTTTTATTTCAGAAGTCAAAAATAAAGATAAATATGAAGACCGGTATGCCAGTTGATGTTCTAAACTCAAATAGACTTACAGCAAAAGCTCTGCAAAATTTGGACCAACAAAATAATTGGTCAAATCAGGACCTAAAACCAAAGTCTGTATGTGCTGAATCTGTAATTTCCACGTTGTCTGCTTTATCTATAAGACCCAAAAACGAAAGTAGTGAAGAGAAGAAGGAAAGGAAAAGGTTATTGCGGGAATATCGACGAGAAAGACGTTCGGAAAAGAAAGCCAACACACAGGCATTTAAGGAGGAGGCAAAAAGGCAAGCGAAGATTATTATGAATAACAAGAACAATGTGCAGGGAAATAAAATATTGTAAATTTTATTTTTTTAAGTAGCAAACATTCTAAGCATGATTGTTAAATTATAAAATTTTGTACAAATTGTATATAATTTGAACAATTAATGCTGGGAGCAGTATTTATAAATTATAAATAAAAAATTGAATTTCTCTTATTTCAGTATTATCTTCCATTTCTACAACAAAGTTGTCATATTCAATAAGCAGTGAAAGTATTTTAATTTATTAAATATTTAAGCGTGCGTCTGAGTAAAAGATTATAAAATAGTAGAAAGATGAAAGTGCAAAAGTGTGTTATAAAATAGTAGAAAGAGGGTTATTTGCGGTAACACTGAACAGGCAGTTTGACTTGCAAAATACAAATATAGAAGTGAAATTGCAAATCGTTTTGCGTGGTAGAAAAAATGATGAAAGCGAATTGCATAAGTCTTTATCTTTTGTTGCTAGAAAACACGTTTACCAATTTTTTTTTCGACAGAAAATTATAATGAAAACTAATCGATGTGTTCCAAAGGAATTGCTGTAAAGAATTCGAAACATAATATTTATATTAATGTTTATGGTGCAAAAAAATTGCTAACATGCATGCTAGATTAGTTGATGTCGGTTGGGATAAGTTCATTTATAAATATATCGCGTATTTGTGTATAAGTTTACTTCAGTAGCTTCTAATGTGTGTATCACTAGTTCATCCAACTATAGCTGAGCGAAAATATTACGTAAAAGAAAGGTTACATGGGATACATCACGCGCCGTTTACGGAACGTTCGCAGTGCCAATAGTACATACATATATTAAGTAATATACGCATTTATCTAAAGTAGACGTCTAGAATGACTCTCGAAACAATCACTTTTTCTAGAATCGTTGCTGGTCGTCTTACGCAGGTTTTACTGTATTTAAGACACAGTGGCAATCCTGTAAAATCTATACTTAATGGTTTACAAAGAACGGAGTTGCAAACAGAATTTAGAATCAGCGAAACGCATTATTTCTCTAAATATAGAGCGGTCGTTTTCCAAGCCCAATCACATTTTCACCACGTCCCAGGAGATAATTAATTAATCTTTAATGGAAGTAATAGCAATGCTTTAATAATAATTTATAACATGGTGCACCTTCATTAGCATCTAGACATTAAAAGAGAAATGTCAGTACATTTAAATAATGTTTATTTTTTACTATCTTTTGCCTTGAATAATTACAATTGTACTTAATTAGTATACATAATCGGCAAAAGATGATTGGGGAATTACACAAAAATTAGCGACACTGCAAATTATATATTTATGACTAAATTACTTGTCCTTCACTTGGTTTTTTAAAATAAGACACATCGAATATTTTTATTTCGAAATGACTACTAATTAATTAAGATTGTGCTACAATACTAATTGTTAGAATAAAATGTAAGAGTTTTTATGCATATTAAAATCATTATTTAGCATACGAAGGTCAATGACAAACTTAATTATGTTTTAGTCAAACACTAAGAGTCGTTTGACTCATATGATGAGCTAATAGTGCATCTGGTATTAACTCTTTTCTTCTCTGCATCTCCACATCCACTGCTTGTGATGATAAATAATAGTAAGGTTACACAATGTTGCTTTATATAAGGTTTGGAAATGCCACCCTCTTTGGCGGAAGAGTAACCTAACCTATCATAAAATGATCACTTAACATATTCGATTCGAAAATTCTCAACATTTTTTCTTGCAACTGTTTTAAATTGTTAGCCCTTTCAAATTGGCACAACTGTCTTTGTACATAACCCCACAGAAAGGAGTGTGGCTAGGTGATCTAGGTGGCAATTTTAGCGTACAATTTCCGGCACCAACACAATCAGGAAAGGCGTTTTGTCAAAAGTCCGTCACTGCCCTGTAAATGCCCTCAAAAGTGGCATTAATATTGCGGACTGTAGCAACAATCTCGTTTTGCAACAAATTGAAGTATTTTGCATTGTGTGAGGTTACCATCAATAAGAAAACGTCCTATAATATTGTTATCCAGTATACCCGCCCAGTTTTTGAGGGTAGTGGGTTTTTTTTATTGAAATGAAGATGTTTATTTTCCGAACAAACGGAGGATTTTGATTTCCATAAATTGGAAAAGAGGGACTCATCTGAGAATAAAATATCTCGATTATGGTTTCACACAGCTCAATTCTTCTAATACTGTCCTGAGGGAAAATTTCTTAACTTGTTTGCATTTATATTTATTGCGCTTTAACACATTCCTGAAGGCCCTTTCTTTAATACCGATTTCGTCAGAAACTTGTCAACTAGAGCAAGGTTCATTAGTTTCAAACCCTCACCTCTCTCCTCTCTAAGGAGGCTCAAAGAGACTTGAGTTTGTCCATTCTTTTTTTCAATTTTCTGCAATTTCCGATCATACATACTTTTTCAATGCATTTACGATCCTTTCGAACGCGTAAATTGTTTTTCACCACTTGTCTTTCTATTTTGCACTTCTTAGTGAAGTTGTAGGAAGTGGTGGGTATCATTAAACAAGATTCAAATTTGATATTTTTTATTTTATACATTTTTTTCGTATAATAAAATTTACTTTTGGAATAACAAATAATTTAAATTAATTAAATAAGATAAGCAAATCTTCCAATAATATAATTTAAATTCTAACAATTTCTCTCGATAAAAATAATAGTATAAATAAATAATGTATATACCACAACGCAGAATTTCTAAAATAGAAAATATTGAAAAAAGAAATATCAAAGCGCACTTATTTAACGATTAAATATATTATCATTGAGCTGCAGTCTCGACATCTTCATATTTAGCGGTATTCTCTAAATTTTCTACAGGGTTATTGTCGATTTCCGTGTTAATAGATGGTTCCGCTTGACTGACTGCCCTGCCTCTTCCTCGGTGTTCAGGTGGCGCCACTATAGGGATCGCGGCCTTAGGCCGTTTTGGTGGAGCGGCCCTCAGAGCCGCTTGCTGTTCTTGCGTCGAATAATAAGTGATTCCGCCTTGTGGTTGATACAATTCAGGAGGTTGATTCTACATTATAATGAAAGAAAGTTAATAACTAAAGTATTTTATATTCAAATATATAGAATAGCCAGTGAAGATTTGTCTAGTAAATATCTGTAGTTACTCAATGAAGTTCTTTATTTTTTCATCACTAATACTTCGTATCAAAAATTGTGTATTTCTTCAAAGTCAACTAGAGTAAAGAGTTTTAACATTAAATGAATTCCATTACTCATGATGTGAATTTGTGTTACACACTGTGTCAAGCAGCCATTTTTTCACTTTTCCCTTCACATTACATTACTAAAAATGACTGAAGGTATTGCCAACTGTAGATATTCAAAGTTCGTATCTACAGCTCGGCCTAACCTGACAATTTGATCACCTGATCAGATTCGCGCGAAATTCAAAATAAGGACTACAAACAATCAACACTTACATACTAGAAGATGCGGATGGTTCATTACTGACCCAAGGCCTTGTACGCGATGAATCACAAATGTCGTGAAAAAAAGTATGCCCAACTGAAATCCATCGACATTTCTGAACACTTATATGCAGAGTGTTGGGTTGTTTTCACGTGGCCCAGGTTCGTACTGAGTACGCAGCGCCCCCACCAATGTAATGAAATAAAACAGATGAAGTGTAGTATTATAAAGTTTGCGATAAACCGTTGATGTGTTGGGACAAACGCGAATGTAAAAATCATATAAAGAGTGTACAACATCATAATAAAAAAAATAACATGCCACCAAAAACTCAACTTTCCGGGACAAATGTGGAAACTTATGTCATGCCGCAGATATTTTGCCAGTCTTATCCAGCTGTCAATAATGTGTTATTTATAAAACAAACTGTAAGTGATATAAATAACGCATGCACCCCAAGGTCGTCCGTTTGTTTGTACAATCGTCCTGTTGCGTTCCTGGCCTACTAGAAAAATATCCTAACTCTAATGATAGTCCTTAGATTGAAGAAAAATATTAAATGAATTTATTTTTTATGTTGTCCATCTATTATCTTCATACAATTTCAAATGCTTATTGAAACGATTTCAGATTTGCACAGGGGAATTGCGACTATTAGGACTATGCTTGGGACAGCGCCGCCTGTTATCTCTGAAACCTTGAGTATGGATGAGGTTATTCACGAAATAAAGCAGCATAAGTAACTTAAAGAAGAAAAATATTGGCTAATTCTAGCGATGGGGTAAAAATAAATTATAATTTCATGTTATTAAGTGTTCATCAACAAGTTGTGAATGAGATTAAGTCTTATGGACTCGGTAAGCAGGTACAAATAAGCCCAGGACCCTGAAAATTGTGTTAAATAATGCTGAAGAAGTTAAATTACTTTTGTGTAACTCAAATAAATTAAAGAATTGTAGAACTACAATAAAATATTTATTTTGAAGGATTTAACTGCGAGGCCAATTGAAATTGAATCTAAGAAAGTAGCTTTTGATTCGAGACAACGCAAAGCTAGTGGTGAGAATATAACTCTTGGATATTCTAATGGTATACCCAAAATAATAGCTGGAAAAAACTGTTTTCTATCCAACAGTTAACATTAAACGTTTATTACGAGACTGTTAAGGGGTTAAATAGTAAAACGTTTGAGTTCTACAATACCTTTCTATCATGTGATGGTATTGACATCGTATTGTTAACTGAAACTTAACCCAAACTAACCCAACCTTACTGGACTTATTTACAGATGATTATGTGATTTTTCGAAAAATGCCGAAGGGAAAGTCTACCAATTGCAGAAAAACGGTTAACTATTCTCACATTACACGAGGACGGATATTCCATACGTGTTATTTCAGAAAAATTACACGTCACAAAATCAACTGTATTATAGCATTCGCTAGTACCGAACCACTGGGATACTAGAACACCGTAATCATCTAGGTCGGTCAAGAATGACAACGCGTGCAGAAGGTCGATGCTTTAAAGTGTTAAGCAAGCGAAACCGGGGATTTACGGCGTCCGAAATCGCTATGGAAAACTATGGAATGGGCTCGACGAACGAATATGAAAAGTCTGTCAAACTTCGAAAGAACACCAGTGGCTACTTCTCCAAACTGAGTGGGACATTTCCGGTAAAATTATAACCAAACTAAGAAAACGCATGTCACGAATGTTCCAGGAGTATTACAAGCCAAAGGAGGCTATTTCGATGATCAAAAGATATAAGATAATATTTTAATTAGAACACTTTTCATGTTATCTCTTCTTATTATTTATGTTTTTATTTCTAGCAATAAATTTTTATTTTCTTGTGCATTATTTTTGTTTTTATTTACGCCTGTAATCATTCAATAGTTCTAACTTTTATGACTAGGTTGAAATTAACTGAAGGCTGGATATCCTTCAGTCCTCTCGAATAGTTTCTATTGTGTAACTGCTTGAGAAAGAAGTCCTGTATATATTCCATGGTCCTATTATGAATTTCTCTGGTACAAACTCTACCAAGATTTGATACATACTGTCAATTTCAATCATTAATACACCTGTAATATACCTGTTACATTATGAATGTAGTCAAATGGTAATTTAACTACATTCATTCCGTTTAAAAAAATGAAAAATGTTCATTATTTCTATTATCAGCACTTACCACAGCATTAAACGGTTGTTGATAACTCTGATATGCGGCTTGTGGGTATTGCGGCTGACCCTGGACGTAATTCAATATGGGAGCGGTTTGCTGGGGTATGAAGGAAGTAGGTGGGACACCTGGCTGTAAGAAGGCTGGTGCCGGCGTGAAAGGTGGTGCGAATTGCGGCGGAGCCTGTAAAATAGGAGTGGTTGTAACGGGAACTTGTGCGGGAATGGGCGGCAGTGTTTGGGTGGGAATCTGTGGCAATGGTGCACTAGTCGGATGTAAAGTGTTATTGGTCATCAATGTCGGTTGCGGTTGTGATGTTTGATTTTGTTGATTGAATTCTATAGAAACACGAGAACATAAAACTAAGAAAAAAGAAAACACTTCAGTTAGATTTACCGTTTCCGTAGTAGTTCGTGTGTTGCGGAGGGAATGGCGGATTCGTAGTTTCGGGCAACGATCTCTGACGGATGGAGCTGTACCTTTTCGAACCCTTCTGCTCCGCTTGCAGGCGTGGAGGCATGCTGCCCTGTCTCTGATTATTATGCTTAGTGTTCGGTTTAAAATTCCCAGTGCCTTCTTGTACAGTCATTTTACTCATTTCTTTCTCGATCTCCTGCACGTTCCTATTCTGATTCACGTTGGAGTTTTGGAAGGTGCTCCTGCCGGGAATTCTCGGCCCCGGAGTGCTCTTGAACTGGCGACTTTTCGTGAAGCCTCTGTAATCGGAATCGGTTATTTCGCGTTTGGGTTTCGTCACGCGACCCGTTCCAACGCGAGCGCCCTTGTTGGACTGATACTTGTCGTTTTGATGGTGAGCAGATATGTTTTGTTTCGGGATAATTTCTTTTTGTTGATATTGGTGCTGTTGGTGCTGATATTGCTGTTGGGGTGGCGGCGCATTATTTGTTTTATTTTCTACTTCAGGATCGACGGGAATCCTGTTGTTTAAAATACACTTACGTTAGAAGCAAATGAAGTATATTTGATTAAGAAAACGGAGATATAGAAACATTTTATTATTCAATTTAAGTTTGAATATGTATTTGTCTTTTTACTGCAATTAAAATAAATATAAACAAATGAATATTTTTAAAATAATGTAATTATTATAATGAAATGCTAGTTATTGTTTTAGCAAGCATTAATTCGATTGCGGTGTTTTTTCATTCTACTGAAGATGACAACTTTGTTTAAAAAGAAATTTATTTACGTTATTCTTACGGATGTTAACAAACGTGACTTGCACAGGTTTAGAAAAACTCTATTAAATTCAACAAGCGCCAAAAACAAGTTTTTAAACGAAGAATATGCATTTCGAACGTAATAAAATTGTACATCTACCTTTCATCCTTTTCTAATTCAATGTTTTCCTTCGACACCGTCGAATCGGTTTTTTTATTAAGATTTTCGGTACTTTCTTGTTTGTCCTTATCGCTTTCTCTACTCTCCCTATCGCTTTGACTCCTGGGTTTACGCTTCTTGGGAGTCTTCCTAATAACGGTCGGTTTTCCGTAAGCATCGACGTCCTCCCAATTCCTTGTATATTTATTTGGACCGCGACTTCAAACAAACAGTACGATGCACATAGGCGAATAACATAGTTTATTTATAGTGTACTAACCCGTATCGTCTTCGCCTCCTTGCTCTTGGGGGACCGTCTTCGTTGCGGATATCGTAACCGTAAATAGCGATGAGTTCTGCTCTACTTTTGGGCGCCTGTTCCGTATCGTTGAATCTATCGTGGCTCCATTTTTCCTTCTTATCTTGCCATACCTTCTTTTTACTATCTTTGTCGTTCTTGTCGGCTTCGGCAGATTCTCTGCAGAAGTAAAACCATATATACAAGGTCAAAAATAACATTCTTACTATCAATAATAATAATGATGCTAGGTTGTTCAATAAATTTTTTCGTTCAATAAGAGATGACGCAATCAAGTTCGTCATTTTATTTTCTTAAAAATTGTACTACGTTTTTATGAATACGTGTGAAGTTTTCTCATTTTATATTTTCTCAGTCGCATATTTACAGGTGTTCAAAGTTGACGTGTCACAGTACTTCTTTACAATGGAAAATATTGAATATTGTGCTTTGTTAAAATTCTTATTTTTGAAAGGTGTAGCACCAAAACAAATTCATGAACGATTGTTGAAAGTGTATAAGGACCCTTCACCTTCAATTAGAACAGTTAAACGATGGGTTGCTGAATTTAAACGTCGTCGTACAAGTTTTGAAGCTGATTCACGTAAAGGACGTCCAAAAAGTGCATCAACACCAGAAACCGTAGCAAAAATACAGGATATGGTTTTGGAAGATTAACTGAGAGAGATTTAGTAAAAGCCCTAGGCATCTCATTAGACAGTGTGAGCAATATTTTGGCTGAAGTTTTGAGTTTCAGAAAGTTGTGTGCAAAATTTGTGCCGCATTCGTTAACAATGGAACAAAACACATTCAAATGCGAATTTCTCAGCAACATTTTAAAGCGTTTTAGAAAGAATAAAAACGACTTTGCGCGTCGTTTCATCACAATGGATGAGACTTGGCTCTATCCCCATGATTCTCAATCAAAACAAGAGGCTAACGGAGTGGTTTGAACCCGGCACTTCGGCTCCGAAGCGAGTTAGGGTCCAGAAATCGGCCAAGAAATTGTTAGCATCAGTTTTTGGGATGCAAAAGGAATTTTATACACGGATTACCTCCAAACTGGTAAAACACTAAACTTAGATTATTATTGTAACCTTTTGGACCAGCTAGATGTAAAAATCCGTGAGAAAAGACCTGGTTTAGAGAAGAAAAAAATCATTTTTCATGAAGACAACACACACTCTCACACAGCTCGAAAAGACATCGCAAAAATCAGTAAATTAAAGTACGAATTGTTGAGACATCCACCCTATTCGCCAAATTTAGTTCCCTCTGACTTTTGGCTGTTCTCGCATCTCAAAAAATTCATGCGTGGAAAACGATTTTCATCGAACAAAGAGGTAATAACGGTCGTGGAAACGTAGTTCGACAGTCTTCCAGATTCTCACTTAAAGGGTGGAATCCATGCATTGGAAGATCACTGGAACAAGTGTATTGATATTCAGGGACGTTATGTTGAATAATAAAATATATTTCGAACCAAAATCGTGTTTTTCTTGTCGAACGACATAACTTCTTGAGCAATCTGGTATATCAAAGACATGACAATATTTTATTATTTTAATATGTTATATAATATTTTGTTACAAATTTGAAATTAAGTCAATTCAAAATGTTTTCATCTTAAAGTTGAAGTCAAATCGAAAGTTCAAATTCTGCTCATATTTTTATAGAAAAGAAGCTAAAGTAAGATTGCCGAAGAAATTGAGAAAAAGTTGTGAAGAATTCTTATGCGAGCCTGCATTCGAGTAGAAAGTTAAAAACATATATAATTCGAGTCATTCTATTTGACATTTTTGGAGTTAGTATAAAGTTCAAAAGGTAAAGAAAATATACTAATTAATCGATACTTGATTTTTCAATAAATATATGTAAAAAAAATATCGATACAAGATTTTTATTTTATTTCTTAAATTATTAGTAATTTATTTTTAAGTCACAGAACCTAAAAATGAAAGGAAAGAATCATTTTCTCGTCAATTATTTAACTCAACTTATGTATAATTTGGTACGTAGACTTCCGCGGTCGTGGTCCATGCTATCTGCTTCTGGGTTTCCGGGCTGGAACCGCGTCACTAGTATATCTGCCGACGTTTCGTACCCATTTGTATGGGACATCTTCAGGGCATCTTCAGTTTCAGTGCAGTAGTTCAGCCCTGAAGATGTCCCATACAAATGGGTACGAAACGTCGGCAGATATACTAGTGACGCGGTTCCAGCCCGGAAACCCAGAAGCAGATATCAACTTATGTATGTTAAAATACCAGAAAAAATATTCTCCAGAATGTAATACATTGACAACAAAATTTTGTAAAAGAATGGTATGGGAATACATATCAATTATTGTAGTACAAGAGAAGAATAAATGGGGACACCTGTAACATTAATATGTTTTACACTATTCCATTGATGAAACTGTTATAAAAGAACATCCTGAAAATTCAATTCTAACACTGCATAGTCATAATATACAGAACATAACTAAACAGTTTATACAAAAAAAAAAAAAGTTTTGACATGACCACTTCAACCCCTTAACTTAAACCCTATCACACAATTGTATGAGGTAATACACTGGGAAGTCATATCCTATATATGCTCTATTAATTAAAGACAATATAATTCATATATTTGCTATTTTATTTAATAAAATTCTGTAGCTAGTTAATACTACTGAACAAGTTTGTAAACTTATTATCAAGATACCTTTATTGTCATTGATTATTAAAACTTTCTTACTTGAAATGTAGTAACTTTCTCATCATTAAAATGAGAAAGGGAAAATTATGGCTCTCATAAACTTATTCAATAAAATAAATGAAAAGCATATATTTTGAGTATGTAAATTTGATATCTACAAAAGATGTTAAAATAAGTAACTATGCTTATCGAATTGTAACTCACATGTCATCTGCAGTCCTATCATCATGTTCATAAAAAGTACCACGTTTTGGTATATACTGTGGATTTTTCTTATCTTCATCATCATCTACTTTTTTAGCTGGGATACTTTCCTGACCATCACCTTCTTCTCTTTCAAAAATCACACTACCATCTGATTCAGAGCCACTAATTGAACCATTTTCCCTATCAGTATATGTTTCAGCACTATCATATTCAGATGCATTTGAGGAATTTGTCTTTGTATTTTGAACCTTCATCTATATCATACAAAACAATTATTTAAACTGGAGTATTAAACAATGTTTCAGTAAACATACTGAACTTATGACCTGATTAAAATAAAAACGTTGAATGAAAAAAAATCAAAAGTGAATGGAACAAGATCTCTATATGTTTTCTCTGATCATTACCACTTTGATATATTTATATTTACTTACCAGTTCACCGTTCGAAGGAGGTTCTAATAATACTTCTGATTCTGTTACGTTGTCTGCCATTGCATCGGGTAATACTATTTTATTATTTGTTGTTTCTTCTGACATATCGCTCCATCAAATAAAAATTGTGAAAAGAAATGTGAGCCGTGTTCACAAATTCTATCTGGTTAAATAGAGCGATAATCTATCGCCCTTCTTTAATATGTAACGAAAAGAGATAGGAATCATTTAATTCATATGCTAAGTGGTTTGTGAACATAATGCAACCGTTTGTTAGTATTTTTAAAAACAGATGGCGCGTGCTGTAGGTTTAATTTATTTTATTTTAGATAATGATTTATTTAAATAATTGTAAATATATAATAGTATTTTCATTAGTTTTATTTTCTTTTTTGTTTACATATACTGTAAAATATAAATATTTTAATGATGACAGGAATTTATAATTAGAAAATAGTTATGCTATCATGAACATTTAGGTTAATATAAGCCATGTACGTTGCACATATTTAAAAAGTAATGGTATTTTTACATTTTGTATAACAGTAATTTTATCAAAATAACGTTTATTACAATTTGCGGTTTATTAAATATACATATTAAATTTTATTACGAAGCAGAAGCATTTGGATAGGATTATTCTAATTGTAGTTTGAACGATTGGAATAGGAACATATTTTAAAAGAAGAAAGAGCATAATTGTTATAAATAAATGTATCAAGTGTGATAAGTTTATTATATGTATAATAAAGTGTACGTATAATTAAATAAAAATTTTAAAATGTAAAATTTATTTCAAGATTGGTATATAGCGACCGTAATAATATACACCTAAATTTTTCTTTTATATTAATTAATATAATCAAATTAATAATTAATAACCACATTTAAGTCTCTTGAGGACTTCGAAAGTTATTAAAAGCAAAATATTAATTTTTTTAAATTTTAGCGATTGATTGAAATGTAATTTGTTTATCATAAATTATAAACCAAAATTATTTTTAGATGAGGCATAATTTACATAGTAAAAATATGTTCGAAAGTGTAATTGAAAGTAATATAGATAGAAGTAATCTTTTTCAAACGAAAAATTATGCTGCCATCTTAAGAATATAGAATGTAATAAAAATGATGTTGGTAAAACAGGTAGCTTCAAGTATCTGCGTTTATTTTACGTTTCTAACCTAATTAATTAAGATTAATAAAAATTGGAGTCTATTTTAGTACGCTAAATCAAATTTTGAATTTTAAAAATGCTTGAAATATGTTTAATTTATTGATTTGGTTAGTAGGTATGCTGCCTAATATTTTGTATTTAGTTTCTGTATTTTTTTCTGTAGGCAACTGCAAATATATCTTCCTTAATAATCGGTAGAAGTAATAATATATTAGAGAGGTAGTTTTTGCAATATTAATACTAAAGAAATAAGTTAGCATAGATATTGAAACGATTTTTGAAAAAAAAAAGTTCCTAGAAATCTGCGTTAAATTCCAGGAAGTTTTTAAAAGGATTTCATACAAATTCGCCTAGAAAAATTCTTGGAAATGTTTCAAGGAATTCCTAAAATTGTGTCTAAAATTCTAGGAATTCTCCGAGGAAATTTCTCAGAAATATGTGAACTTAGATTCCAAGAATTTTTCGAAGAAATTTCCCAGAAATATGTGCATTCAATTTCCAAGTATATGAACTGAAATTCTAGGAATTTCTTTTTAAATCCTAGAAATCTGGCTCGATAAATTCTAGGAATTTTAAAAAATTTCCTGTAAATCTGTCTTCCTAAATTCCAGGAATTTTTATAAAATTTTGGAGGTATTTATGACTGTTGGTTATAAACGGAAACGCTGAATTAATTTGAGGTTTCCATTTTATTGCACCATATCGAATTAACGTTTGGAAATACTTTTAAAAGAACAACATTTCTTAATTTCTTTTTGTTATTGTGTTTTTTTAAAACTTTTATTGCGTGCTATTTTGTTTATACTTTTCATGTTAAGTAGGAGCTTAAATACCCTCTTTATCTAGCATTTAGAACAGTGTATTAGTTATTATTAAGCCTGCAGGAACGAGTGCGTACCCATTGGCGGCGATGATATATTTCGAAAGCGGTCGGACGTACCTGAAGTCGAGATTCATATGCGTATGGTATGTGTATGAATGCCAGATTAGATCTATGATGGCGAATCGACAGCGTTCTTTGATATGTTCGACGAGTGTTAATAGATTTCTTAATCGATTTTCGGTATTAAAACACGCTGGCACTATTATTAAATGTATTGTTTGCAATATTAACATTTTACAACGAGCGATTGATGGTGTGCAGCATAGTGTTAACGATGATCCAAATGCGTCAATTCGTCATCGTGTTCAACAATTAAACTTGCGTCCATCCACCTTATGAAAAATTTTGCATAAAGATCTTGGTTTACGTACTTACAGGATTCAACTTGTACAGGAATTGAAGTCACACGATCATCGTTCGCGCCGCACAATTTCATTTGAAAACTTTGTTCAGTGATAAAGCACATTTTTGGTTAATTAGCTCTGTCAATAAGCAGAATTGTCGCATTTGGAGCGATGGTGATCCGCAAGCTATTGTTGAAACACCATTATATTCATGCAAGGCGTTAATACGAGGATAGTTTGACAAGTAGTGAGACTGACACATAGGTGACGCTCTAATTGGTAAAACAAATGCACTGTAATTTATTAATTAATTATTAAATGTAATTTAGGCTGCCTATTTGTATGTTTACATTCCGATATTTAGATAAATCGGTTGATTAGTTTATTTTTGACAGCTGGTTGAAAAAGAAGCAACACGTCGTTTTGTTAAAATGGAAAAAGCAGAGTATCGTGCGGTGATTAAATACTTCGTAATTAAGGGTAAGAAAGCTACCGAAATAAAAGATGAGTTACGGGAAACATTAGGTGAATCTGCTCTATCATCCGCCACAATAAGTAGATGGGTAAATGAAGTTAAACGTGGTAGAACAAGTTGTATTGTTGAAGCGCGCTCTGGAGCACCCAAAATCGTGACTACTAAGGAAATGATTATAAAAATCCATAATATTATTACGCAAGATCGACGGCTCAAAGTGAGAGAGATAGCATACATGGTAAACATTTCAACATAACGTGTACACCACATTTTAACGAAGGAATTGGGCCTTTCTAAGCTTTCGGCAAGATGGGTGCCGCGATTGCTTACGACTGATCAAAAGTTCACTCGTCTGCTCATTTCAAATGAGTGTTTGGACCTTTATAAGCGGAATCCGGTTGATTTTTATAGGCGATTTGTTACTTGCGATGAAACTTGGATACATTACAGTACACCGGAAACTAAACAACAGTCGAAACAATAGTTAGAACGTGGTTCTGCACCTCCAAATAAAGCGAAAACCGCTTTATCGGCAAACAAGGTGATGGCATCAATTTTTGGGATTCAAAGGGCATTTTGCTCATTGATTACCTTCAGAAAGGTTCCACAATAAACGGACAATATTATGAACTTCTACAAAAATTAAATGTTGGGATTCGTGCTAAACGGCCAGGAATGGCAAAGAAAAAGATTCTGTTTCACCAAGACATGGCTCTCTCGCATACCAGCACAGTTGCGATGTCCAAAATCCACGAGTTGCATTTCCAATTAGTACCGCATGCGCCTTATTCGTCGTATCTAGCCCCTTCCGACTTCCACCTTTTTCCAAAATTGAAAATGGCACTAGATGGAAAGAAATTTTCGTCTAACGACGAGCTTATCATCTTCGTAAATGAGTATTTTGCAAGTGTTCCGGAATCGCATTTTAGAGATGGCATAAGGGCATTGGAGCACCGTTGGAATAGATGTATTGCTCTTTTAGGAGAATATATTGAAAAACAAAAATTATTTTGTATTTAAAAAATTCGTTTTTCTTTTCCATTCTCACTACTTGTCAAACTACCCTCGTATTGTGGATATGTGGTTTCAGCAGGATAGCGCCACATGCCGCTCAGCGCGCGATACAATTAATTTACTGAAAGAAACATTTGACGTACGATTAATTTCACGAAATGAACCTGATAACTGGCCACCTTGTTCGTGCGATTTGACGCCGTTAGATTATTTTCTCTGGGCATATGTAAAGTCGCAAACAATTGAGTGTGTGAAAATTGGACTTCCAGATTACGCCATGTACGCGCCAGCCGCGGCGACCACCTACCCGAAATCATATTCAAACATTAATGCCATAAAATTATCTTTTAAAGAAAGCCAATTTCATGGATATTAAAAAAAATTGTTTTATTTCAATTTAAAGTTTTCTGCCTCCAAAAAACACCCATTAGTAAAGTCATTAGAGGTAGTACATAAAAGTCGGTAAACTATCATACATTTTCCTTATACTTCTTTCAGTAACCTTGATGTAGATTCTTTTTAAAAAATTGACGTACAAAAAACTCGATCTTTTGTCTTATAAAATGTTTATTATGAGTTAAAAGTAGACTAAATACAATTAAATGTTTGCTATCTATAAATATTCAATTCAACTATTTTTTCACATAATTTCGAATGATTTATCTTTAAATACCAGTATTAGAATTAATTGCTGATTTCACTGTACTTCGTCTCTCGTTTGATTCGAATCTAGTATCGATAACGGCTTTCGATGCTGGAAAGAATTGTAGCAAGTGTATCCATTTACTTCTCTCCAGCGCGAGAATAATCGAATATCGACTAATTTTGTAGGTATAGTTATGACCTTTATTGCCAAACAGACCCTGGTCCAAGCCGAACACCCCTCCAGTCTTCAACACTTCCTTAACAACTTCAGTTCGTAAAGTGTCCTCCGATATAACTTCCACCTCGCCAATGTGAATAAAATACATGCATTCATCAATGTCGCCCTCGTAAACAACGTAATTTCCCGGAAAAAACACCAGCACATTGAAGGCGGCCGCCATTTGTCGTATCAAATCAACGTGGCAATGTTTTAAGAGTACATGCCTCCGAATATGAAATCCAAACATGGCGTTCAGTATAGCTTCTTGTAAATAATACGGAGCTTCGCGAAGTAAATTCGGTAATTGGACGCCGCGATGGTAGGTCCATAAAAGGTTTATGTACTGACCGATTCTCCTTCTTAGCGGTAACGATATGCCTTCGTCTATCATGTGTCTCTTCATGTTCAGAGCGAATTGCTGGTACGTAGATCTGTTCTGGTTAATAGCTTCGAGGGTGGCGCAAGTTTCTGCTATGAAAATCGTTATCAGAAAACGACATATCAAAATGATAAACACGACGCACACTGCAGTATATGTGTTGAATGTGATATCCTGGTTTATGAGGGCTGCACCTGAAGCTGTCGACACTATTATCATATACGTTTGCCCCAGCATTTTTAACCGATCAATGGAGGATGAACCGGAATAGTCCGACGTAATGAACAGGAATAATAGCGTGGTGAGACTTTGCAAAATGACGGAAATCCAACAGATAATGTAAAACACCCTCATCAATGTAATATTGACGTGTAGTCTCTCTTTGTTGGCTTTGAAGGTGTTGAAAACGTGCACTATTCTGATGATACGATTAATGCGGCATCTAGACCAGAAGCTCCAGAAGTAGGGCTTATAAATTGCTGCTAGAGCGATTATTTCCAGTGGAACAGTTGCGATTACGTCGAAATAAAAACCCAGTGGACGTTTGAGGTAATGTTCGGCAATTAATTTTCTACTACGAACGGATATTCCTAATTCGTTTTTGTAAGTGGTGTGAAACTCCACGTACATGTTACACATATAAGCGACATCTAGGATGTAGCACACTAAAACACCGAAATACGAAATGTCAGTTGTGGCCAGATGGTACAAACAGAAAAAGAATCCGAAATAGCACACCACGATTATGATGAACATTCGCCATATCTTGTGATAAATGGTTTCATCTAATGTCCTGGAGGTTTTCAGATAAAAGCGTGTTAAAAAGTGCATCTTCATATTATGCTTGCCTTCGCTTAAATACACTTTGACGTTCTTATGATACTCCTTTCCGTGGTACGTATTCCAGTTTTCCAAGTAATCGACGTTAACTGCCGTTAAGTGTAAAAAATTCCGATGTAGAACGGAATACTTGGACAGTACCATGTGGAAGTAGGTGCTGGATAGTTTCAGGATTTCAACGTTCCCCTTGGCGACCATCATTAACGTTTGACGAGAAAATGGGCAGTTATCGAGACTGCCAAACATACTTCCAGACGATAGAATCAACAATTTATTATAATCGGGGCCCAAAACTTCTACAAAACCTTTCAGTAAGAAAAAGATGTATCCATGAATGTCGTTCACTCGATAAATGATTCCTTTGTTTATGTAAACTTCGTATTTGGCCTCCAGTAGAAGACTCTTGAAAAAAGATTTTGCCGCGGAGGGGAATATGGAAGACTCCTGCATCATTCTCCCGAAGATGTCGAACAGGATATCTTCTTTGAGAGCAGTGTTAAACGAACCTATGAGAGATTTCAACTCTTTGCCTTTCGTTTTGAGCCACATGAATTCGAAATAGTGTATGATTTCTTTTTTTATATTTTTGTCGACCTTGCGATAGCTAACGAACTGCAGTAGTTGCTTCATCGCCTCCTGATAGTCCGTCAAATCAGATTTTCTGTAGAAATTGTCAGAAACCATTCTGGCAGTTATCCACACGAAAAACATGTGACCGAACAGTATCATTATCGAAGTAGTGTACAGTTCTAGAAGACCGTCTATGTGAACTCTGGTAAATCCGATGAGTGCCAGATTCGTCGTGGTCAATAGTAACGCAGATGTGTGTGTTTTCACCCTGACCGATCCGCTAGCGTTTGGATGCAAATAGTTATCCCTCCAGTGGGTGGCCGAACATTTAAAATCGCGTTTCGTTATGTTTTCCTTTATGAGATCGCAGGTCATGTACAAGTTTATAGAACTGACGTAGTTCACTAGCAGGAGTGTCATGGGTACGTACTTTGCGACTTCTAACAATTTCGATCTCGTCATGCTGTTATCATTGATGTATTTTGCAAAACCAAACGCGCGATGTAGCTGCAGGACCCTATTTATCCTACAGTACATTTTCGCTCTGGCGTCAACGAAGTAATCAATTGGTAAAGCGGCCAGTAGATCGATTAAGAAGCCGTTCTTCCAGTAATGTATTGCTGTACACATGGGATGTGATACCTCGATGCCCAAATTATTAAAAAAGCAGACGTGGTGTCTTATGTAGATGTCTAACCAAGCCGTTGCGTCTAATAGCATGAGAATGTAAAATTCACGACAGTTGACGCATAGTTTCGTGAACGATATCATTATACTGGTCGTTAAGGCAAAAAAACATCTGATCAGTTCCCAAATCAACAAGAAGCGACCATACGAAGTGAAAGTACACCGCAACAAAAGATATTTAAATATCACCTTGAACGAGCTAAATTGCATTTCGAAAAGGGTATTTTTACGTTTACGCTTATCTTTTCCAGAGAAGAAAGTCTTGAGGGAAACCGGCTTTTTATTGTTGGTCGAAGCGAAATCCTCCTCCGACACATCCGCATAGTTCTTTTCGATTTTATCGACGTCTTCTTTGTTTAGCGTGGATTCGATAGTAGCGTTGATTAGACTTCTAAAATGCGGATGCGTAATGGATATCTGAGAGTAAGCGGTGTAGTCGAGAGAAAGAATAGCGCAATCCGTTAAAGTAATTACCGTGTAAAACGTGGGTATTTGCAGGCAAGTTTCTATCACGCAAAAACTGTCTTTAGGATTCAGTATTTTCATCGCAGTCTCTTTCATAGAACAATACCCGAATTCGATAACGTACATTTCCTTGCAAACTTCTCCGGCGTAGGTGATGACTTCGCCGGCTGGAAAATTCTTAATTTTCAAATACGCCGTTGCCTGAATGATAATTTTCTCTTCTAGATTGCGAAATAACGGTATGTTGTGGAGGAATTTTCCGTATAGGACTTGCTTGTACAAAGAATACAAGTTCGGTGACATGTTGTCTTTGAAAAGTGCGGGACATAGCAGCAGGAACCCTTTATCGAAGTAATATTGATTCTTAAGGTAATATTGCAGGCGTTTCTGAATCGTCAAGCTCAATTCGAAATCCTTAGCCATTCCCTGCAAACTCGAAACGAATTCCTTGTATCTGTGAAGTTCCCGTTCCTTTAGAGTCTCCACTATAGCCATGTACGCCAGTATGGCGATATTCACGAAAGTGTAAACCATCTGAACCAATATCACCACGAATATTTTCGTTTTATGGATGGCTTCCATGAAATCGAAGTAGGTTATGTCGGCTATGAAGAGTGATGCGAGTGAATATAGGTGGGCTATTATATGAGCCTTATTTGCCGGGTTCAAATTCGTACGGTTTTTTAAGTTAATCAAATATCTACCTGCACAACCATGCATATTGGAGCAGATTATATAGTAGAAAATCATTGCGGTATAATAGAAAAGCAGAGATGAAATCATGAACGCTTTCACATATTTTAGTATTATTCTTATGTATATGTTGAGCGTTTCCAGTTTGGCGAACAGGAATGTGATCTTGTAAAATTTCAAGAGCTTGTGAAACTCGGACAGGATGTACGTCTCGTAAGCAAGACGACCCTCGGTCAACATCAGTACCACGGAAAACGGTAATATCGAAATTATGTCCAACAAAAACGTCAGCGTACCAAGTCTGTAATATACTATTGATGGTAAGGTGGTGTAGAATTTGTCTTTTGTTCTGATGGCCGTTGAGACTTGGACGTAGATATCTAATGCCCACAACACCATTATTGTAATATACAATAGCATGTGCGAAGAGATGCTTATATTGTTACAGTAGACCATATAGATTGGATAAAATAATACTAATATACTGGCGATTATTGCCATGCCTATATGCCATCCGTCTAAAAATATCGATCTCGGCTGGAAAATAACAGGGAAGTGTTTTTTTAAGAAGATAGAATCGGCAGTTAGCTCGAACTCTTCAACAATAGCATATAGATCCAAGTAATTCGCGTAAAAAACAAAAGAATCGCTAAATTCCATCCTTTCGTCTTTAGTATAATGGTTCTTCAGTAACCCGTTCAAAGTCTGCTTGATCCAAACCATCGTCATCTGATTTGAATCCAACACATTTGATCTCCTCCACTGGTAGTCGAATAACTTTTTCAGATGTCTCGCCTTTATGTACCTGCTCAAGACAATTTTGCGTAATTTTTGAAACACTTCCGGATAGAATTTGCAGATTTTTACGAAATCGCTTTTCTGCAGCGTCTCCAACTCGCAATAAGTTTTGCAAACGACGGTCCAATTGGAGGGATAACTTATAAAAAGACTCGATTCGCCCAAGCATGTTCCTCCCGAAAACGAAACGATGGGAGTTTCGCCGTTTTCTTCGGATAAAATTTGTACGATTCCACTCGTCAAGTATATCATGCAAGACTTAGAAACTCCTCTATTGTACAGGATCTCTCCTGGCGGGTAAAATCTGTGCGTCACCAATGCGGCCGTCCTCCGCAAGAAGTGCGTTTCTTCGTTTCGAAACAAGTGGGAATGTTTCAACGCGTTCCAGCAAACATCCAAATGGATTTCTTTGAACATTATATTTGGAATCACCTGTTCTGTCAGTGTGCGTGTTTGGGAGCATTTTCGCTTGTCCCAGATGATATCGTAGTACGTGATGAAGGTGTTGTAGAAAGATTCGTGGTAATTCCTCCAGATGTTCCTCGAGTGATACTTCCAATTCAAGATCACCTTCTTCATCATCGACACCTTTATGAGAAAATTAAACGGTATTTCGTCTTGGGATATCTGATGACATACCAGTTTGCTAGTGCTGTAACCCAGGATGATGTACGCCAGAAAGCTGATGATTGTTATTGCAGTTTGAGTATACCTGCCCACGTAATATTTGTGCTGTTCAATTTCGCCGAAGCCCTTTCCCGTTATCCTTTCCATCGCTACGTACAAGTTTAGATAATAAGAGGCAATACTCGTGCAGTTATTGTCCTTTCTGGTTTGACATGTGTATGGATGTAAAGCGAAGGTGATTGTCGATGCGGTCAAACTTATGATAATGAAGAAGTTTATGGTCAACTTTAGCATGTTTTCTTGTTTGGTCATCGCAAGCGGCAATCGTCTGTCAGTTAACAACCTAAAGACACGCAGTATGTACCGCAAGCGCAAATAGCGGACGATTCTTTCCGACTTCTTATTCGATAATTGAAAGTATACCGCGTCGGTGGGTGCCAGGGATATACATTCTATGGCTATGATGAAACTATTTCGCGGTTTGTAGAGGTGTGCCACTTCTGGCCAAACGGTGCTTTTGAATATTACCATGAAAAGAATATCAATGAGGTAGAAGGCATCGAATGCGTATAACACACCTGTAATTAAATATTAATTAATTCTTAATAATATATACTGTGTTACGAAACCAAACAAATCATTCAGTAAAGCATGTATTTTCAAACCAAATTTTGTGTTCAGGATGATTAAAAATGGAGTGAGAAATAGTTTTTTTTACCAAAAAACAGTAACTAGCACTGTACTGACATCTTACGTAGAGAACGGCGAACTTTTAATCTCCTAAATGCCCGTTAGATAGCTATACTATCAAGATACGAACAAAAACTACAATTGCAAGTAAACTGAAATCAATCAAATGTTTATACATCTCTCGTTCGACCAGTTCGCTAGTCACTACGTTAGATGTCAGTACATTGCCGGTTATCGCTTTTTTTTTGATATTATTTCGATCAATAGTCTGATTAATTTAATGTATTTGTTGACAAAACCAGATAGACTGGAAAGTGTTGGATTACACGACAGGAGTCTCTATCATTGTTCTCGTCGTCAAATATTTGATTGATATCAGTCGTTTTTTGCCGAACTCTAATAAAAAAAATTGTTTTTCTTTCTAAAAAATAAATAAAATAAAGGCTGTTCCAAATTGAGCAGTTTTTTTTAAGAATTTTTCCGATTTGTCTGGGTATGTGGTCATTTAAAAAGTGTGAAGTATGACGTTTATAAAAATGGCTTCGTACACGGCACAACAACGCATTCAAATTGTTGAATTATTTTATGAAAATCAGCGTTCTGTGAAAAGAGTTTTTAGAAAATTACGTTAATTTTATGGTTTACATAATCGACCATCTAAAAGAACTATTGGTCGAATTATTAAAAAATTTCAAGAAAATCGTGGAAAATCTAAAACGTGAAAAATACAGTCGTAGTGGTCGTTCACAAGAAAATATTGGTTTGGTTGGTTAAAGTGTTGCTGAAGATCCTGAAATGTCCATTAGACGACGTTCACAACAACTTGGACTTAGTGGATCAACAACATGGCGTATTTTACACAAGGATTTAGCTCTACAGGCATATAAGTTTCAAATAATACAGGAACTGAAACCATTAGATCATTTAAAACGTCGTTCATTTGTCAATTTCACCAATGAACAACCAGCTGATTTTTCTCAAAAAATAACGTCTTCCGATGAGGCACATTTTGAACTTGGTGGCTATATTAATAAACAAAATTGCAGTATCTGGGATGAGGAAAATCCACGAATTATTCATAAGAAACCTATGCATCCTAAACGAGTTACTGTCTGGTGTGCATTATTGTCAAGTGGTGTAATTGGACCTTACTTCTTTGAAAATGCTGCTGGTGATCGATATCGTCGGATGATAACTGAATTTTTGTGGCCTGAATTAATGAATATTGATCTAGAGGATATGTGGTTTCAACAGAATGGCGCTACGCCTCACTTTGCATACGAATCGATTGATTTATTGAGAGAAAAATTTTCTGGACGTGTAATCTTAAGAAATGATGATATTAATTGGCCACCAAGATCATGTGATTTGACACAGTTAGACTATTTTCTTTGGGGTTATGTGAAAAGTATTATCGAACAAGTACAATACAGGTTACAATCTCCTTTATATAGGAAAACGAAAAGCGATAATTAAATCCGATTACAAGAAAGGGGTACAGATAAAATACACATACAATATTTGTCAGTAAAAAACCATTCTTCGAAATATCTATGTTTAACTTTTATTAATTTCGATTTGTATTGAACCACGTGAAAATATTAAAAAATGTTTACTACTTTATTGATAAAGTTGAGAAGAAGGTAATTCCTTAGACATAAGTTTAGTAAATTCATACAGTGAGTGAACGTGTACTTACCTTTGGTGTTTGTCATATATTTAACTTTGGTGTCGCTTGCGGAATCGGTGTTGCCCATAGAACAGGCAGCTTCTTTCGTAATAACAAAATAGGAGACCAAAATTCCAACTGTTATTGCAATACGAAATTGTTTTTCGAACTGTAACAGCAATATAGACCTCCAACCGTGTTTTTTCCTTCCCGAACAATCTAAATCATACGTTCGGCTGTGCGACTGGGATAATCTTCCGTCCGGATGGTAAGGCATTTTAATTTTTTATTTTATTTTTTATACTTTCATTCGAATGACAAGTGTCAAATATTTTCTGTATTTCTGTAGTTAGTTTCTGTAGTTACAAAATTGCGTCAACCATTACGGTTACCATTTAATATGTATGTACATTTATGTTGTTGTAAATTACGGCAGCTCTACGTTTTGGGCGCCAATTATGTATTAAAGTTATACAATAAAGTCTAAGTGTTATAATAGTGACATATCTATCAAATATACTAGTTGTACCGGAAAGCCATCATCGGTTTTTTATGTTAAAAAACAACATAATTTTCAAGAAATTGGAGAAATGTATTTATTCAAAGTATTGGCCATTTGATTTTAGACATCTTCCAGGCAATTTATAGATGCCATCTCAAAAAAACTGTTCTGTCCTTTGAGCAAAACCATTTATGGAGAAATTTTCTAACTTCTTCGAAATTGGCGAAGTGCTGCTCTGCAAGTGCGTGTCCCATTGGTCCCAAAGGTGATGGTTGGACGAGGCAAGATCTGGAGAGTACAGCGGGTGCGATATTATGTCCCATCCGAGTGCTTTCAACGCTTCCTTGAACGGTTTTGCTGTATGAGACGGCGCGTTATCGTGCTGTAAAATCACTTTACCGTACCTTCGGGCCCATTCTGGACGTTTTTCTATCAATGCATGGTTCAAATTGAATTTGTCGTCAGTATTATTTACTCAATATTTACTGTTTTAGCAGGTTTCAACAGTTCGTAATACACCACGTCACTTTGGTCCCACCAAACAGAGAGCATTGTCGATGAGCCGGCTTCGCCAAGTGATAACCATGATTTTTTGCGCTTCGGGTTTTTGAAATAAATCCGTTTTTCATCATTCGCCACTATTAAATGCAGAAACGACTTCCAATCATACCTTTGAAGCAGCATTTCACAGACGATTTTTCAATTTTCCATTTGCCTGTCATTCAATTGATATGCCGCCCACTTTCCCATCTTTCAGATTTTTCCCATTACTCGTAATCGGTCGCTAATCGTTTCTTGGCCCACCTTTAACGCTTCTGCCAATTGTTTTAGAGTTTAGGTTGGGTCTTCATCCAATAACTCCTGCAGTTTCGTATTTTCAAACTTTTTCGGTTTACCAGAACGTTCTTTGTCTTGCACATCGAAATCACCACTTTCGAATTGTCGAAACCACGCCTCAGATGTTATTATGGTTGGAGCATGCTCACCGCAAGTTTCTACCAGCAAACGATAACTTTCAGCGGTTTTTTTCTTTTGATTAAATAAGAAAGTAATGCATGCCGCAAGTGTACTTATTCAGGCATGAAACTCGACATTTTCAAAGTGATATAAATCTATGACGATGTTACTTTTGCAAAATATAACTTGTTTGGCTTTGAAACTTGATGTCAGTAGAATAAAATGACAAATATGTCAAATCATAATATTGCATGCTTAAGCCTAGCGACATCTGTTAGAAAAACCGGTAATGACTTTCCGGTACACTTGGTAATTTAAAGACTTCATTTAATTTTATTTAGTTTGAATATACTTACACCCACTCTACTATACTTAAAATCGTCTTCTTATGATTGTCTCTATCTCAAATGGCAGAAAAGGTAAATCTCTCTTTCTTAATGTCACCGATTCTGATATTAATATATATTGTATTAGGATTTAATAATAAGTAAAATGCAACTGTAAATTTTTTAAAAATAAACCGTTCAATAAATTTTAATGGATGATAAAGAAATTTAACTGTTGTTGTGTTTTTACACATGTTTAGTAATATCTTAGCTATTCCCTGTGTTTTTAGGAAGTGATATATGTGCGTAGGTGCTCTACTATATGTTCTTTCCGTGAGCAGTTACATTTTTACCTGAAAAATGGCAATATTTCCTTCACTATGTTGCGTTATCGTTTGCGCATGATAATCATTAAGTGTGTACAACTGGACGTGTACACTACCAATGTGAAGATTAATCGCATCGACGAATGAGAGTAAAAGGGCAGAGCCCTAGCTCAAATAAACTGCAAAGAAGAAAGAACTGGACGACAATAAACAGATGAAAAAACACACAAACCCGACACTTACACCGGTAATACCCCACACAAGACTAAGAATGGAAAGCGAAGATAGCGAAAAGCACTAATTAATTCCCATATCAAGATTATTCAACGCGAAGATTACGAGTAAAAGGGCCAAGCCCTAACTCAAAACAAAAAACGTAGAAGTATAAGGTTTTTCAATAGGGATGATATGATTTTGAAGTGACATTTCGGCCATTTCTAATATGTCATGATCTGTCATTTGTTTTTCATTGTATTCAGTAGTGTTTACAATTTCATCATGGAGAGATATACGCAAGAACAACGTTTACAAATTATTCAGTTTTATTATCAAAATAATCGTTCTCCAATTGCAACTTTTCGTGCGCTTTTGCCATTTTATGGTCGTAATAATCGTCCAAGTGTGCTCGCTATTCGTCGAATCGTTAAAAATTTTGAGGTTACATTTTCTTTACATAATTTTCAACTGCCAATAAGACAAAGAACCGCTCGAAGTAATGCAAATATTGCTGGCGTTCAGGCAAGTGTTACTGAAGACCGTAATTTGTCGATTCCAAGACGTTCTCAACAATTGCGACTGTTTCAAACCACAACCTGGCGGATTTCGAGAAAGGATTTGGGTTTGCGTCCCTATAAAATTGTTCTCACTCAAGAACTGAAGCCATTGGACCACCGTAAACGTCGTGAATTTGCTGATTTTGCCTTGGAACAACTTGAAAACGATAACGATTTTTTTAAGAAAATCATCTCCTCTGATGAGGCTCACTTTCATCTGGATGGTGTGGTAAATAATCAAAGCTGTCGATTCTGGTGCGAAGAAAATCCACAAATTATTTATGAAAAACCATTACATTCACCTAAATTGACAGTTTGGTGTGGTTTTTGGTATGGTGGAATCATCGGTCCGTACTTCTTTCAAAATGAAGCTGGTAACACCGTTACTGTCAATGGAGAGCGGTATAGATTGATGATAACCAACTTTTTATGGCCGACATTGGAAGAAGTTGATCTTGATAATATTTGATTCCAACAAGACGGGGTTACGTGCCACACAGTAAATGCAACAATAGAATTATTGCGAGAAAAGTTTGGAGTTGTGATTTAACACCATTAGACTATTTCTCGTGGGGTTATTTGAAGTCATTAGTATATCGAAATAAACCAGACTCTCTTCAAGCTTTACAAGTCAATATTGAACGTGCCATTCATGACATACGACTAGATTTAGTGGAAAAAGTGCTCGAAAATTGGGTTCATCGAATTCGTTCCTGCAGACGAAGTCGTGGAGGCCATTTGAATGACATTATATTTAGAACTTAATTGTATCGATTGTACTTCACATTAAATAAAAAACTTTTGAATTTTCTTAACAATAAGTGTGTGTTTTTTTTTAAAAGAAGTCATATCACTCTTATTGGAAAACCTTGTAGAACTGGACGATACGTCAGATTAACTAGTCAGCATTGGTATGATGTGAAACGCATTTTAATCAGTAGACCTTGTTGACAATAGTTCTTTTTTATTCCACTAACTTGGCTTGCTCGATATGCGTTTTTCTTTTGTAATTGTTTCATGTGAACATTATTTTCGACTATAAACTTTTTAATATTTATATTATGAATATACTAATCCTTTTTATAATTTTTTTCATTAATCTTATAAAACTTGGTAAGTAGATGTGGACTCCTAAAGAGAGAGATATGATAGTATCTTTAGCTTTCTTTATCTTTAGTGATTTCACTATGCACTTTTACTATACATACCTTGTCTCAGAATAAGGAGTGATTCAAATGTCTTACTAAAACGCGAAACAGCTTAAAAATGTAACTTACCATAAAAATGAAACATAAACAGTTGTGAATGTAGTAGTTTGTCAACCATATTAATCTTTTTCTTTATTATATAAAAATAAATGCTAGAACCTTGATGATCACTCGTTTTATTTTTGTACTTAAAAGTACAGATTTTATTAAATAATACAGAAAAATATAGTAAAACAATGCAAAAGTGTAATTAAACGTTTATAGGTTATGTAAAGTGGCGAACATCTGGCAGTCATTTATCCATATTAAACTTGCCTGTTCAAGAACCAATGAAATCTCTTTAAAATATGTACTACAGGGTGGAGCAGAGGAAACGCATGTTTTTCACTATTGAATGACTGGGAAACGGTTCGATAAAATTAATAAAAACAAGCATTAAGTGATAGATTTTTTTAATGCAGTTTTGAAATATACATACTTTAATTAGGTTCGAAAAATAATGTCTTGGAGATGACGTCGTTCTTGCTGGATACAAATTTGGATCCTCTCCTGAAAGTTACGGACGGCTCTCTCCAACATTTCATTCGGCACGGCTTCAGTTACTTGACGAATGAAATTCTTCAGGTCATTGATTGTGCGAGGCTTGTTCATGTAGACTCTAGATTTCAAATACCCCCACAAAAATAAGTCGCACATCGACAAATCGGGTGAGCGAGGGGGCCAGTGAACATCACCATTTCTCGAAATAACATGTCCTGGGAACATTTATCGAACCACTTCCATGGATGCTCTCGCCGTGTGAGCTGTGGCACCGTCCTGCTGAAACCATATTTCTCTCATATTCACTTGACGCCTTTCAAGTTCTGGATGAAGAAAGTTGTTTAGCATTTCAACGTAGCGCGCTGATGTCACAGTAACTGTAGTTCCTTCCTCCTCAAAAAAATAAGGTCCAACAATTCCAATCTTTGAAATGCAGCACCACACTGTTACTTTCAAACTGTAGAGAGGTCTTTAGTGCAATTAATGCGGGTTCTCCGACGCCCAAAACCGACAATTTTGAACATTGACGTAACCGTCTAGATGAAAATGTGTTTCATCACTCATGAGGACTGTAGCATCTGCATCTTCCGACAAAATTTCGTCCATTACGCGACAAAACTCTCTACGTTGCACAAAATCCCCTTCACTAAGCTGCTGGACGATCACTAATTTGTACGGGTGAAACTTAAGATCATCATGTAAGATGCGATGAAGCGAACGACCTGACATACCCAGCGCTACAGCCTGTCGTCTAGTCGATCGCCTCGGACTAGCAACAACTGCCCTTCTCACTCGTTCTACATTTTCCGGAGTTCGTACTGAACGGGGAAGACCAGGTGGTTGCTTTTTCATCACAGATCCAGTACTTCTAAACGCTGCAACCCATCGGAGTACAGTATTTCAATCAGGCACTGCACCTCGACGTCCAACTCTAAAATTTTGACGGAAAAGACGTTGCACTGTGACTACGGAATCATTGTTTCTAAAGTACTGCTCGACAACGAACACGCGATGCTCTACGCTCCAGCGCTCCATAGCAACTGAAACTGCGTTGTATGGGCAGTCTGCAAACATTCATTCAAGGACAATACCCCCTCACGTCGCCGCGTGCTAGTAGTTCGAAAAACATGCGTTTCCTCTGCTCCACCCTGTATTTTGGGGCAATATTGGGTCTGGGAAAAAGTTCGTGGCGTTTTTCCCGATAGATGGCATTGGTTCCGATAACTAAAGAACAACAAGTCATAGCGACACCACCGACGGCTCGTTTTTTAGATGACCTTCCGAACGTTAGTTTGAGCGTAGAAACATTGTAATCGGTGCAGTGGTTGGAAAGTTATTCGCACTTGAAAATGGAGAAGAATAATGAGAAATTTCGCTATATTCTGCAATATTATTATGATAAGGGGAAGAACGCTGCGCAGGCTTGTGATAAAATTTGTGCTGTGTACGGTGAAGGTACTTTATCGAAATCTGTTGCGCGGAAATGGTTCGCTCGCTTTCGTTCTGGAAATTTCAATGTGAAAGATGAGTCACGCTCCGGTCGTCCAATCACTGAAAAATCTGATGAAATTCTTGAAAAAGTCCAACAAGATAAGCATATCAGCAGTGTCGATATTGGCATGGAGCTAGGCATTGACCACAAAACTGTTTTGAACCATTTACACAAAGCTGGTTACAAAAAAAAAGCTTGACGTATGGGTTCCTCATGAGTTGAGCGTGAAAAACATGATGGACCGAATTAACATCTGCGATGCGCTGCTGAAACGGAATGAAATCGAGCCGTTTCTGAAACGTTTAATAACCGGAGATGAAAAATGGATTACGTACGATAATCGGAAGCGTAAAAGATCGTGGATAAAGGATGGTGAGCCGTCACAAGCGTTCGCTAAGCCAACATTGACGCCAAAAAAAGTGATGCTGTGTGTATGGTGGGACTGGAGGGGAATCGTCCACTACGAGCTACTTCCAACTGGTCAGACGATTGATTCTCAACTCTACTGTGCACAACTAGAGAGATTACGCCAGGCGATTGAAAGAAAACGGCCCGAATTGATTAATAGGAAAGGTGTTGTCTTCCATCATGACAACGCCCGACCACACACTTCTTTGATGACCCGTCAAAAATTGAGAGAGTTTGGTTGGGAAGTTTTGATGCACCCACCTTACAGTCCGGATATAGCACCCTCTGACTATCATCTGTTTCGATCTCTGCAGAACTCTCTCAATGGAATTAAGTTGGTTTCAAAAGAAGCCTGTGAAAACTACTTGATTCAGTTTTTCGACCAGAAACCACAGAAGTTTTTCACCGATGGGATCATGGATCTACCAAAAAAATGGCGAAACATTGTCGATAATAATGGAGCATATTCGGTTTAAATGAATTCGTCCACGCGCCATGCGGGGACCAGTTGAATTTTACTGAAAAAACGCCACGAACTTTTTCCCAGACCCAATATTTGAATCACGCCTTCTTATGAGACGAGGTATAATTTGTTAAAAATATAATACGTTTTCCCCTTTTTATTCTACTATTTATTTTTTTTATTCTATTATTATTGTTATTAATTCCAAGTTGTGGTGATAACCATAACTTAGAATTTAAGACTCTGTCCATAGGGAGCATTACAGCACCGCCCAATAAAATGAGGGCGACCATACGAATTCAACTTTTTGGTTGTATTTTTATAACAAAGAAAACAAAATTACGTTTTGACTGTTACTTAGCATTATAATATAAAGGTTAATATATTTATTTTTAAATAGAATTAATATTTTGTTAAGCCACCCTTTGCTTTGATCACGGCGGAAATTCCTCTCGCCATGTTTTTTGATACATGACGCAGCTGATTCCTTTAAATCATGATTATTGCGCCAAATGTCTTCAATATTTTGTTTTCAAACAGCCAGGATCTGATTTGGAGTTGTGTAAGCAATTCGTTTTAAATGATTCCGTTCATTCTCGATTGTATTTAGGTCTGGAAAGTTGCTTGGTCAAAGCAAGACGTACAAGTTACCGTCAGGAAACAAATCTTTTATTGATTTTGCTCTCTAGCGTGGTCCACAATCTTACATAAATTTGTAAACAATATCTCCAGAACTTAAAGAATCAATGTATGGAATTAGTATTGATTCCATTATGGATTTATACTGTATTTAGTTCATTGCACCCGTGACATAATACAGAGGTCCAAGCTCCTTTCCTGATACGTAGGACCAAATGATAATACGAGTATCTGGAGGATGTTTCATTGTTCTAACAACTGCAGCTTCATGGAAACGCTCGTATACTCTTCTCCTAATGAAGTGAAAATTTTCCTTTACCTCCAAGCGCGATTCATCACTGAATATAATCTTGGAAAGACGAAATATTCATTCAATTTTTAAAGTTACCAAGAATGTGCAAAATTTTATGAACACAAATGAGATGATGATGCATACCTTCTCTCAATCCTCAACCGTGAGGTTTTTATTGCTTGTTCAACCATTGTAATCTCGTTTTCTTCATTCTCTCGCTCAATCTTGTTTTTTGTCGCTGGCCGGCGGCTATAAATATTCCCCTCGTATATCGAGATTGCAGAGTTAGTGTTGATATTTTGCTTCTGAGATGCGTAGCACTTCTCTAATAGGTCGCTGTCGATTCTCTAACGATCTTTTAACAATTAATCTGTCTCTACGATCCGTTGTTTTTCTATTTGTTCCACAATGAATGCAACTGCTCGAAATGGATGGCAGGTTTTCTGCAATTAATGTTGACACCCTGTCGATTGCTTGACGAGAAACGCGTTCTCATTTTGCTATTTCCTAATGGGAATATGTCCCAGTTTCTAAGTAAAATCTCTGTCGCCACCTTTTTTTGCACTGGTAATGTCTTTGTATTTCTCTATTGTTTAAAATTCACGATCCACCTCCTCTTCCCGCCACATCACGCACATATAAACAAAAGAAAACTAAAACGCCACGGAATTTTAAAGCTAAATTATATTTGATTTGGTGACAAATTCGATTTCTTCAAACTTTCACCTAACACATACACCATTGCACCCAGAATAACGAAAAGCATTTAAAAGCAACCCTCTATAATTGTATTTAATCCCGGAGAAGGTTAAGAATACTGAGAATTTTATTCTTGTTGGGGGATTGTCGCCAGTTCTATACATGAAGATATTTTAACAGAAAATAAGATATTCTCTCTATTTACTAAATAGTTCTAAATATTTCTAAGAAATGCGAGTGGTCCTTATTTAATTGTGCGACACCATATATAAGAAAGACAAACTATTACATTACATTACATATATATATATATATATATATATATATATATATATATATATATATATACATATGTTAATAATAAATAATAACAACAAAATTGCCACGTGAATAAACACAAATCACTACTACCTTTTCTCCCTCTAGATTCCATCCGTTTACGAATTATTTTAAACCCAATAAATTTTTTATATCGAAATATGAATGAACAATTATTGCAACGACAGATGTCACTCCTTATTAAGAAAATCTAAGCATCTTAAATGAATTAATTAAATAATTGTAACACTTGATGAAGTTGGCTGTAGATAAATAAAATTAGACATATTAAGTGTGCTAGCTATTACAAATCACGTAGATCAATTGTTAGCAAGTTCCGAGAAAAAAATTTGCAAAAAGAAACAATCGAAATGTTCATGAAATAAATTGAATTCATTTTAAATTATATCGATTTGAATTGATTATCGTAATTGTCCCAAATACGAGGTGTAAATAACGAGACTGACGCTGTAAAACATTTTATTTTGATTTCATACATATTTACTTGTCATCACCTTCAATATACACCCCTCCTCTATCCCTACAACACTCCATGCGAATTTTCCATTGTTCAAACAGTGCTGGAAGTCTTCTTCTGTCAGCTTCTTCAGGACGCGTGCCGCTTTCGCTTTTACAGCTTCAACTGACTCAAATTTTGTTCCCTTTAATTCAGATTTCACCTTAGGAAACAGATAGAAGTCGCGCGGCACAATATCCGGCGAATAAGCCGGATCGTCTAACACTGGGATGCTGTACTTGGCTAGAAACATCTTGACTGACAATGCGGAATGAGTCGGCCCATTGTCTTGGTGGAGAATCCATGACTTGTCCATCCACAATTCTTTATTCTTTCGCGGAGTTGAGCAAGAACGTGAAGGTAGTAATGTTGATTAAGGTTTGACCTTCAGGAACCCAGTCTCATGAATATCGAAAAAAACAATTATCATTGCTTTGAATTTGGATTTGCTCATTCGAACTATTTGGTTCTCGGTGAAGATGTGCTCTTCCAGTGCATGGATTGGCGCTTCATTTCTGGATCATAAGTAAAAAACAACAATTCGTCACATGCTATTATCCTTTCCAATAAGTTTGGGTCATTTTCAATGGCATTCAAAGTGTCAGTACAAACATTTTTGCGACTTTCTTGTTGTTCAAACGTGAGAATTTTAGGCACAATTTTGGCACACACGTTTGCATGTTAAAATTGTTATGTAAAATTTACCGTACGGATTCTTTATCAATTCCCACAGTTTCAGCAACTACACGAATACTTAACCGACGGTCAGATCGAATCGGCTTACCGATCTTTTCGATATTGTCTTCCGTCTTTGACGTGGAAGGGCGACCCGGCCGTGAATCATCTTCAACGCCTTCTCGGCCATCTTGCAAACGCTTAAACCACTCAAAAACACATGCACGCGATAAACATTTATTGACATACACTTCTTTCAATAAATTATAAGTTTCAGTACCGGTTATTCTAAGTTTCATGTGAAATTTCACAACAATTCGTTGCTCTATTGTTACACTTAACAATTTTCCGGCGAAACAAAAAATAACCCTAATGCTAATGAAGGCTACGGCTATACTGATTTGTTTGCAGAGGCGAGAAGCGCTACATTCGAAAGAGAAGGCTTCACTATAAATAGCTGTCAGTCGTTGGCACTTGGCGCATGCGCACTTCTTCTGTACCAGCGTCAATCTCGTTATTTAATAACCACACCTCGTATTTTATATTTACTTCTACAAGCAATGTTATGTTTTCTTGATGATATTATCGACAAGCAGAACATAAAAAAATTGCCTAAATATTGAACAAAGAATTAACGACTTTAATTTTCCTTTGAGCCTCGTATACGTAGAAAAAATTTATTATTAACCAACCTAGGTATTACGAGATACGTCAGAAGTCACAACGAACAAGCGGAATATCGATTATTTCACGAACTTAAGCGGATGCCATCGCAACGGACATGTAAATAGTACGAAGATGTGAAATGGGTCTGTTTCAAAAACTCGCCCTCTTCCTCGGCATCAAAAGGAAAGAAGTCAACGTTTTGGTTATCGGATTGAATAATAGTGGTAAAACGACTGTGATAAATCATTTCAAAAATGACGATGAGAAAATTGAAAAGACAGATATCGTTCCTACGGTGGGTTTCTGCGTCGAAAAATTTCAAAGTGAGTATTATAAGATAGACAATACCTTTGTTAGAATAATAACGATGAAATTTTAAAACATTATTTTTATTTTTGATGTATTATTTTCATTTATTGAACAATATTAGAAAAATATTTTTAAATGCACTTCGATAGCGATGTAATTTCAGTATTGTACGAGAAATTAGATGCATATTCCTAATTTACTTTTAATTCCTTTTATAGAGAGAGGGCGAGACATCATATTTGATTTCCATTTCAAAATTCGGTCACAAAAGAAACAACTCAATGCTATCTAAAGGGTGTTTCAAATTTCGCGTTTTTTTTAAGAATGAATAAAATATAGATGGCGTACTGAATTTGTCTGGGTATGTGGGCATTTAAAAAGTGTGATGTATGACATTTATAAAGTTTTTAGAAAATTACGTGAATTTTACGGTTTACATAATCGCCCATCTGAAAGCACTATTGGTCGAATTATTAAAAAATTGCAAGAGACCCGTTCCGTGGAAGATCAAAACAGTGAAAAATACAGTCGTAGTGGTCGTTCACAAGAAAATATTGGTTTGGTTCGTGAAAGTGTTGCTGAACATCCTGAAATGTCAAGCCATTAGATCATTTAAAACGTCGTTCATTTGTCAGTTTCATCAATGATCAACCAGCTGATTTTTCTCAAAAAATAATGTTTTCCGATGAGACACAGTTTGAACTTGGTGGATATGTTAATAAACAAAATTGCCGTATCTGGGGTGAGGAAAATCTACGAATTATTCATGAGAAACCTATGCATCCTAAACGAGTTACTGTTTGGTGTGCATTATGGTCAGGTGGTGTAATTGAACCTTACTTCTTTGAAAATGTTGCTGGTGAAGCTGTAACTGTCAATGGTGATCGATATCGTCGGATGATAACCGAATTTTTGTGGCCTGAATTAATTAATATTGATCTAGAGTATATGTGGTTTCAAAGGATGGCGCTACACCCCACTTTGCACACGAATCAATTGATTTATTGAGAGAAAAATTTCCTGGACGCGTAATCTCAAGAAACGGTGATGTTAATTGGCTACTAAGATCATGTAATTTGACACTGTTAGACTATTTTCTTTAGGGTTATCAATCAATCGATCAAATTCTGCTTTGAAAGATGAAACTATTCGTGTCATTGGTGAGCCTCAGTTATGTCAAAATATCATTGAAAATTTTAACAAAAGAGTGGACGTCTGTGGAGCTGCTAGAGGAGGCCATTTGGCAGATATAATTTTTCGCATATAAATGTCATAACTGATACCTCAATTACCAATAAAAAGTTTTTGAAAGAGAATGCAAATTATGTGTTTTATTTATTTCTTCTTTAAAAAATCCGCGAAATTTGAAACAATCTTTATATATACGTTATTCATAAAATCGTATCAGAATAGTTATCTTATAAATTCAGTCGAAATTATATTTAATTATTAAGGAATAAATAAAATCAAAGAAGAGAATTATTGATATATTACGCGTATTATTATATCTAATCGAATACAAATCTTAACAACTCCGACCGCTAGTTTTGTTTACATACTATTATAAAGATCATTCTACATGAATTCTGCAAATATATTTTTTTGTATTTCGTAAACCTTTTAGTGGTATATAGAGTACATTGCAAGTAATACAAGAACAAAATTGTACATAAAAAAAATATAGTGACCGAAAATCTGGTACATAGACTTCCGCGGTCGTGGTCCATACTAAACGAAAAGTCGGCAGATATACAGGTGAGGTTCCAGCTCGGAAGTCCAGAAGCAGATAGTAGTGACTGAAAGTTTGATTGCTGTTCTATATTTTTACAAAGAAATCATTTCTTTCTATAACCACGTTACTAATAGCAAACAAATGTATATTAAACGAACAAAAAATCACTATTATTAAATGCCTTTTACGTTCTAATTTTCCCATGATTCTATTTAATTTCAGATCAAAACCTAGCATTCACCGCTTTCGATATGTCAGGACACGGCCGCTACAGGGATCTGTGGGAGCATTACTACAAGGACTGTCACGGAATTATCTTCGTGGTAGATAGCAGTGATCGCCTTAGACTAGTAGTCGTTAAAGATGAGTTAGATCTGCTTCTTCAGCACCCTGACGTTACCAATAAAAGAATACCAATACTATTTTTTTCGAACAAGATGGATTGCAAGGACGCTTTGAGCAGCGTCAAAATAGCTGCCGCTTTGGGGCTTGACAAAATTATGGACAAACCTTGGCACATATCAGCCAGTAACGCTTTAACCGGAGAAGGTCTACAAGAGGGCGTGGAGTGGTTGACTCAGCAAATAAGAGAATATATTACTAATAAAAATTTATAATGGAGGAGCTTTATTGTTACTCATGTTAAAAAGGAATTTAAATATGTTTTATAGACCCATAGGGTTAATAAATGTTAAATATAGAATCGTTTTTTTTTAAATTTTGACGATCAACTTATATTTTATAATTCTAATATATCTTCAGCTATTTTTCTTATTTACTGACCTAAATTGTAACCTATTTGATGCTGTGTATACGATCATAGAACCCTCTTTCCATTCTCTGATAATTATCATTACTTCGCGATTTCATCCAATTTTACTTTTTTTCTAGATAGCTTTTAATTTCCTTCTTGCATGCGTCTAGGATTATCTCTACCTCTTTTACTCATGCTTTTAGGATTAAAAACTCTCTTTAATAGTTTGATATTCAAACCACCACAACTACCTTTCTTTTATTTTTTAAATTATAGGTGTAATTTTCAATTGTTTCGTTCTTATAGTGTGCAAGTTCTTTTAAATTGAAATATTCGCTGAATAGGAGAACTTATCTTGACATTCATATACATATTTGAACGACAGAGTGAAGCTGTTTTTTCAATACTTTTCTGTATAGAAAAGGTATGATAGTAACCCACAGAGAATCGTTCGTTAATAACATAAGTTTACCTGATGAAAGGTGAATTCCTTGAAACACGTAGTAAACAGGGTGTTATTAACATGTGAATGATTCTTTTAACATTCATCTACTAGCAAATCGCCAAGATTTTAATTTGTTCGTCTGCATATGCACTGGTAATCTCGTTACCGATTTTAGAGAGACGAACGCTCTTGTTCTGTTGTTAATATGCTTGAACGATAGAGGGAGGCATTGTTTTTTTCATTATTTTTCTGTATCGAAAACGTGCGATAACAGTCCACAAAGAATCGTTCGTTAATAGCAAAAGTTTACCTGGAAATAAAGTTATTAACATTTCGATGATTCTTTTAACGTTTGTTCAACGAGTGGCAACGATACCGGAAGTTGGGAATAATAACGTATGCGTTACCATAGCAACAGGCAGGTAAAGAATAATAATTTCAACCTTTCACTTTAGGCACGTCCGGGTCATTCGAATACAATGGAAATTCTCTTACCTTCCTCTCACTCACTTAGTGAGTCGCTACTGGACTAAAAGAAGTATCTAATATACGTTTTATAATACCATTTTAAAACTTCAATCTCTCGTTAAAGTGAATAAATCGTAGTCAATACATTGCTTCATTTATGTTCATGATACCGGGCACTACTGTATCATTTAATTAGATAAATTGACTAAACTGTAAGTATTACAGAAAATTTTCAGAACCCAAAAAAAGAAACAACTACCAGGTGTACCGGAAAGTCATTACCGGTTTTTCCAACAGATATCGTTAGGCTTAAGTATGCAATGTTATGATTTGACGAATATGTCATTTTATTCTACTGATATCAAGCTTCGAAGTTATACGTATTATATTTTGCGAAAGTAACACCGTCATAGATTTATACCTCTTTGAAAATGTCGAGTTTCGTGCCTGAAAAGGTGCATTTGCGGCACGCATTACTTTTCTTATTTAATCAAAAGAAAAAAGCCACTGAAAGTGACCGTTTGCTGGTATAGACTTACGGTGAGGCATGGTATACAATTCAAGTTATTGGATGAAGATCCAACCTAAATTCAAAAACAATCGGCAGAAGCGTTAAATGTGACCCAAGAAACGATTAGCGACCGATTACGAGCAATGAAAAAGATCCAAAAGATGGGATAATGGGTGCCACATCAATTGAATGACAGGCAAATGGAAAATCGACAAATCGTCTGTGAAATGCTGCTTCAAAGGTATGATCGGAAGTCATTTTTGCATCGAATAGTGACGGATGAGGGGAAATGGATTTATTTCTAAAACCTTTAGCGAAAAAAATCATGGTTACCACATGGCGAAGCCGGTCCATCGACTTCAAGGCCAAATCGTTTCGGATGCAAGACAATGCTCTGTGTTTGGTGGGACCAAAGTGGCGTAGTGTATTACGAACTGTTGAAACCTGCTAAAACAGTTAATACTGATCGTTACCGATGATAAGTTCAATTTGAACCATGCATTGATAGAAAAACGTCCAGAATGGGCTCGAAGACACGGTAAAGTGATTTTACAGCACGATAACTTGCCCTCTCATACAGCAAAGGTGGTCAAGGAAGCGTTGAGAGTACTTTGATGGGACATAATATGACACCCGCCGTACTCTCCAGACCTTGCCCCGTCCGACTATCACCTTTTCGCGTCAATGTAACACTTCACCAATTTCGAAGAAGTTAGAAAATGGCTCGATGAATGGTTTTGCTCAAAAAATAAACAGTTTTTTTGGGATGGCATCCATAAATTGCCTGAAGGGTGGACAAGATGTGTAGAATCAAATGCCCGATACTTTGAATAAATAAATTTTTCCATTTTCTTGAAAATTACGTGGTCGTTATACGAAAAAAAAACGGTAATAACTTTCCGGTACACCTTGTAAATTCAAATTTTTTAAAATCATTCATTTAATTAAGAATAAAAGTTTTTTAAAATTCACGATACAATTTCTAAAACTACCTTTCATCTCAATAAAATGTGTTGGAAACATAATTTTTATAAAAGAGCTGTACAAATGCACCACCATTTTAAAATCATGTACTCTGACGTCTTCCTATCCATGTCATAAATCACAAAGATCGAAGTTACTTGACTACATTAATCTCTTCAGCCGCACATTAGGGGCATTATCTGCCATATTTTTAAAACATACCTCTTTCTGATGATGTATGAGCGCTTTATATGAACCAAACACAACTTTGCACACGGGACAAACTTTGTGAAACCTTTCGTGACACTTTAACTTCCGTAGACTGTCGAATAATTTGGAACACGTGTTGCAACTGAAGATTGGTTCCACCTGAAACGCTTCCAGAAGGCTGTAGCCGCCGATCGTATTTGCAATGCTAATAATCGATTCTGTGAGATCGATATTATTAACAGGTGGAATTTGTTTCGATAAGTTTTTGTATAAGTTTGTCTCCGTGCTGCTCTGTTTTATGTCCTCGTAATCATCAATTTGATTTGGTTCATCGCTATGGCAAATGTTTGCGTTAGATCGAAAAGACTCTGAAATTTCTAATTTAATGGAATCATTTTCAGTGAAAAACTTTTCATTAAAACTGGAGGACGGTAACGCCCTGTGATTTTCATATAGTGCCACTTCCTTTTGATATTCCACTTCTTGACATCCACTTTCCATATTTGAATTACAACTTGGAATTCCATTAAACATTTGATCTTTCTTTCCAATATCTTCTAACGTACACTCCTTAATTTGTCCAGAAGACACTGTCGGCAAAGCGATTATTGGAGTGTTGGAGTGGGCGTTTGTTTGGTGACACCTGAGACCTACGTTATAAGAGAAACTATCGCACGTCGAACACCTCCTGTGAGCACGTTCATGGCAGTTAAGCTGCCGTCTATTTCTAAATCTCTTGCTGCACTTGCTACAATTAAATTTAAGCTTCTTCTCCGCATGCTTTGGACTTGTGATGGTACGCTGAATGTTGTTAAATTTCATTTTTACTTTTCTCAATTCGAATTCTGTTTCATCATTTTCATTCCTCGTCATTGGTTGAGTATTCAAAACGGGATAATCGATCTCGGATTTAGATTTTGATGCTATATCGAACGAATTAAATATCTTTTCCGAATTATCTACATTTTTTTCGTTGGTCTCTATGTCTTCGCAGTCCAAGTCTGGTAACTTTCTTTTATTATTAGCAATCACTGGCACAACAGCATCTTTAGGATTCCCAGTATCAGAATCTTCAGCAATAGGATCGAATGTATTTTCTGGAATATTTTGATTATCGCCCAATAATTCTTCTTCGGAAATATTTGCAATTGATTCATTTTGATTATCCTTATTAGATCTACAATCCTTGGCAACGTGCTCATCCAAGGCTATATGTGTTTCAGGATTTATTTTAGAGTTATCAACACTGTAAGATATTTCAGTCGGTTTTGTGATATTGGAATTGATACTTATACTGCCACTAATGCTCTGTTTCTTCTCCTTTGCTTTTAGCAAACTCAATAGATTACTTTTGAACTTGTTTACCTCTGTTTTGTATATGGGAGGTATGACAATCGTTTGTTTTGCAGATTCCTGTAAATTAGAATAGTGTAAGGAATAAATCATAAAACATTACTTATATTTTAGTATCTGCGTTAATCGGCTGGTACATAAACAGAAATTTCGATTTAAAATTTCAAAAGCTGCTACATGCAAAATACTAAATTAATAGAGAAATATTGATAAATGTTAACACTTATTTTAATATGAGAATTAATATTTCTTGCTCTACCATCGTTGTTACAGAAATTAATTAAAAATGTCTGTGTTGGATTCGAATCTGTATCTGCCGTTTCCTAGACGGCTGCCTTACCGATTAAGCAACCAAACGATACAGTTGTGAGTCACTTAATATACTAATTGTTTTCTTCCTATAGAATATTGTAAATTTACAAAAACACAAACATTTTAAATGAAGTCTGTATCTAGGTATGAAACTGGCGGAACTCTTATGTACATTTGGTAAAAATATAAATTTTTAGACATGTGTTATTTTATTCTTTCCCTTTTCGTCTCATATCTACGTATGAGTGTCAAATGTACGATGGTTATGTAATAATAATAATAATTGTCTTTATTGTCCAATAGATTAATCCATTAAAAGGACGAGACAATAATAAAGTACAGTGTTAAACTATACAGTCTGTCGCAGAGAAAGCCGAACTTTTTTAAAATAGTATTTCTTAGTGGTGCCATCTATTAAAAAAAACTATGCGTAAGGTAGGCCTTTCACCAATGTTATGACGTTTGCATTATTATAAGCAGAGAAATTGCGCATAAAGTAACACTGTATTTGGCAAATGAATTTTGAACAAAGAGCAAATATCAAATTCTGTTTTAAACTCGGTAAATCATTTACTGAAACGTTTAATTTGATGAAACAAGTGTATGGCGATGCGTGATTATCACGTTCGAGTGTGTATGAGTGGTATAAACGATTTAAAGACGGTCGTAAGGACATAAATGACGATGGACATCCTGGTGTAAAAAAGTCTGTGGTTACGGAATGTAACATCGAATTTGTGCATAAATGTATGAGAAATGAACCGAAATCTTCATGGAAATGGAATTAAATACTTCCAAAGATTCAATTCATCGCATTTTCACACAGCATTTGGGACTGGGAAAGATTTGTGCAAGGTTTGTACCACACAAGCTAACTGAATTCAACATTGTACAGACTGGATTAAAGACTCAAAAAAGGTATTCAGGTATTCTTTGTAACTAGCGATGAGACGTGGTGTTTTCAATATGATCTAGAGACTAAGCGTCATAGCTCTGAATGGAAGCATCCAAGCGAAGAAAGACCGAAAAACATCCGTTTGGAGAAGTCAAAAATGAAGACAATGTTGATTTGTTTTTATGATTCGAAAGGCATTGTGCACGAAGAATGTATACCAACTAGTCAAACAGTCAATGCTGTATATTATTTTGGTGCTATGATGCGTCTTTTGGCGTATATTCGTCGTGTGCGCCCTCAATATAGTGAAAATTGTAGCTGGCGTTTGTTACATGACAATGCACCATCTCATCGCTCGACACTCATCACTGATAGTCAAGCAATGTTAGAAAATCGTTGATGTAAACATTAAACAGTAGCGTACCGAGTTTCGACCCCTGAGGAACGCACGAGGAGACGGTAAAAGTGGAAGCATAAAGATATTATAACTGACTTAGGATTGCGATTTAAAAGGTGCGATGCTAGCAAATCGGTTGTTGACGAGGTAAACACGAATGAGCTCAGTTTATATAATGATATGGTGTGATCGATACTGTCAAAGGTAAAAGGTAGAGTGTAAAGAACATTGACCTGATCTTTTAAATCAATGCTAGAACTTATGTACTGGGTAATTCGAGACAAATTAGATAAACTTGATTTTTCTGACATAAACTGAATGTGTTGTGTGGAAATAAAACACCGAATGGAGTTGTAGCAAGTGTTCATAGATCTTAGAACAACTGGACAAAATATCGATACTTCTGTAATTCAAAATATCATATTTGCTTCCTTTTTTATATATGGGTGTAATCTTGTTTGTCTTCCAGGTATCTGGAAAAATACATGTACCAAAAGCAAGATTATAAATTGTACAATAGGGATTGCATAGAATAGAAACATAGTCATTGATTATAAAATTGAGTAATCCATTATGAGCTGTTGTATAGTCAGCTTTATAACGGTTTATGGCTGTCAACGTTGCGCTCTCTGAGTAGGTTTCAATATATTGTTCAGACTGTCTTCAATAGTCGATATGAACTAGACCGCCCGTGGTTGATATACTGCTGAAAAAGTTAGTAAAGGCTTCAACTATTTTCTTTGGATCTGTCAGCCCATCATCACCAAATCTTAAGCTACCCAATACACGCGGGTTGATGTGTAAATTTACATTGATATATGTATGTATTCTACAGGGAGATGCCGGGAATTTATTTGCGCAGGATTTATTATGAAGGTCATTAAGATTGATGATATCTCTTCTGTGAAAATACAGTAAACGATATTACCAACGCATGCATACAATCCACGTTCACTTGAAACTCATATCTAAATACTGAGGGAAAAGGGGAAGTAGAAAATAACATCTGCAGGCAAGAGATTTAAACATTTACCTAACAAACAGTTCAGTCAGGTTCGTACATAGATATGAACACACAAAAACACGGATAATTTTAATTTAAAAATATTTGTGAGGCAGTAAATTTGCAATATTCAGTAGGGAGAAAAATGTAGTACTTATAAATAGAGTTGGGATATTAGTCCCGCGAGCTGGGATCGTAGCAAAGTGAGTGTATGAACAAATGGGCGACTTCGCAATGCATGGTGTTATTTATATCACTTATGTTTTGTTTAATAAAAAACACACATTATTCACAGTTGTTGTTGGGAATCGCAAAATTGATATGATAATTTCTGCAGCATGACGTAAGTTCCCACATTCGTCTCGAAGAGCAACGTTCGTTGTGCCATTTAGAAAATGACCGCTCAACATTTACGGATGTAATACACGCACAATTAAAATGACCTTTAGAAATAGATAACGAATTTATACACACATTATCACAAATTTTTCTTAATCTGGTAAAATCAAAATCTTTGTTTATAACACTTAAAACTTTTCTACAACACAAATATTCTTTATGTCAGTTGTAGCATATATAAGTGGTATATCATCGTTCACAATTTGCATTGACTCCACCAGAGGCAACCAAGCGCTTTGAAATTTTTCTATTGAGTCAAATAAATCTTTATAATTGTCGTAAATTTGATTTAAATCGTTTCTACGGAAGTACCTTCAAACCTTTTCTGGCTTTTCTTATTTGCTGGAGCTTCGTTAAGTTTGAATCGAAGAGCCGCAGATTTTATGTTGGAAATTCTCAGAATAATAGAAAGCGTGAGAAGTGTGAGAATTGCCTTTGGTGGCGCAGGAATATCGAGGTGCCGTCTATGGAATTCTCGAAATCATTTGGGAGATTTCGAAAACACTCTTTTGGTATTTGAAATTAATGCATCCACCTCTGGATAACATTGTCAAATACTTTGTGCTACAAGGTGTATGAACTTTACATTTCATATGTAAAAGAGCCTCACACTTGTCTCTAAACAACATCAACATCAACAGTTGATCGGTTGAAATTGTTTTAACATATCCAGCACTACCTTCATAATTACTTCGCAAGTGCACTTTTCTAATCTTTTGCTAGTTAAGACAATGGGAAATGCCGCTTTAACAGGATCTAGAAGACGCACTATAGTATTCAAAATGGAATGTTTTTTTAAATCTGTCGTTTCGTCGACACATAACGACAGCTGTGTCTCTTTTACTACAGATTTGATCGTGTTTTCGATGTCGTTACGCACATTTGGCATATGGGTCTGTAACGTTCTCCAGGATGGTAGTTTCCAGTTAGAATTGTATTTATTCCAGAAGTCATAAAACGGTTGCTTATCGAGTAGAAGTCTCAAATCATCATAACCAGTAGATCAAACATAAATTGCATTTTTGGTGGTACGTTATTTTTCTTAATTTGGCGTTGTACACCCATTATATGATTTTTACAGTCGCGTTTGTTTCAGCACATCAACGGTTTATCGCAAACTTTACAGTATATCTTACAACCATTATAATATAAATCGGGAAATTCATGAATAAACTTCCGCACTGCGTCATAGTGATAGCTTCGTCATGCTTATCAATTATACGTTCGCCTTATATAAAGATCCATTCGGTACGAACTTACAATTACACACTTCATCCGTTTTATTATCCCACCAGTGCAATGGTGGGGGTGCACCGTACTCAGTACGAATGTGGCCCACGGGAAGACATCCCGACTCTACTTATAAATATATTAGGTAAGGTTAGTAATGCAAAAGGCACTAGGAAAGTTTTGCAATTTGACGCAACAATGAACCGTAGGAAGCTGCTTATTGCTGCATGTTGAGACATGTTCATACGTGCATAGTAGCCGCCGCGTTATTCATTAGCAGTGAGAGTGTAAAGTGCATGCGATGGCATGGTGGTCACGAAATGAGATAAGGGCAGTTTTGTGTTATAATTTCGTGCGTGGTTTAAACATAGACCAGTGCTTCGAAGAAATGACTCTTGCACCTGGTGATGTTTGTCCAGATCGCACAACGATATTCAGGTGGAATAGAGAATTCCAAAGGGGAAATTTAACTGTGGAGGATGCTGAGAGGCTGGGAAGGCCACGAACGTCAGTTACGGAGGAAAACTTTACTACTGTGAGGAAAATGCTTGGCGAGGACAAGCGAGCGACCTACCAACAGATAGAGGGTACTTCAGCCCTAAATGCACCAGCAACTCGTTCGATCCTGCATGATCATTTGCAGGCGAAGAAACTTTGTTATCTCTGGGTGCCGCATCGACTGACTGAAGAGCAGATGACACGACGTGTGACTTGGTGCCGGGTTAAATAAGGGACAATCTCGGTATGTGAACAACATCGTGACAGGTGACGAGACTTGGTTGTACTATTACGATGTGCCGACCAAAGCTCAAAACAAAGTTTGGGTCTTTGATGATGAGGACACACCCGTAGTTGTCAGAAAATCCCGATCTGTAAAGAAGAAAATGATAGCTGTATTTTATAAATCGAGTGGAATTGTGGAACGCCTCGTTTTGGTCATACAGAAGACAGTCACAACTAAATGGTATACTGAACAGTGCCAGCCTAAAGTCATAGGATCTATTAAGAAACTGCGGCCAAAGTCAAGAATGGACACCTGTTTCCTCCATCACGATAATGCTCCAGCTCACCGCACCAAAGCCCGCATCGAATATTGGACCACGACAGGATTGAAACTTCTCGAGCACTCTCCTTACAGTCCAGATCTTTCTCCCTGCGACTTTGCACTGTTTCCGCATATAAAATGAAGCTAAAAGGGAGGCGGTTTTCCAGTGATGAAACTTGGCAGAACTAGTTTAAAGATTGGTTTCGGAGGATGGAGAGGTGTATTGAGTGTAGAGGAAATTAATTTGAAAAAATTAAATAGACAAAGCTGTATTGCAAAACTTTCCTACTACCCTTTGTATGTTAGGTAAATGTTAGTAATATAGTTAGAATTAACCGCGTAGAAAAGAGGGATTGGCTACCGTAAGGACACGGTAATGTCAGGTTTTTGTAAAATTCTTAGAAAATGTATGATTTATTTTTGTGAATATGACATATAACAAATATTAACATAGTTTTAAAAATTGTTAAAAAAATATCAAATAAAAATACGTATGTACGAGGGAGCGTTTTTATATTCGCAGAATGGGGGACAAGGGGTGGACATAAAAAAACCAAATTATTTTTCTTTTTCAATATATTCACCTGCAAGACGGATACATTTTTCACATTTTTCAATTAATTTATTTATACCCTCATAAAAAAATAATTTCTCTTTATCTGCAAAATACGCCGAAACTGCCTCCTTGACTTCATCATCGGCAGTAAATTTTTTACCCCGCAGCTCTTTTTTCATTTTCGGAAAAACAGGTAATAATCACTCGGGGCCAGGTCTGGGCTGTAGGGTGGGTGATTCACAATTTCGAAGCCCACCTTATGCAGGGCAGCTAACGCAACGCGGCTCTTGTGGACGGGCGCGTTGTCGTGCAAAAGCAGAACACCTTTTGTCAATTTTCCCCGTCTTTTCTCTTTAATGGCTTCTTTTAGTCGCTCTAATATTGAAGCGTAATATTCTCCGGTTATAGAAACACCTTTATCTTTATAATCAATCAACAATATTCCTTCCGAGTCCCAAAATACCGTTGCCATGAGTTTACCAGCTGATTGTGACACTTTAAATTTCTTGGGAGGTGCTGTGCCCTTTTTATGCCACTGCATGAAGTCTTGTTTGGACTCAGGTTCATAATGATGAACCCAAGTTTCGTCTCCAGTAACAATTCCACTCAATACACCATCCTTGTCTTCATTACAGAGGTCCAAAGATGCACGCGAACACTCTACGAGCTGTTGTTTTTGCGGCGGCGTGAGCATTCTCGGCACCCATCTTGCGCTGACCTTAGACATGCCGAGATGATCGTGTAGGATTTTAAAAATTGTTGTATCGGATACTCCAACCATTTCTGCGAGTTGTTTCTTCTTTAGTCGAGCATCTTCGAGTACAATTTGTTCAACTTTTTGGATAAGTGCTGGCGTGGTCACCTCAATGCTCCTGCCCGGCCTCGGGTCGTCTTCAAGGGATTCCCTTCCTTGTTTAAATAAACTATGCCACTTGTACACCATGGTTTTGCCTGGACAAGAGTCGCCGTAAACCAATGACATCTCATTCATTATGGTCGCGACTGATTTTCCTTGCCTGGTAAGGAACTTTATAACGGCACGATATTCGATTTTTTCCATATTTCACTTTTCACTCCTGATTATGTTACTTGGTTGACGATAGCTCAAAGACTAACTGTCTAATAACAATGAAACTTCGTATTTATAGTAATCATGAGTCGCTGCACAGGCCACGCCCCCAATGCGCCTACTCACCCCTCTACAACCCGCTCATTCCACGAATATAAAAACGCTCCCTCGTATATGTACAATCGTTGTACTGTAGGTTAAAAGGAAGAAAAATAAATAACTTGGAAAGGCGAGAAAACCCCCGAATCGTTATTAATATAAATTAAGTGTTCTATAATCGCCTAGTGATTAAAAACTTAAACACAAAGAATCAAATTTATAATTAAGTATATGCAATTGTGATTGTATATTGGGTAGTCTAAATTGGAAATCTTATCATAATTTTAAAACATTAAAAATCTATTTCAAACATGGCTAATTTACAAAAATAGACTTATAATTTTATTTTAGAAAACACTTAGAAGTTTTCTTTGTAACATACAATTTAATTACTTATATTTTTAATTAATTAACGAGTTTGTTTTATGGAAAGTCCCCACTATATTCCATTGTAGTAACCAATATGATTTTGTGGAAATATAACGTAAAATTATTTAAACGGATACTTACTTTTAATGCTTTATCATTAGCCAAAGCATTTAGACGATACTTGTATAAAAATATTGCAATATCACTGCAGCTTTTGCAAATATATTTGCTTATCCTATCATTTTGATATATCTGTAAGAAAATTACATTTTTAAGATTTTTCTTGAGCTGTATTGATGCATACAAGTTTCCGATATTACTTTAACCAATTCATTAAATCCAACGATGACAATGCTCACATACACACATGACATTTATGCTTACTAACCTAGAATTTTAAATTTCACAATCAATGTTTTGCAATGAAGATAAATTACTTAATTACCAAATAAAAATTGATATTTTTTAACATTGTTTTAATATAAATTTCTATCTCAAGGAACTATTTTGCATTCTTACGGTAGATATTGTCAAATATATTTATGGGAATGTCATTTGATGACGTTTTGACACTTACCTCGACGCCGGTCGCTAATAATATGCATTTTCTTAGACTATCCGATTTTATCAATCTTTCATCAAAAACATTTACTAGTTTTTGATCCCCTAAACATAACCTACATATATTTTTTGACATATTTTATTTCATTATTCTACTTGTGTATATTTTATTAATAGTGGCGATGTAACATACGTTTATTCATTGTTACCAATACAAAATATATTATCATTTACATCTTCGACTGTTAAATCCAATTATTTGTTTTATTTTAAAATAAAATATTCACTATATATAAGTATCGACGCTTGCATTTATTTTATTAAATTTAATTTTATGTTGTGAATAAATCTAGGTTAGGTAAATTATTTATATTCATAAATGCCTACCCTCATTCGTATCCGCATAATTTAAATAAAAATTTTTCCCGCTACAAATGTTTTTTAGCGAATAATGTTGGCGTAGTCTTTCACTAAATTAATATGTAATAATAAATAATAGAGTAACAATGAAACATTTTATTGTTGCATGTAACGTCAAAGCTTCAAAGCAAAATTTGCCTCTCGACAAGACTCTAACCTAAATTTATCACCAATATGGCTACGTCACAATATATTGGCGAAATCTAACTAAAAGCAGACAAGTTGATGTAATATATGCGGGTCTATATAAACAAAATTCTCTTACAGAAACTTACTTAATATGGATTTTCTCCAATTTTTTATTTATCTTGATGTATCATAGTTATATTAATGAAAATTATATGTGATATACAGTAGGTTATATTCTAAAGAATTAAAACTTACCTTTGACATCCTACGAGGTTCAAATTTAGGTACAGGGACACAGTCAAAGTGATGCAGTGCTATGAAAAGTATATATTGTTGAAATTATATAACAAGAAATTGTTTTTGAAAGAGAATTAAACATATCGCGGTTTTGCAAGGATATTATATATTGTTATAACAAAATTAAAAGACAATTCATTGAACACAACACAATTAATAACAAGAACTATGTTAAAAGTTCATAAATCAACGTCACAGTGAAAACGATACAACCAATTATGCAGTGAAAAAATATACATGTCTACATGTAAGTGGTTCCCCTTTCTGGAAAAGTGCATGAATTTATTTTTTGTGTAAATTCCAATCGAGTGACAGTTAGTGTTAGCATTAATATTAGTTCAGGTGAGTGAAATTTTATTTTTCATTTTAATATAATAATAAAAAAAGTCAAAGAGAAATTGACAAAATCTTAAATAAAAGTTCGTTTACCATTCAGCACATCACTTAACTTTAGGTTCGTAACAAAAGAGTAAGGAACAGCAGACTAAGTACAAGAAAAATATTTAACGAACACGATGAGCGATGGATTGTATGAACTTCAAAACAGAATCCGTTTTTGAGTGACCCTAAGTTTACATCTGAAGTAGAATACGTACTTGGTAAAGAAATTAATCCGGAAACGGTTCGAAGAGTTTTGCGAAATGCCAATTGATATGCTAGAACAGCTCGTAGAACACCATTTGTTAGTAAGAGAAATAAAAACCTTCGTTTATGCTTTGCTTTAGAACATCAAAACAAAGGTTTCGACTTTTGGAAAACAGTTAATAAAGTACTTGATCACGCATCCACCGGCATGACAGTTGCAGTGGCGGCTCGTGAGTATTTGACATGGTGAGGCAGATAGAATAATAAATATTCAAAATTGTTTACAATTGATTAATAAACTCTATATACCTACTACATATAAAAACAGTTATATATATATATATATATATATATATATATATATATATATATATATATATATATATATATATATATATATAGGGCTTCCAGTACAAACAGGGCTGCCAGACGTGAACTGAGCCCTATATCGCGCCCCATTCGATTTTTAAGGGAAAACGAAGTTTCAAAGCAAACCCTTGTGAAACGAAAATAAATATTCTAAAAAATCAAACAAATTCTAAAAACATTAATCAAAAATAAGAACTCAATCTTCTAGGATTTAAAAATAAAAAATAAATACATTCCTATTATAATATAAAATTTAATAATATAACAAATATATACATATATATGTATATATATATATATATATATATATATATATATATATATAAATCAACAACAATCCAATAACAAAATTTCAAAATTACATGCAAAATGAAAATAATTTAAAATACAGAGAATTTCCTTTATTGGCATTGCACGTAGAATTACATTTAATAGATTTTACTTCTTGTATAGCAAAGGTATCCTCCGGTTTTTTGTGTTAGCAAAATAATCAATTACATCATTATAAAATCGTTCATCCCTCGTCATCGTTTTAACCAATTCCTTTTCGATTGCAATTAGTGCACAGTTACTAAGTCTTTGTTGTCCAATTGTATTTCTAACATACGATTTTATACGTTTCAATGTGGAAAAACTTCGCTCAACGGACGCGGAAGTTACCGGTATGGTAACTACTATACTTAGCAATTTAAAAAGTTCTGGCATACAGATGGCTAACTTTTGTTCGTGCATAAATCTTAACATTTCACATGGTGTTTTAGAATTACCAAGGAGTTGCATGTCACTATAAATAACAGCTAATTCATTTTTTAATTGAATTTGATCAAAAAATTTATATTGTTCAAACAAATTATTTAAGAGCCTCTGAGGAAATGCCTTTGAATATTCTTCAAATTTACTTTCTATTAATAAATCAAAAAAAGCAAGTTTTTCTAAATCAATAAATCTAATTTCAATTTGACTAATAAACGTATCTAGAATTTCGAAAAATAATTTTCTATAATTTTGTTTAGTATCTGGAACGTCATCAATTCTACGCCTTTTATGTGCAACAGATTCGTCAGACACCGAATTTTCGTATACAGTACTGAAATATGTATCACACTCCCGAAATTCTCTAAACTTATCAAGCAAAAAACGTAAACGATCTCTGGCATAAATAACATCAGTTAGTTTGTTTTGTAATATTGAAAATACAACGTCAGTTTGTCCAAATATTAACTTAAAAGTATCTAAAAGAAAATTAAAATCGTTATCCAGAAGAAGATTTTTTAATCCAAAAGCTTCTCGTATAGATATGCTATCAAAGTCAGGACTTTCTGCAATGAAATCAAAAACTTCAATTAACTTATTTTTGTTCGCATGAATTGTAAAAACAGCCCTAGAAGTGAAATTCCAACGAGTAGATGCGTTTGATGGTATATGTTTTTGACAGATTAAATTTAACACATGAGTTCTCTTAGTGGATTTGGAAAAAAAAGATGAAAACAAATTTGAAAAAAATATTCTTACAGACGTTATGGACTTACAAGATGTTCCTAACACTAAATTCAAGACATGTGCATGGCAGTGTGTAAATATTGCTTGAGGAGCTATTTCTTTAACTTTTGTTTGTAAACCGTTCACATGCCCAGCCATAACTGCCGCTCCGTCATACGTTTGAGCAATTAGTTTACTATTAAACTGAAATTTTTCAAAAATATTAGTTAACAATTTAAATAAATCATCAGAGGTGCGACCTGAACTTACATCAAAGAATCCTAAAAACCTTTCAACAATATTACCCTCGATCGTGTATCTTACAATAATAGACAATTGCGAATTACATGTTATATCTGTTGTTTCGTCTATTTGCCATGAAAAATATTCTGAATTAAAAATTTCACAATCTATTTTTTTCTTTACAATAAAATTAATTGATTCTATTAATTCGTTTTGAATTGTTTTCGATGTGCCAAAAAATACAGAGCTATCATCTAAGAATTTTTGTAAAATGGTATCATGTTTTGCCGTTAATAAAACAAGTTCTTTAAAATTTCCCCTGTTTGCAGAAGTATTTGTTTCATTATGTCCTCTGAAAGATAATTCCTGTGTACAAAGAAATATAGTAATATCAATTAAACGCTTTAATATATCTCCATTTTGGCTAACTTCTTTATTGTAATTCTCCATTTGATTGCGCCTCACATTATCTATTGCATCGGCGATATTATATTTTCCGAACATATGTAATTTACAAGTAGCTAAAATGTGATGTTTGGATTTAGTATGTTTTTCTACTGATCGCGACAAGTTTTTAAGTTCAAAATAACCCGTTTTACTCCAAATACTATCTGTATTTGTGGAAAAAATTATACATGCCCAACAAAATAATCTGTTTCTTTTTATACTACCACATAACCAATTACATTTGTTATACCACGAATTATTGAAATTTCTGTTAGACTTACCGTGTATTGTAAGACATTTTGATAAATCAGGGTTTGGTCTTGGAAGGTTTTTGACATATAATTGATCTTCTACCGATAGAACAACGAACGTATTTCTTATTAAAAAATCTACAATGTCTTGTGTATTTCTTACATTTTCTAAATCCATATTCACAATTTTTAAATCACTGAAAATATCACTAAACAAATATTAAAATATTTAATCTAACTTTGTTATTCCCCCAACTTTAACTGCTGTTATTTGCGATTCGGGCCGAGAATGTCAGCCTCGAGTATATTCGGTAGTTCGGCGATTGTGATTCGATGAGAGGCTCAGTTTAAATTGGCTTCAGATTGATATCTAAATAATATCTACTTGAAACAATAAAAATACTCCTGTTAAAACTTAAAACATATTATTTGCGTGGAGGAAATATTGAGAAACTGTAAAAGAAGAATGTAAACCTTTAGACATCTTTATATCATTAAATAAATACTTAATTTATCCTATTAATAATGCTTTCTATATTATTAAAAAATTCAAAAATCTCACAATAAAGTTAGAAAAATCTATTAACTTTTTGAATATTTTTTCTTCTTTGTTATCTTAAATATGTAGCTAATACTTTACTGTAATTTCCATAGAAATTGAGAATTTTTTTGACTGCTGTAGTGCGTTATAAATTTTCAATGAGAGGCAATGAGTGGCCGGGCCTCAAATATTCGTGTTTAGTAGGGATATACATAGATCAAGCATGAAGTTGGTCGGGGCAAGTATACGCGCTCGTACATTCGCACGGAATTAAAATGAAATGATAAATTTGTACTTTGCTTGTAATGCCGGTTTATTTAAAACTATTTTCTTATTGTTTATAAGATAAATTCTGAATAAAAGATGATAATTAATTTATAAAGAATTTTAAAAGTATACATATTATTCTTGTTATAATTCCAAGATTTAGATGGTGAGGCACTGCCTCACCTGCCTCACCTGACCAGCCGCCACTGGACAGTTGATCTCCAGCTAGATGATACATCAACCAAAACCGACATTTGGCGTCGTCGTCGCATGTGCCCAACCAAAAAAAGCAGGGTGTTAAAGTAGTGTTACAGCTTATACAAAAAATAGATATATACTGAACACTTGAACACTCGACAAAGATTAACATGTGTAGAAATTGCATCAAAAAATTATTTTTTTTTACCTTTGAACGTAATTTTTTTATATAATTTGAAATCAAAAAATATATGAACTGTGTATAATTTATATTTATATACAGCTTGTTTGGATAAATAAATGAATCTGCTCCATCATCCACCACAATAAGTAGATGGGTAAATGAAATTAAACGTGGTAGAACAAGCAGTGTTGATGAAGCGCCCTCTGGAGCACCAAAAATCGTGACATCTAAGGAAATGATTATAAAAATCCATAATATTATTACGCAAGATCGACGACTCAAAGTGAGAGAGATAGCAGACATGGTAAACATTTCAACAGAACGCGTACACCACATTTTAACGAAAGAATTGGGCCTTTTCAAGCTTTCGGCAAGATGGGTGCTGCGATTGCTTACGACTGATCAAAAGTTCACTCGTTTGCGCATTTTCAATGAGTGTTTGGACCTTTATAAGCGGAATCCGATTGATTTTTGTGTGCGATTTGTTATTTGCGATGAAACTTGGATACACTACAGTACAGCCGAAACTAAACAACAGTCGAAACAATGGTTAGAACGTGGTTCTGCACCTCCAAAGAAAGTGAAAACCACTTTATCGGCAAACAAGGTGATGGCATCAATTTTTTGGGATTCAAAGGGCATTTTGCTCATTGATTACCTTCAGAAAGGTGCCACAATAAACGAACAATATTATGCAGAACTTGTACAAAAATTAAATATTGAGATAATTTACGATAGCTTCTAGAGCATGTTACTTCACCCGATTGTTTCTGCTACATTTATGGTAATTACGTTGTAAAAAAATAACAAAGAAATATTTCCGATTTCGTTAAAAAAGTTTACTTCACTTACTTTGGGATGAAATTAGGCGATCGATATAAGTCTTGGACCTCCCACAAAGTGTGTTCAATTTGTGTTGAAGAATTGAGGCAGTGGAGTTAAGGTAAAAGAACAATCGTTTCGTTTTGCCGTTCCCATGGTGTGGAGGGAATTTAATAAACACAGCGATGACTATTGTTTTTGTTCCTGCAACGTTTCAACTTAAAAAAAAAGATATCCTAACATATCAGCGATCCGCCCTGTTCCACAAGTGCCTAGTATACCAATACTTTCTCTATTAGTTAGGCTAGATAATGTTTTGGATGAGACAGACATATTGCTTGGACCGTGTGCTAGTGAAGAAAACAGTGAGGTCAGTGACATTTTGTGATACTGGTACAAGCTAACCTATACCTTTTACTCAGTCTGAATTGAATGATTTGGTTAGAGACTTAAATCTTCCAAAGGACGGAGGTTTTAGGTTTAAGATTGAAGGAAAAAAATTTGTTGGCTTCTGGTGCGTCTTTTTGGCGGTATCGACATTGAGAAAAGGATTTCGTCATTTTTGTCAAGAAGGTGACCTAGTTTATTGTAACAACGTCCCTGGAGTTAGGCTTGAACGCTCTTTCTCTATAAAACGGTAATAAGTATGCTTCGGCACCTATTTGTCATTCGATTCACTTAAAGGAAATATAACAAAAACCTTGTTTTCAACAAACTTAGCTGTTCAAGCTATAAACGGACTATTTATGACGATTTATAAGTCATTTCACTGTTGCTTGGTCAACAAAGTGGATTCACAAAGTATCCATGTTTTCTTTGTGAATAGGAGTGGCCTGCCAGAAAAAATTTAAGGTCAGTACAAACAATATTGAGGTTGAGTCTTTTAGATCCAAAAGAAGTTTTGCTTCCTTCAGTTCACATCAAATTGGGTTTCATGAAGCAATTTGTTAAGACCTTATCAAAGGAAGGAGTTTTATCCGACGCGAAGTTGAAAGTATTCGTTGGACTCGACATTGGAAAATGTATGAAGCATGACAATATTGAGACAAAAATGGGCGTAAAAGAAAAGCAGCATGGGTATCTTTTAAACTTGTAACCAAATTTCTTGGGAACGAAAAGGATCCTGACTACAAGGCCATTGTAGTTGAAATGTTGGAAAGCTTTAAGAATTTATGCTGTAACATGAGCTTAAAAGTACGTTTTCCCCACTCACAACTAGTCTACCTTCCAATCTTGGTGCTGACAGTGAGGAGCAAGGTGAAAGATTTCAATAAGATATAAAGGGAATGGTTGGTGGAATGTTAACATGATAGCGGACTACTGGTGGATGTTGAACAGGGACGATCCCCAACGATCCTACAGCAGAAGATGAGCAAAATGGAGTTTAAATGGGAAGCGAAAACGATACTGCAAGAACTATTAAAGTGGATCATCCAGTTTTATTAATTTTATTACGTTTTTTGAAAAATTTGGTTACTTATGATTATAATAAAATATAAAATAAAATATACATTCCATATTTTTTTCTATTTGGCTTTCTTTTAAAATGCATCTATTTTTGTTTGAAAACTACGTGACGACAGTTTTCGTTTTGAGTACAGCACTAAAAAAAAAAGGAAGTAACTAAAGTTAAAACAATTTTTAAAAAGGAATTTCTCGCAGGTTTGTGCTATTATTTATGCAGAACTCTCATAAAAGTCTAACTATATCAGATTTTAAGTCTTTATGAGACAGTAATCCTTCAGATACCAGACAGATGGAAATAGACAATCGACAAAACCATAATGTACATTGTAAAGGCTGTTTCAAACTGCGCGGTTTTTTTAAAGAATAAATAAAATATAGATGGCGTACTCAATTTGTCTGGGTATGTGGGCAAGTGTGATGTGACATTTATAAGAATGGTTCGTACATGATACAACAACGCGTCAAATGTTGAATTATTTTATGAAAATCGGTGTTTTGTGAAGCTTTTAGAAAATTACGTGAATTTTATGGTATTTATGGATTATGTAAATCGTCCATCTGGAAGCACTATAACAACAAGCTGATCTTTCTTAAAAAATAATGTTTTCCAATGAGGCACATTTTGAACTTGGTGGCTATGTTAATAAACAAAATTACCGTATCTGGGGTGAGGAAAATCCTCGAATTATTTATGAGAAACCTATGCATCCTAAACGAGTTACTGTTTGGTGTGCATTATGGTCAGGTGGTGTAATTGGACCTTACTTCTTTGAAAAAGCTGCTGGTGAAGCTGTAACCGTCAATGGTGATCGATATCGTCGGACGAGAACCGAATTTTTGTGGCCTGAATTAATGAATATTGATCTAGAGCATATGTGGTTTCAACAGGATCGCGCTACACCTCACTTTGCACGCGAATCAATTGATTTATTGAGAAAAAATTCCTGGACGTGTAATCTCAAGAAACGGTGATGTTAATTGGCCACCAAGATCATATGATTTGACACTATTAGACTATTTTCTTTGGGGTTATGTGAAAAGTCGGGTTTATAAAACATTCCGCAATCAATTCCTGCTTTGAAAGATGAAATTATTCGTGTCATTGGTGAGATAGAGCCTCAATTATGTCAAAATGTTATTGAAAATTTTAGCAAAAGAGTCTGTGGAGCTGCAAGAGGAGGCCATTCGGCCGATATTATTTTTCGCATATAAATGTCATAACTGATACTTCAATTACCAATGAAAAGTTTTTGAAAGTGAATGCAAATTATGTTTTATTTATTCTTTAAAAAACCGCGAAATTTGAAACAGCCTTTATGTGTACGAATTTACAAATAAATGAAAGGCAAAAGAAATGGTACAAAAAAATACGTTTCAATCCAATATGTGTATCCGAACTTGTAAGGTTTCAATGTTTAAAGAAGTAACACAATGTTGAAATTAAAACGAAATATTGCAAAAGGTTCTTTTTTAATTAAAGTTAATTTGACATTAGCTTAATTATAACATGAAATACATTCTAGCTTAAATGTTAATATCACAAAATTATTTTCAGAAAAGATTCATAACGTGTTTAGCTCCCACGGCGTCTTCACCCTTAGACAAAAAGAATTCTCCTTCGGGGCGGTGGTCGTGACCGGTACTTCCGCTTCTTTAATCGCATCGTTTTTCGCAGTATTATCAATTGAAGGTGTATCGACAATATTTTGGTTTGTAGAGACAGTCGTCGTCGACGATGATGTTGATGGAATGGCTTCGTTCGTGGGTGCATTCGTGTTCGGTACAGATAACACTGGTATTACTTTCATTTCCGTGGCATCCGATGTGGTTTGTGTTGGTAACGCGGTGGTTTGTATGGGCGATTTTGCCGTCGTGACATCCGATGTGGTTTGTGTTGGAAGCGATTTATTCGTCGTGGTTTGTGTGGGAGGCGGTTTCACCGTCGCAACATTCGATGAGGTTTGTGTTGGAAGCGATTTAAGATTGTGTATGGTGTTGTGTGTTTGTGCTACTTCAGGTTTCTTGAACTGTGGATATGAGGTTTTCGGTAAAATAGGTTGGTATTTAGTACGCGTGGGAGATGGATTTAGAAGTATCGATAATAAATGTTTCTTCTCGGCTAGTTTCACCACGGGTTCGTTAGCCCAACAGTAGATATCTCTAGGTTCCGGGGGCTTCTTCGAGAAAGCTATATAAGCAAAAGAAGTTGGTTTTGCAACCAACTCCACGGGCACCCTAAATGATTTCAGTTCTGGATACATGTTTTCCAACACTATTTGATTCTTTTGATTGTATTTAACGAAGATTTTGGGTTTTGTTTCGGTAGCTTTCTGCTTCGTGAACGGCAATTTTACGTCTTTATATTTTTTGAATACGTTGCGAATGTATTGGAATTCATTAGAGTTCGTGATGGAGTCATCTAGTTCCTGATTGGAACTGTCAACAATTACAACATCGTCGTCGTCTTCATCGTCTGAGATACAAAGTACCTCTTCTGCATATACGGCACTTTTTTCATTCTTACTCGTACTGGCTACTATCGACATCTCACTTTCAGTATCCTGTTTAGTTTCAGAAAAGGCTCCTGGGTATAGCCTTAGTACTTCTGGATCTTCATCGACTTTAGTTAACCGCAGATTGGGTAGATTATTCATCACAGTTTTGAAGCAAATGTCCTTTTGGTGGTATCTAAGTGCCTCATTAGAACGGAATATCATCTTGCAAATTGTGCAGACCTTATGAACTCTTTCATGGCACTTTAGTTGATGGAGAGTATTGAACATTTTATTGCAGACTCCGCAGTGCACTATGGCCTCTTCCTCGACCGTATCGAGAAGGTCTTCCGACGACATGTAATCGTTCCCTCCTATTGATTCGTTATCCGTTTGTTCGGTATCCGATGCGAACAGGTTGTTGCGATTAAGTTTCACGGGCAATATATTTTGGCTATCGGATTCGTTGGCCTGTGCATCTTCCTGATGAATTTCTGCGGTACTGCTTTGTAGAATTTGCGGCTTAATCCACGTGCGTCCGTGGTAAATAGGTTTCCGTGTTGATTCTTCTGGACTCGGCCTTTTCACGACCTCTTCCGAGTCAGATGTGGGCGTGGAATTTCCTGAAGGCTTACGCAATACTATCTTCAACTTTGGTAAATTCGGTTCATCGGTGGGTGTTGATAGTCTTTTCGGTGGATTACGTTTTCGGCTCAATCTCTCTTTTATATCCGACACGGCAACGTCTTGTTCTTTTAATTTTTTCTTCTTCGACAAATCGGAAGGCGAGGCCGACGACGCTTTTCTCTTCTTTAGAACATTATTGGTCAACGCTTCGATGCTCGCGTCACTTCTAACAACAGTACAAACTACTTTATTTTCAGCTAATTTATTTTCTATTGGTTTAATTTCAACGAGTTCTAGTTTCTCGGCTAATTTTATCGATTGAGTTTGCTTATTTTCAACGGGTTCTATTATCTTCATGATACTTATACCAGGGCACATCAACTTAAATCGTTCTATGTCACTGATCTCCTTTTCAGCAATTTCCATTTCTTGTTTACACAGTTGCTGCCGCCAATCATCAATTTCATTCTTATTCAACAATATACGCGGTTGTATATTACGTTTTAAGAGGTCATTCGGTATTCTAAGTTTAGGACAACTTTTAATGAGCTCTATTATTGTGGGATGTACTGCGAGGTTAGCACAATTCGAAGGTTTTGTCCGGCTTTCTGGCTGTTTAATAAACGGATTATTAACTGTCTCCGGAGGAGGTCCCTTTTCTTCCCCATCTTTAAGGAGTTCTACAATTTGGTTGTTGAATTTTAATATTTCCTTGGTTTGGGTGAGTGGTTCCACGAATTTTTGGTTCGCGTATTCCTGTAAAAAAAAATTAGTCGTTAGCATAATTTAATAATACACTTAAATATATGAAAGTACACTAAAAATTGTTATTCTACAAACCTAAGTGGATAGATTTTGTGGAAAAATGAACAATATTAACTTCATTAAAAGGGCGAAGTACTCATTTCTAGTTGGGTTGTAAGAAATTATGCTTGTACATAAAGTTACAAAATTCAAATATGTTTTTATTGGTGAAAAAATTGTACTTCCATCTCGTGAACAGAAATGAAACTGTTCGAAAGAATAGAACATATAGTTGCTGGTGATAAATATGGGAAAGGCCCGTTAATCGATATCTCATCACTTAACTTATGCTTGTTCACTTTCGTATTGTAGCGGTCTAGGCGTTCATTTAGTGGATTAGGCACAAACACGGGTAGTTCATACGATTTTTCTTTACCGATAAGATATCAATTATGCCATACTCTCTCAATTTATATTATTTATTTACTAGATATATTCGAACATAATATATCATAGATAAAATAAAAAAATAAACGATTTCTATATATACAGAACGTTTAAACCTTTATTAACTGAAAAGTACTAACTGGAATCTTATAAAGTATTGACGCATTAGTTTAAAAAAACGGGTGAATTACGAGGATAGTTTGACAAGTAGTGAGAATGACACATAGGTGGCGCTCTAATTGGTAAAACAAATGCACTGTAATTTAGGTTGGCTATTTATATGTTAACATTCCGATATTTAGATAAATCGGTTGATTAGTTTATTTTTGACAGCTGATTGAAAAAGAAGCAACACGTCGTTTTGTTAAAATGGAAAAAGCAGGGTATCGTGCGGTGATTAAATACTTCGTAATTAAGGGTATGAAAGCTACCGAAATAAAAGATGAGTTACGGGAAACATTAGGTGAATCTGCTCCATCATCCGCTACAATAAGTAGATGAGTAAATGAATTTAAACGTGGTAGAACAAGCTGTGTTAATGAAGCGCGCTCTGGAGCACCAAAAATCGTGACTTCTAAGGAAATGATTATAAAAATCCATAATATTATTACGCAAGATCGACGACTCAAGGTGAGAGAGATAGCAGACATGGTAAACATTTCAACAGAACGCGTACACCACATTTTAACGAAAGAATTGGGGCTTTCTAAGCTTTCGGCAAGATGGGTGCCGCGATTGCTTACGACTGATCAAAAGTTTACTCGTTTGCGCATTTCCAATGAGTCTTTGGACCTTTATAAGCGGAATCCGGTTGATTTTTGTAGGCGATTTGTTACTTGCGATGAAACTTGGATACACTATAGTACACCCAAAACTAAACAACAGTTGAAACAATGGTTAAAATGTGGTTCTGCACCTTCAAAGAAAGCGAAAACCACTTTATCAGCAAACAAGGTGATGGCATCAATTTTTAGGGATTCAAAAGGCATTTTGCTCATTGATTACCTTCAGAAAGGTGCCACAATAAACGGACAATATTATGCAGAACTTGTACAAAAATTAAATATTGAGATTCGTGCTAAACGGCCAGGAATGGCAAAGAAAAAGATTCTGTTTCACCAAGACAACGCTCCCTCGCATACCAGCACAGTCGCGGTGTCCAAAATCCACGAGTTGCATTTCCAATTAGTACCGCATGCGCCTTATTCGCCGGATCTAGCCCCTTCCGACTTCCACCTTTTTCCAAAATTGAAAACGGCACTAGATGGAAAGAAATTTTCGTCTAACGACGAGCTTATCGTCTTCGTAAATGAGTATTTTGCAAGCCTTCCGGAATCGCATTTTAGAGATGGTATAAGGGCATTGGAGCACCGTTGGAATAAATGTATTGCTCTTTTAGGAGAATATATTGAAAAATAAAAATTATTTTGTATTTAAAGTATTCGTTTTTCTTTTCCATTCTCACTACTTGTCAAACTACCCTCGTATATACGTTTTCTTCTCCCGGACAGTTTCGTTTCTGTTCGTGAGATGATATTTTGTTTTTTTCACCACTTTCGCTATACATCATGGTACGACTAGCTACACTAATTTGTTGTCTCAATCAGGATCTCATCAACAATAGTTTTTAGTATTTTTTAACCGTTCAGAAGTTTTTCCTTTCGTTTGCTGAGAGTTTAAAAATGTATTACAATTAAATAGTTGAAAATATAGGTTGTTAAAGCTTTTTTGGTCTTGGAAACGTTGGGAATTTTCAAAGTTTGTTTTGCTAGCTCTATTCTACAACTCTATAGATCTATAATGATTTCAAATACTTTCTGGAACAGCCACAGTGATATTTTCTTGTCATTTATTATTGATATCAAGTCGTGAATTTCTGCCAATTACAGTTGGTGTAAAGTTATACTGTTAATATGGATTTGCCACGTCATTCTCCCATCCAAATGTAATCCGAGATATTTTACCTGATTGCATTTGATAAAGTTGTCGATTATTTAGCGTATGTGGAGGTCTGGTATCCTTTCCTATTGGAAATGAATCGACTTTGTACTGTTGACATGTATTTTACATTTTTGAACCGTGTTGTCCATCTAATTATACATTTTAATACTTTGGAGGGAAAGCAGCGTTGTGAGGGGAACTTAACACAATAGTGTCGCCAGTAACGTTACTAGAAAGTTGGTCTTGTTGGTGCATCTATTTCACATAATAATAAGCGGATAAAATAGACGGAAGATATAAAAGTAATTCTCCTACCAGGTTCCCCTTTCACAGTTGATTGCAGTGTACGCATATAGGGTAGCATTTAATAATTCACGACGGGTGAATTCAATATACTTCAAAGAATTCAGAAGCAAGGGTAGGGTTTCGTGTTAAGTTAACAAAATTGTATCGCTCATTAAAGAAAAGTTTGTTATTCTTATAGGGTGGATTTGCTTTAAATAATAGTAACTAGTAAGTGGAAATGTAAAAGAGAACGAACAATATACATTTTGTTTTTTATATTAATAAGTGGTTTATGAAAAACAAAAGACGTCACAACGACGAAATTTCATATACACATAAGAAATTCTGCTGTACCATAAAATACGAAGATCTTTTCTTTTCGATGGCAACAGCGATTTTATATGTTTAAGAAGTAACAGGGATGTCGCAAATCTTCGCTCAATACTGTATAAATGGTCCGAAAAGTTGGGAAAATACCGAGTTTACAATAGCTAGAAAGTCCGCTTGCTAATAAGTGAAATACGAGTCCAAGCACACTAAACTGAGGTACTTCTGGGAAATAAGTTGGTATATTATGTTTAATGTTTTATTTTAAGAATCTAAAATATGGTAAAAGTGATACAAAAGAATTTTGATTCTGCTGTACGCAAAATATGTTGCAGTAATGAATGAAAATTTTTTTTACAATGTCGAAAACATTCTACTCTAAAGCAATGACACTTAGTTCCACCAAAAAGTTATTATGGACCCCTTGTATTAATGTAACATTATCTGACAAAGAAAGTCTCCCAACTTGGAGACACCGATTTGAATGAAACTTGGGGTAGTTAAGTAACCCTAATAAAACGATGTAAGAAACCGTTTTCGGTTGGTAAACGTTTTCAGGTATACAAAACAACTTTGAAACTCGATCAATTTGTTTTTTTTCTTTAAAATTGTGCCATAGTTGTTTCAAAAAAATATGGATTGATATACATATGTACGAGGGAGAGTTTTTATATTCGCGGAATGGGGGACAAGGGGTGGAAATAAAAAAACCAAATTATTTTTCTTTTTCAATATATTCACCTGCAAGACGGATACATTTTTCACATCTTTCAATTAATTTATTTATACCCTCATAAAAAAATGATTTCTCTTTATCTGCAAAATACGCCGAAACTGCCTCCTTGACTTCATCATCGGCAGTAAATTTTTTACCCCGCAGCTCTTTTTTCATTTTCGGAAACAGGTAATAATCACTCGGTAACAATTCCACTCAATACACCATCCTTGTCTTCATTACAGAGGTCCAAAAATGCACGCGAACACTCTACGCGCTGTTGTTTTTGCGGCGGCGTGAGCATTCTCGGCACCCATCTTGCGCTGACCTTAGACATGCCGAGATGATCGTGTAGGATTTTAAAAATTGTTGTATCGGATACTGCAACCATTTCTGCGAGTTGTTTCTTCTTTAGTCGAGCATCTTCGAGTACAATTTGTAAACTATGCCACTTGTACACCATGGCTTTTCCTGGACAAGAGTCGCCGTAAACCAATGACATATCATTCATTATGGTCGCGACTGATTTTCCTTGCCTGGTAAGGAACTTTATAACGGCACGATATTCGATTTTTTCCATATTTCACTTTCACTCCTGATTATGTTACTTGGTTGACGATAGCTCAAAGACTAACTGTCTAATAACAATGAAACTTCGTATTTATACTAATCATGAGTCGCTGCACAGGCCACGCCCCCAATGCGCCTACTCACCCCTCTACAACCCGCTCATTCCGCGAATATAAAAACGCTCCCTCGTACATAGCTTTTAATGAAAGCCATTATGGAAATGCTATTCATTCTTATTAAAAATCATTTTCATTCTCACCGTGCGTGAAATTTCACGTTCCCTATAGAAAAAACCTTTAACAGAAGCATATTTTAACACTTTTTGAACATAATCTCCTTCTAAAATTTCACTTATGGATAGAAATGTACAACGGGTTCGTCGAAAATTTTGGCTTACAATCTGTGAAAGGGACAAATACGTTGATGCATGTCATAATATTTCTTATTCTGCTAAAAATGGATATTATTTACAAACTCCCGCTCCATCATAATGAAGAAGGAATGGCAGAGATTTTTGAGAGAGTTGAATTATCAAATGATCTAATCCTTTAAGTGCCATTATTCTACCTGGAGTTTTATTAGGGTGTTATCACTCATTGGGAATAATAGGGTAATCGCATAATTAATTTTGAATAAGCTTTTATAGATTTTAATGTTTTCTAGGAAACTATTTCTTACTACAGAAATAAACTTTATAATTACAACTTTTCTATAGAAACTGTAATGAAACAAGGGTGACCAAATACTTATGAGCGATAGTGTATATATATTAGGTGCGCAACTAAGTTCTTGCTGTTTTTCAAGAGCTGGCTCCAGTAGTAAGTGCTGGTCGATTGTGACATAACCAAAACGTCATGAACCAAGCTTAGACATATGGTAAACAAACCGCTTTGACACATTAGTGATTTTGTTTTTGCGTAATATATTTTTGGTTGTGTGAAAATGTCTGATTTTGTGCCAAATAATCGTCATTTGCGGGAAGTGTTGCTTTTTTCTTTCATTCGAAGAAAACGACAGCTGAAGCGCATCGAGAATTCCAAAAAGTTTACGGAGATGCTGCTCTAAGTTAAACAACGTGCCGTGATTGGTTCCGTCGCTTCAAAGACGGTGATTTCGATGTCGACGACCGTTCGCGTGAAGGAAGATCAAAAACTTTCGAAGACGCTGAATTGGAGGCATTGCTCGATGAGGATCCGTGCCAAACGCAAAACGAGCTTGCTTCAGCATTAGGAGTTACCCGCCAAGCTACTTCCCAGCGATTGCATGCGTTGGGAATGATTCAAAATCAAGGAACTTGGGTTCCTTATGATTCGAAGCCAAGAGACATTGAGCGTCGTTTTTTCGCCTGTGAACAACTGCTCCAGCGGCAAGAAAGGAAGGGTTTTCTTCATCGCATCGTTACGGGTGATGAAAAATGGATTCATTACAGCAACCCAAAGAGAACAAAACCCGGTCATGCCTCTACGTCGTCGGTTCGGCCGAATATTCACGCTGCGAAAGTTTTGCTGTGTATTTGTTGGCACCAGGGCGGTGTTATTTATTATGAGCTGTTGAAACCGAACGAAACCATCACTGAGGAACGGCATCGAACTCAATTGATGTGATTGAGCCGAGCACTGCACGAAAAGCGGCCACAATACGAGCAGAGGCACAAAAAGTGATTCTAGAGCATGACAACGCTCGGCCTCACGTTGCCAAACCTGTTAAAACCTACTTAGAAATGCTCATATTGGAGGTCCTACCCCACCCGCCATATTCCATAGATATTGCGCCGTGCGATTATTACTTGTGCCGTTCGATATCACATGGTCTGGCTAATCAGTAGTGCCGCTCATATGAAGACATCTCAAAATTGCTTGATTCGTGGATAGCCTCAAAAGACGAACATTTCTACCGTGACGGTATTCGAGCTCTGCCAGAAAGATGGGAAGAAGTTGTCGCTAGCGATGGGCAATATTTTGAATGATTCATCTGTAAACATTTTTTCATAATAAAGTTGCATTTTCATGAAAAAAACAGCGAGAACTTAGTTGCGCACCTAATATAATAAGAGAGAATAATTTCACATAAAATTTCCATAAGGACCGTGTTAATGTACGAGGGTTATTTTTCAAATAATTTCCGTTTTTTTAATAAAAAGAAAAGTACTGTAAATATCATTAAAATATATTTATTTCCATATTCTAGACACTTTTCTACATAATTTCCATTTTCGTTCAAACATTTGAGAAATCGTTCAACAAGTTTTTAATTCCGACGTCAAAGAAATCTTCCGCCCGTGAAGGAGTTCAATCCAATCAAAAACCACTGGATGCAAGGTCTGGATTGTAAGGTTGATGATTCAGTTGTTCCCACCCAAAATACCTGATCGGACCTTGTGCAAAAACATGTGGCCTTGCATTATTATAAAGTAAAATCACACCAGAAGACAATATACCACGCAGTTTGTTTTTGTATGGCACGCCAGTATTTTCTCAAGGTCACACAATACGCATCGGAATTGATTGTTGTGTTGTTCGCCATAAAAATCCACTAACAAAATCCCCCGTGTGCCAAAAGACAGTTGACATCTTTCGTGCTGAAATTGTCTGGCTTTCATTCTAGTTGGCGACACACGTCCATGGACTGTCACTTGGAGTCAGAAGTCATGTGACATCTATGTGTCATCTCCTGTAATGGTGTAGTCCAAAAATTGATCTCCTTGCTGATCTTATCGAGTCAAAAAACAATAAAGCACTGCTCCATTTTTGTTTTATGATAGTCAAAAAGCAATTATGAAACCCACCGACAACACAGTTTTCGATACTTCAGTTTCTCCGAAACAATGGTGTACAAAACCGACACCGAAACTTGTGGAACATCAATTGATCAAGTTTAAAATCGTGAATCGTCGGTCCTTTCACATTTTGTTCACATTACGAAGCAAATGTTCAGAAATTAGAGAAGGTCGGCCTAGGTGTAGTTCATCATGCACATTAACCTGCCCGTCCTTGAACATTTTCACTCAATTTCGAACTTTACTAGCGATCATAGTATTATCACCGCACACTTCACACAAATCTGACGTCGAATTTCCGCTGTTTCCAAGTTTCATGCACCCAAGATTTGAATTACAGATCGTATATCAATAAATTTTCTTAAACATTATAAACTTCTACGGCTCAGCACATAAATAAATGATATGGATGTAAATGATGCAAAGCATGCTGGGAGCAGACACGCACGTACTACGGCGATCGTGCGTCGTTTTCACTTACAAGCGCACCTTATTTAAAAATAACCCTCGTATCGAAAAATAAAAATATATTTTAAAAAATAATTCTTTTGTTTACTTGGGTTACCTATCCACTAAAATTATGAACAGAAATATTATTTTTCTGTTAGACCTATACCTCTTTACGATAGCAATCTATTAATATATGAAGAATTATGGGATTTTGGGGATTATGTTGCTTTTATACATCATTTGAATTAAGTGTAAGGTCCTTGCAATAGTTTTACCAAAAAGTTCAACACGATCTTTGTTTCTTTTATTCTGTTGATAAAATAAAACATTTATTTCAATACTTATATTGTAAATATGTTCCACGTCAATAATTTTAATTATTAATTGGTCTCAAAAATATAATTAAAATAACTCAATTTCAATTGTAAAAAGTATTGTAATAAGCCTAAGAATATATTTTTATATAGTAATGCTACCTGACGCACTGAAAGACACAATAATTCAGACAAACATGCTTATTTTAGATTTTGGTGTTCAGTTGTAGCATAATATACTCACTTTGAGTGCTTTGTCGTTCGCAATGGCCTTCTTTCGGTACTTGTATAAGAAGATGGCAATATCGCTACAATATTGACAAATATATTTGCTGACCACATCATCGTGGCTAATCTGAAACAAAAAAAAAGTACATTAATGATTTATCTAGATTTACAGATTAAAGGTATTTTATTTCATTTTGGAAGTCAAAATTGTTTTAATTTTTCTTCTATTTCTCATTAATAAACATTAAACAGTCAATATCATTCTATAACATACAAAGGGTACTAGAAAAGTTTTGCAATATAACGCAATAATGAATCGTAGGAAGCTGCTTGTTGCTGCATGTTGAGACATGTTCATACGTGCATAGAAGCCGCCGCGCCATGTCGATGGGCACAGTTATTGATTAGCAATGAGAGTATAAAGTGCTTGCGATGGCATCGTGGTCACGAAATGAGATAAGGGCAGTTTTGCGTGATAATTTCGTACGTGGTTTAAACATAGACCAGTGCTTCGAAGAAATGACTCTTGCACAAGGTGATGTTTGTCCACATCGCACAACGATATTCAGGTGGTATAGAGAATTTCCAAAGGGGAAATTTAACTGTGGAGGATGCTGAGAGGCCGGGAAGGCCACGAACGTCAGTTACGGAGGAAAACACTACTTACTATGAAGAAAATGCTTGGCGGGGACAGGCGAGTGACCTACCAACAGATAGAGCGTACTTCAGGCCTAAATGCACCAGCAATTCGTTTGATTCTGCATGATCATTTGCACGTGAAGAAACTTTGTTCTCTCTGGGACGACACGACGTGTGACTTGGTGCCGGGAGATGCTAAAAAAGTTTAATAATGGACAATCTCGGTATATAAACAATATCGTGACAGGTGACGAGACTTGGCTGTACTATTTCGATGTACCGATCAAAGCTCAAAACAAAGTTTGGGTCTTTGATGATGAGGACACATCCGTAATTGTCAGAAAATCCCGATCTGTAAAGAAGAATGAATGATAGCTGTATTTTTCAAATCGAGTGGAATTGTGGAACGCGTCGTTTTGGACACACAGAAGACAGTCACAGTTAAGTGGTATACTGGACAGTGCCTGTCTAAAGTCATTGGATCTATGAAGAACCTGCGACCAAAGTCAAGAATGGACACCTGGTTCCTCCGTCACGATAATGCTCCAGCTCACCGCGCCAAAGCCTGCACCGAATATTTGACCACGACAGGATTGAAATTTCTCGAGCACTCTCTCTACAGTCAAGATCTTGTTCCCTGCGACTTTGCACTGTTCCCGCATGTGAAAATGAAGCTAAAAAGGAGGCGGTTTTCCAGTGATGGGGACCTTCTGCGGGCTTGGGACAACGAGCGTGCTTTACTCTCTAGTGAAACGTGGCAGAACTGGTTTAAAGACTGTTGTCGGAGGATGGAGAGGTGTATTGAGTGTAGAAGAAATTGCATTGAAAGAAATTAAATAAACATAGCTGTATTGCAAAATTTTCTAGTACTCTTTGTGGCTATTCGTGATTAATTTCGATTCCATTATCAATCAACCCACGAAATTAAGGCATTGAGGGAATATATTCTTTTAATATCATTTACAACTATTACAAGAAAATATACCTTCTTAACTACAAAGCGTATCCATATTCTATAAATATTCATTCTTGCAAAAAGAAAAGAATGAGATATATGTATCTTTGGATTTTATAGAAAAATTCTGTAACAAATCCGCCACGTTCCCCAGACCTAAATTCTTATTTCATTATTTTTCTTCTAGTGATTATTTAAGATACTTGTATATGAAAAGGAATACGCTTGTACTTCGTTAAGTTCACGAAGCATGTAGCATGTGAGCAAGGCTTTGACATCGCGATATTTATATCCAATTAACCAATCAGAAAACGATCTCATGCTGATCATACACTTTTTGATAGATTTATAGTACTTACAAGGGAAGGTTCCCAACCCGAAAATTCTGAAAAATTTGTAATCCACCCTTAGTCCATGCTCTAAATTATTTTTTTTAGTGTGGAAAAACATATTGGAGTAAAAATCTTGCTGTTTGTTAGAACGTAATAAATTTTATAAACGTTATAATTCAAAGTATTTATTGTTTGATGTTCCATAATTGTAATTTAAAAAACAAAATTTTACCCGAATCCCGCCGCACTACGAATAATATTTTAAAATTTAGATTGCAATACGAAATAACATTTAAAATAGCGTTAACAACATAGAGCATTTATTTAGAACAAATACATTTATAGTAACAAAATATTGTAAAGTAATGCTACATGAGTAGATACTGACGTACTTATAGGTTGTATATAATACTTAAATATATATATATATATATATATATATATATATATATATATATATATAAATAAAACATTTTATATAAAACAATTGAATTCGTTCCATGGAAAATGTATATATTTGAACAATTAGATAAGAGATAATTAGTCTGCGTAGTTGATGGCTGCATCTTGTTTATGAAAGATGTAGTATTTACTGAAAGATGTTGTTTGTATTAACTTGCGAGTTCCAAACAATAATAACGTTATCATTAGTAATACATTGATAGAAGAGTAAATAAGATTACTGTTGGTAGTGCATTTTTAAAACAAAATAAACGTAAAGGGCACTAGATATTTCTGTAACATATAATATAAAAAAAAATAATTCTGATTTTGTTAAAACTATGAATTCGAACACGTGTCTAAAATGGTATATAAAAAGATTACGAAAATTTAATTTTTGATGAATGTCGATATCTTAAAGAATTCGGGGAATTACTGAAGAAAATTATTGCGTTTTTATCTACAGTGCGTGAATAAAATAATTTTTTCATATTAAAATAAAGGAGTAATCAGAATGGTTTATAGTTTATATCGACTATTTAAAATAATTTAGTTAATTATAGTTTTAATTACTTCCAGAAACGAGAGAAAGTTCTAATCAACTTTCTTGGAAAATATCAAAGCAAATAATTACAAGATGTTAATAGATACAATTTACCCGTTTAAGGTTTTTGATTGGAAACTTGTTAATATCCTTTACTATCAGGGTAACCTCTGATTACGAGGGTGGTCCCATAAGTACCCGGCCCGAACTACAAATGGCGGTAGTTGTTTGAAAAAAAACGCTGTATTAGAAAGTACATAATCTATAAAGCATATGTTTCTAGTTTGAAGACGCCACGTTGTTTAGTATTTGTTTGGCAGCCATTAATATTGAACGTTTTCAGTGAATTTGTATGTAATGGAGAAAATTGGTCAACGTTACGTGATACAATACTTTTATTTGAAAGGCCTCAGCCCAACCGATATAAAAGCTGAACTGGATTCTACTCTGGGTGAATCTGCTCCTTCGTTTACAACAGTGAAATATTGGGTAGTAGAGTTTAAACGAGGCCTCACGAGCTGCCAAGGCGAGCATCGCAGTGGTCGATCAAATGAGGTGATGACTCCAAAAATGCTGAATAAAATCCACAAAGCGATACTGGATGAACGTCGACTGAAAGTGCACGAGCTAGCAGACATAGTAGGCATTTCAAAAAGAGCGGTACATCGCATATTATCTGAAAATTTGGACATGAGAAAGATGTGTGCAACATGGGTGCCGCGTTTGCTCACACTCGAGCAAACACAGTGTCGTGAAGATGTTTCAATTGAGTGTTTAGCGAAGTTTCACAGCAACAAAGCAGAATTTTTGCACCGTTTCATAACCATGGATGAAACATGGGACCATTACTTCACACCCGAGACAAAAGAACAATCAAAACAATGGACTCAAAAGGGAGAACCGGCTTCAAAGAAGGCGAAGACCGTTTCATCCGCAGGCACGGTCATGGCATCGGTTTTTTGGATGCGTGTGAAATAATTTTCATTGACTATTTTGAAAAAGGAAAAACTATCAACGGCGGTATTATGCAAAAACGGCCGCATTTGGCTAAGAAGAAAGTGTTTTTTCATCAAGACAATGCACCAGCTCGCAAATCTGTTATTGCAATGGCCAAAATTAATGAATTAAAGTTTGAATTGCTACCTCGTGCACCCTATTCGCCAGTTTTAGCCCCCATCGGACTATTTTCTGTTCCCAAACTTGAAAAAATGGCTCAGCGGTCAAAGATTTTCCAACAAAGAAGAAGTGATGTCGACAGTTAATGATTATTTTGAGGAGGAAGACAGTTCTTATTATAAAAAGGGTATCGAACTTATTGAACATCGCTGGGAAAAGTATATACATAGAGCTGAAAGGAGATTATGTTGAGAAATAAATATGTGTTTTCGTTGTTGGATCGGCTACTTCTGGGACCACCCCCGTATATTAAAATAAATGTTCAGTTTTTCTATGTGTATTAGTACAGATTATTTAATCTCTATATAACTTTAACTCTATAATAACTTTGTAATGTATTGCAATATTCGGTCTCCAATATATTATTAATTAAACACTTGTTTCACACGAATTGTAATTATGCAAAATTATTTAATAGAAAGTCTATAAAAGAATGTGGCGTGGATAGATTAACAACTCAAATTAAATACAAGAAAAATACCTTTATTAGAAAGTTAAAAGTGCACAAATAGTATAGAATTGAGTGACGTTGATTCTGTGGGGCATCTTTTTTAATTTCAAGACACGTTTTCTACTTTTTCTGCGTTTTTAACAGACTGTACTATATTATTTTACATTTCTCGGTGGGTAATTTGCCGCATCACTAAGGCATCTGCGTATCTTTTCTTATTAATATATATAATATATAAATCTTATATAGAATATAAAATAAAGAGGTGTACCTTCGTACATCTCTTATTTTTTTATCGCAACATGAATTTCCTGTAAAAATATATTGAAGGCCACTATCTTTAAATAACGAAGTTTTTCCTTTTAGTTTTTGATGCTGTTTATTTCTTTTGGAATACCAATTTTCGTTATGTGATTTCAAATGCTGCGACAATTCCTTCCAGTGTATTTGTCGACCTTATCTCTATCAACATCTGCTCTCTTTAACTGCGAGAACTTCCGTACATCTATGCTACAGCACGGTACATAAGAATTTAGTTAGAGGTGTATTCACTTATTTGCGATTCTTTAAGTTTTGTATGTTACCATACCATTTTACCGGTGCAAAGTTACGTTTGGTAAACAGATTTAACTGATTCTGCAAAAAAGAAGTTTAGATAACATTTCAATTGCTAAACCTGCTCAATTAATATCTTTTTAGAACGATAAATATTATAATTTCTATTTTAAAGAGCGATATAACGCTGTTTGGGCAACATTTCAGTTTCTTAACCTCATCGATTAACATTTTTTTGGAGTGACAAATATTATAATTTCTGTTTTAAAGCAGTATAATACTCTACAATGTCGCACTTATTGATAGTTTCCATTTTTGTCCGAGAAATGCAAGTATACACTGAGAAAAAAGAACTTATTAATTTAACAAACTACAGGATGTCGTCTTTTTAATCAGTGGAATTAACCAATAGTTAATTAAATAAACAAAGTGATGCACAAGACGACACTTAAAAAAATGTCAAATATTTTATTTCAATGAAAAAATTACAAATGCTCATTGAGAATTTCAAGCCTTTCTTCAAAGAGCTCATTCAATGTTGTTTTCTCGTTGATTTATAGAATTCTGAAAGAAAGCAAACGGCGTATTTACGTTTGCATACAAACATGACAAAAATACATTCTTTACTCTGCGAACTATTTAATGACTGTTAAAAGGATGTAAGTGCTGTTACTTCTATTCGAGAAATTGACGGATAGTTGCAAAATTACGTTTGGAAAACAAATTGAACCCATTCTGCAAAAAATGAAGTTTGGGCAATGTTTAAATTGCTTAATCTAGTCGATTAATATCTTTTTAGAACGATTTGGACATCGCAACTGTGCTGGTATGCGAGGGAGCGTTGTCTTGGTGAAACAGAATCTTTTTCTTTGCAATTCCTGGCCGTTTAGCTCGAATCTTAACATTTAATTTTTGTACAAGTTCTGCATAACATTGTCCGTTTATTGTGGCACCTTTCTGAAGGTAATCAATGAGCAAAATGACCTTTGAATCCCAAAAAATTGATGCCATCACCTTGGTTGCCCATAAAGTGGTTTTCGCTTTCTTTGGAGGTGCAGAAACACGTTTTAACCATTGTTTCGACTGTTGTTTAGTTTCGGGTGTACTGTAGTGTATCCAAGTTTCATCGCAAGTAACAAATCGCCTACAAAAATCAAACGGATTCCGCTTATAAAGGTCCAAACACTCATTGGAAATGCGCAAACGAGTGAACTTTTAATCAGTCGCAAGCAATCGCGGCACCCATCTTGCCGAAAGCTTGGAAAGGCCCAATTCTTTCCTTAAAATGTGGTGTATGCTTTCTGTTGAAATGCTTACCATGTCTGCTATCTCTCTCACTTCGAGTCGTCGATCTTGCGTAATAATATTATGGATTTTTATAATCATTTCCTTAGAAGTTACGATTTTGGGTGCTCCAGAGCGCGCTTCATCAACACAGCTTGTTCTACCACGTTTAAATTCATTTACCCATCTACCTATTGTGGCGGATGATGGAGCAGATTCACCTAATGTTTCCCGTAACTCATCTTTTATTTCGGTAGCTTTCATACCCTTAATTGCGAAGTATTTAATCACCGCACGATACTCTGCCTTTTCCATTTTAACAAAACGACGTGTTGCTTCTTCTTCAATCAGCTGTCAAAAATAAACTAATGAACCGATTTATCCAAATATCGGAATGTAAACATATAAATAGGCAACCTAAATTACAGTGCATTTGTTTTACCAATTAGAGCGCCACCTATGTGTCATTCTCACTACTTGTCAAACTATCCTTGTATAAGGGATTGTTCAGTAAGGACAATTTTGTATTTAAATAAAACAGAATAATTGGGATCTTGCACTGAAATTTATTCTAAGTGCAGTACACATGTTACACTAAACTTTGGAATTCGATCTCTTTCAAATATCACTGCGAGCACGTTTGCAGCGATCGATTCTTTGGAGCCAATTTTCCACAACTCTTTCACACATATTAGTCGGAAGGTCGGCAATTTTGCGTTCAATATTGTCTCTGAACTCCTCTAACGTTGATGGCTTGTTGGCATAAACCAACGACTTAACGTAACCTCATAAAAAGAAATCCAACAGCGTTAAGTCGCATGAACGAGGTGGTCACTCGACCGGACAATTCTTGAGATTACACGGTTACCGAACTTCGCCTTCAATAGATCAATTGTTCGACCAGCTGTGTGGCATGTGGCACCATCTTGCTGGAACCACACATCATTGATGGCAAGTCCATTCAATTCTGGCCAAAATAGTCTTCCAATATGGCACGATAACGAACTCCAGTGACCGTCACATGGCGATAATTTTCATCGACGAAAAAATATGGTCCAACCACATCTCCGGCATGATCCACACCATACGGTCACTTTTAATGGCTGTAATGGAGTCCCTTGAAGCACATGTGGATTTATTGCTGTCCGAAAACGCGTAGTTTGCTTATTGACGAATCCATTAGGCCCAAAGTCCAAAATAAGCTTCATCGCTGAAGATGATTTTTCGATGAAATTCAAGATTTTCTTCAAATTTCAGCAGAGCCCAATCGATGAAGTTTCGGCGCTTCGAATGATCAAGAGGCTTCAGTTAATGAGCTAATTTGATCTTGTAATGGTATAAGCCAAGATCTTTGCGTAAAATTCGCCCCAATGTGGTTTGAAAGGTTCCAATTTCCTATGAACAGCGTGGAATCGGGTGATTTGGCTCGTTCTGAACTGAAGCACTTACGGCTGCGATATTTTCGATACTTCAACCGGTGCGTTGTCTCTCTGGCACAGGAACATTCAATAGTGAATACTTTGACTCAAATTTATCCACTGTAGTACATGCACCCTGTTTGGTAAGACGATTATTACGACTGAAAATTGGAGTAAGCGTTCTTAAAGTTGCGATCACCGACTCAGAGTTGCGGTAGTAATTTTTAACAATTTCCAAACGCTGCTCGTTCGCGAACTTCACCATGAAAAAAATGTTCATTAAAAGATAAAATTGTTGTGTCCCTATTTTAAAACCTGTTATTATTTGTATATTAATTGTTTTATTTCAGTTTTAACTGTGAATGGAGGAAAAAACAAAAAATGAAATAAAATGGATAAAGACGCATTACAGATAGCCGTTACAATGACGGATTATTGAAACCTATACATGTATGTACGTAAATATAAACGAAATCCTTTTTTAACCTGTTCCTTAAGTTACTTTGTAGACATTTTTAGAAAGATTTCAATTTTGGTACTTTCAAGTAATCTATAAATTTCTGTTTAACAACACTGCCAGAACAGTAGGAGTGTATAACTTGTCGCGAAAGCCAGACTGTACGACTAGCCCTTTTGGAAGTAGTTTTGCTTAACTATGCTTTATTTGACAATTAGTCGCATAAGTCGCTGTTAGATTGGTCAACAGATGTATTGCTGAACAGCGGTTAAAGTAATATAAGTGCCCTCACTTTTATATGAGAAGTGAACGTACGGTTCCCTCACTTCTTTATATATTCAATTATTATTTTGTTTTTTCTAATTAGTAAGTTCTTGTACCAAAGATCTTCGCGCTAGCAAGTTATAATTACATTTCAAACATCAAACTATTTTTATTCAGGACATAAATATGTAGATATAACAAAGTATTGCGATTAGTTGAAATACTTTTATATTTAACCGAAAGTATCGGTTCTTGAAATAAGCTGACAGATTGTCATCATATATCGTGCACGTTTCAACGAGTTAAACTTTACGAAAAATGTCTTTTTTATTATTTAATAGAAATAAAATAACCTTCAGAAGCAGAAATAATTTCAAGAATTAAAATATATTTTGTGTATATGTATTTTACATTATTTATAAACAATTTCTTACATTATTTTAAACAAAATTTTATTTTTTTCCTATGAACAAAAGTGTGAAAAAAGTTGATTAGAAAATGTGCGCCTTGTGCCAAAATATAGCAATGAATTATAAATGAATTTCGTTTCAAAAATGGCCAAGAAAGTATTTTCAAAACTCAACAATAATATAAAAAATTATTCTTATAATGTTTGGAGAACCTATTTTTTTAATTCGCTAAATATTAAGGTAAGAACACCTTTTTGTCCCCCAGAATCCTAATTATTTTTCATTAAATTTGCTAGTGTACAATGACTTATTTAAAGACTGTTTGATAAAGTTAGGTTAGGTTTAATTTGGTACGTAGACTTCCGCGGTCGTGGTCCATGCTATCTGCTTCTGGGTTTCCGGGCTGGAACCGCGTCACTAGTATATCTGCCGACGTTTCGTACCCATTTGTATGGGACATCTTCAGGGCTGAACTACTGCACTGAAACTGCAGTTTCAGTGCAGTAGTTCAGCCCTGAAGATGTCCCATACAAATGGGTACGAAACGTCGGTGCAGTTTCAGTGCAGTAGTTCAGCCCTGAAGATGTCCCATACAAATGGGTACGAAACGTCGGCAGATATACTAGTGACGCGGTTCCAGCCCGGAAACCCAGAAGCAGGTTAGGTTAGGTTTCGTTATTATTGTTATTCTTATTATCAATTTTGACCGCAAAAAACGCCTGGAGGAGACGAATAGAAATAAAAATTATAAATTTTACTGTCATTAGAGATGAACAACATATGTTATCATTAAATGTACAATTTGCTGCTATTGGTCACTGATAAGAAGCTTAGATTAATTTAGCGCCATCTACTAGCGAGTAGCCAATGTTACTGACCGCACTTTCCACACGACTTCATTAACATTTACTGTAGCCGTAGTGCTCTTCAAAACTATTTCTAAACGCAAACAGTTACTAAACATCTATTACTTAAAAATAAAAGAATAATCTTACTGCATCTACAAACAGGCGATGGATTTTTAAATAATTCATAATGTAGTATGAGAAAACAAAATAAAATATAATGTTAAAAACATTATTTAATGGTCATGAGGTTATAATATAATCGACTAATTTAAAATTTATTTTAATTTTATATATGAATACGAATAATTAACTTAATTGTATATAAATACACGGACATAAAAATTTTACTTTCCCGCTAACGAAATGACCTCGTCACATGTTAAAAACCTGTAAGCGTTTGATTATACGTACACCAAGTATACGCACAAAATAGTACTGCACGATATTATTCTTACCTCTACACCAGTAGCCAATAACACACATTTTCTCAGCTGTTCGGAGTTAGTTAAACGAACATCGAATATATTGATTAACTTCACATCGTTCAAGCAAAGTCTGCATATCATATTCGCCATTGCATTACACTTATCTTATTTTCCACTGTCTATATCTCACAATTGTTAACAACGAAACAGTATTTACTGATAACACATATACACATACGTAATCGAAAGACGTACTGAACGCACAATGGCAACAGAGAGCAAGGACATTGGTTCGAATGTGGTGGGGGCGATATAGTGGCGGTTATCCCTTCCTCTTTCGCTATAATCACTTATTGAGACTAGACGCAACGACAATATTTTAGCCTTTCCGCCTAGCAACAACTTAAATTTAAATCGACAACGTTCTTTATATTGAAATATATATTACAAATAGAAAATATGCCTTAGATTCAACATGAACATACATTTATATACTGAGAATTAGTCTGCGAAAGTCAGAGATTTCTCGTTTAACGCAGTTGGTAACGTGGGTGTAGTTTATGGATTTTGAGTGGTGGGGAGTATAGATCGTGTAGGGTTCGTATTGGTTGGAGAAAATGTAGGAGATGAGGAAATGAGTGCGAATTTGTGTCCTTGAACGCGGATTCCAGTTCGATGTACATTTTATTAAATCGTCGAGTTTAACTGTCAAATACATTAAATAATGAAAAATTTTAAATTTAAGGATAGGTATGTTATTTATTTATAATTCTTTTATACATTCTATAAATGTAACCAAAGCGTGAATTAGGTTAGTAAACCTTAAAGTCATATTAATATCTTTAAATTTTAAAATCTACGCAAGCGCATTGTGAACCTCACGTCAGTTCATCTACGACTTCAGCAAAAAAAGTATTGGGCTCCAAAGTATTATGTTGTTATTCGTAAGTGGTTAATTCGTTAGTGTCAGTGTACATTTTGGTTCTCAACGGCACGGATCGCGTGCAGAGTTTGTTTTCGTACGGGTATTTTTCGCCGTAGTTTTCCAGATGCGACAGTGTTTAATTATCTGCTGACGAAGACAACTTAGTTGCCGAAATACGTATACAGAATACGGAAATTAATGTGGAAAGGGGTTATATATCAACCTTCAGTGATCAAGTGTACGTATAATCGTGGGTGTAAAAGTTAGCGCTGACACTACTAAAATCAATATTTACGGGAGTATTCGATGGTTTTTATTTCTGCTTTTCCCTCAACAAAATTGTCAACTATTGGAGTTGTAAAAAATATTAAGTCACTACTTCTCAATTAAACTATGATCTAGGTTCGGTTGAAGATGTTCACCAATGATCTTTTTCTCCTGGTCGATCTTTTATTTTCAATATTACTTAATTTAAAGTTTTGTGATATCATTCAGCACTTCTTTATTGGATAATTATGACTTAATATTGCTAAACTAACCTAAAATTGTTCTTCCAACGTGATTGGTATTTTAGTACTTTGATAGCGGGAGAATGTAGGTTAAAATATCGTTGGCCAAACATAGTTTTGAATGTACGATTTGTTGCCGCATCAAAGAAACGGGTAAAATACTTGGAGAAATCAAGAATTCATTTATTTTGGCAGTTTCCATAAAATTCAAAGGTGTCTGCCCAATTATGGGAGGTTAAGACGAGTTAAGTGGGAGAAATAGAATCGTTATGCGCATGAACGAACTTTTGGCGGTCTTTAAATCCAATTGAATTTAAATTTTACTATTTCGGATTTTAAGCCTATTCAAATTGATAAGTTTTTGATCGATTCATGCTGAACAGGCTCAAAAGGGTTGGTATATAGTTGCATTTGATGGGTATCTGAGCTTCATCAACTTTAAGTGCAAATTGTTGTTACTTTACCGAGTCAAATCGTAAGTGACAAGTTATTTTTGCGTTTTATTCATTTTTTTGGTGGGTTTGATCATGATTGACCGACTTAAACATATTTGGTATGGGAAAATAATTTTTAAAATCACAATTCTTCATGTTCGTTTAAATAAAAAATACTTTAGTTTTGTCATTTACCATTTCCAGAAACTTTGTACTTCCCGTTTAGAAAAATAAACAATAATAGATAAAGGGAATTATTTTTATTTTGAGTAAGATGTCGAATCCGAGGTATATACGATTATTAATAATTGTAAGTAGGGAAAACACTCATATATCTTCATGTAATTATTCAAATCACTTCCAAGTTGGATAATTATGCTTGGAACCTCATAGTCTTTTTCAAAAGTTACTTAATATAGTCTTAACTGATGAACGACGAGCATTTTAACCGTCACTACTTCTACACGTTTTGGAATAGCCAAATTTTCTAGCCTTTGGTGGAAGCATGTTGGATTAACCATTTTCTGACGTTAAGACTTTATTCCAGAAACTATTTCTTGTCAAACTAAATGAAAAGAGGCTAACAAGTTCAACGATCACTATTTTTAGACATTTTCGAGAACTTAAAAATTTTAACTTTCTAATTTCATTCAAATCAGTTTCGCACTGAGTTAGTTATGTGGAGAAACTAATCTTCATTTAGGCAAACTATCTTGTCGAGTCAAATGGTAAATGTGCGTTTTAATAATCACTATTTTTAGAAGTGTTTAACACATTTTCACGCACTAGTTTAATTCTGTGTTGGATATCCATGTTTGACTTTAAGTCGTCCGAAAAAAAACAAACGTCCATTTTGGCAATATTTTGAATTGCTTATGTGTTTTCATTTGGGATATTGTTTCGATTCTGGACATTCAGATTTAGAAGTGAGTTAGTATCGATTCGGATAGACAATCTATGTATATTTTGCCGATCACTATCTTCAGACATCTTGTACTATTACATTTTCAGTGAATTGAATCGAATCACTGATCGAATTTTTCCAAGCTGTATGATTTAAAACTATTTTGCGTGGGTACAAATGGCTGATCACTGTTTTTAGATATTGCACAGTTTTAAATTTTACGAATTGCCACTTCGAACTACTTTCGTGTTAGGATAATCAAGTTTAGCGCCAAATAGTCATTTTAAATGTCTATTTTATACCTACTCAAACGGCTAGGGTTGTGAACTTTAAAGGTCACTACTTTTAGATGTTTTAAAGTTCTCATAAATTTTCACTCATTCGATCAATGAGAATCACTACCGTGACAAATTGTCACATTTAGTAACAGATAATCATGTTTTAGAAATGATTTTGTATTGACCAGGATACAGAAGCTGTGAGAAGAACGTATTATTCACTGATTTGAAATATTTTGGAGAGTAATGAATATACTTAGAATACAGCTCAATAAATTTTTAAACACACTCTCATACTTGTTTCAGGTACTTTACTGAATCTAGAAACTTTTGAGTTTTGTATCTACATTTAGAAGGTAGATCATTGAAACAGATGACAAATCACTATTAATAACAATCACTATTTTTAGACGTTTTAAACTGGTTAGACATTTGATCAATACGAATCACTACCGTGTGAATTATCATATTTAGTAACCGATAATCATGTTTTAGAAGTGATTTTGTGTTAACAAGGCCACAGAAGCTGTGAATTTTGATAATCACATCTAAAAAAGAACGTATTATTCACTGATTTGAAATATTTTGGAGTGTAATGCGTATGTTTAGAATATTTCACAACTTGTTGGGTTAATCTACTGAATCTAGAGACTTTTGAGTTCCGTACCTATATTTAGAAGGTAGATCTAACATATGACAAATCACTATTAACGACAATCACTATTTTTCGACATTATTTGATTGTTGATACATTTTTGTATCGTTGACTCAAATGACAAATTCTGTTCGTTTCATGTTTGACAGACAAATGACTCATTTGTACTACTGTGGAATCAAGTAGTCGCGTTTAGAAAACTCGGATGTCGGTGAATGTAGTGATGATCACTATCTTTAGAAATTTTGAGATACACACATACTTTACAAGAAATAATCGTTTAGAATCTGGCTACTTTCGTGTCGGCTTAAGTGATAAATATGACACACTTTAATCACTACTTCCAGATGTTTTAAATTCCTCAATGTTTTCGCAGCATTTAACTAGTTCAAATCACTTTCAAACTGAAAATATTTAATGATATCTCAATATGGAGTTTTAAAACGTATGAAAGCTAGTGACAGCCATCTTGATCACATTTCGTAGTGAATATATGCAGATCACTTGCAAGTGAGAGTATGGGAAATTTACAATTCGCGTCTAGCTAATGCCTTGAATTTATAAATAAATTAAAATACGTACTTTGTAATGCTACTGTAAGTATTTTTGATGTTCATTTGTTTCAAAAAACTTTCAATTTAGTAGAGTACTGCTAAAATTATACGTATGATTATTTACTTTGTTTTATTGCTGCTGTTTCTATGTTTAATGAAGTTATTTATCAATAATACGTTCACACTGCTAGGTTAAATACAAGTTATAACTTGTTTTATTGATTAGTTCAAGATGGCCATAGCGCATGTCTTAAAATTTCAGATTTATGGGCGTTTTCAGGAGCATAATGGCCATGAGAATTCAGTAACATCTAAAGTAAACTTTTAAATATTTCTCTTACATTCTTAAGCAAGCGTTAAATGTTTTAAAAACCATGTTATATAACGGTAAAACTACTAGATAAACTCGTATTATACATGCTCATATGAATAAGCAAATAAAATAAATATCACATCAACACTGCCACAACGATCGGGCATGCTCCGTCAAGGTTACATTGTACTATTTTAACTGCGTATATAAGCTTCGGTTGCATCGACAAAACTGGTATTATTTATTCTCTTACCGACGAGGATGATGGACTAGGCAGTTTTCACACTTCTCCGTTTCGATTATTTAATTAATGATTAATTGAATGCACAATATTATCAATATTTTTTACTAAATAAGTTAATTTTGGACAATAATTCTATAATTCACAGATTTTTTTAATGTTATTCGAACACACGTGCATTTATATATGATTTATTTATGTTACATAAAAATATGGCTGGAATAATGTATTAATTATTATTATTATTATGTTATAGTAATTGCAATTCCTTTAGGTCCGAACGCTCGCATCAATTTTATAAAATAGGTAACTGTAAAAAGTTTAAATACTTGTGAAGCTGTAAAGTGTAGTGCAGATTTCTATAAGGAATGGTCCAATGCGATTATTTCTATTAACATATAGATGGCGCAAAGATCTACGAAATTAACATTCTACATTAAATGAATTTATATTATTGTTAAATATTTTCTGAACATTTATATTAGTTTTTATTATTTTTCTAGCTTTTCTATTTACGAACTTTATCAATTTATAGTGGGAATACATTTTTTAAAATATTTAATTAAGAAAATTTTTACACTCTTCAATTTCACAGCCCCTATATCGGGTTGCTTGCAAGTAATATTGCTTTTTTTTATACAACTAAAGTTGGTGATTCTACATTGCAACATAGTGTGCGTTTTGGCTTTCGACGGTACAGATCGTGTATGGAATTTGTTTCGTGCGGGTTTTTGCCGTAGTTTTTCCAGGTACGACACTGTTTAATTATCTGGTGATGATGACAACTTGGTTGTCGAAATACGTATACAGAATACGAAGATTAATATGGAAAGGGGTTATATACCAACATTAAGTGATTAAACTACAGCTGAATTTTTTGTATAAAATTTCCGCGATTGCGCATAATTTGATATTGGAGGACGGGAAAACAGAAATTGACACTATTTTATTTATACAGCATGTTTCAAAAAGAATATACGTATATCAAAGTATTATTTTGTCCAAACTATCGATCGCCGCGCCTCGGCTATTGGAGAAACGAATATATAGTCTAGTTGATTTAATAGCCGCTAGATGTCAGTTGTCTTCTATTTTTCTGGTAAGTATCATATGTTTAAAATGGCTACTCCGCAGCCGAAATCATTTTGTGTTCTCGAGTTTGTGAAGTGCAATTCCGTGATTATAGTACAAAGACGTTTCAGGTTGAGCTACCAAATTCATCCTCCGAATGGGTAGAACATTCGCAGATGGTATCGACAATTTGTAGATACAGGATGTATATGTAAAGGAAAGAGTCCTGGCCGCCCTCGTGTTTCTGAAAAAAATGTTGCACGAATTCAAACTGCTTTCCAACGTAATCCTTCAAAACCAACTCGTCGTGTCAGTCGGGAGTTAAAACTGCCTTCAACAACAATTTGGCGTGTTTTGAAGCCGTATAAGTTACAGTTGTTACAAGCTCTGCGTCCTGATGACAAACGGAAACGTGTGGCATTTTGTAACGAGATTTATGATGCTATTGACAATGATAACGCTTTCGCACAACGTATCGTGTTCAGTGATGAAGCGACTTTCCATGTTAGTAGTCTGGTAAATAAACACAATATTCGAATTTGGGGTCTACAGAACCCACATGCAGCCATTGAACATGTACGAGATCCGCTTAAAATCAATGAGTTTTGTGCGATATCCCGATCATCTGTTTACGACCCATTCTTCTTTGATGGAAACATGGTTAACGGTCAGCAGTATCTCGCTATGTTACAAAACTGGTTGTTTCCGAGGCTGCACGAAGACAACTTAATTTTTCAACAAGACGAGGCACCCCTTCACTCGAGTCGGTAAGTGCATGAATATCTGAATGAAACTCCCGAACCGTTTGATTTGTCGTCAAGGAGTTGGCGACTTAGCATGTCTCAGTTGGGCTCCACGATCACCGGATTTGACACCCTGTGACTTCTTCCTGTGGGGTTTCGTTAAAGACAACGTTCATGTACCATCATTCCCACAGAACCTGGAAGAGACTGCCATAACATCAGTGACGAAGAACATACTTGCCCGAGTATGGGAGGAATTTGAGTATCGATGTGATATTGTTCGTCTCGCTGATGGAGGACATATTGAAGATCTGTAATCTGAACTTGAGAGGTTCGTAAATATTTATGTGTGTAAAGTTTCATATTCGTATGTCTTAAAGTTTAATAAATATATGCATTCGAAATACGTATATACTTTTTGAAACACTCTGTATTTTCAAAGGAAGAGATCACTCTGTGGTATTGACGTCCGAGATCTGCTGCTAAAACAAATAAAATGGTCCATTTCCAAAGCGAATCATAACTGGAGATGAAAAAAGGGTTGTATTACAATGTTCACGAATCGTTTAGGGAGTACGAAAATTAGTGGTATGAAAATGAGAATTTAAGTTAGGAAAGGTTTTTTTACACTGGATAAAATGGGTGATTACATGAAACAGAAGTCACTAAAATTGATTAACACGAAAGATATTTTTCTGCAATAGTAGAAAATGTTAATTTTAAGTTTTTCACCATGATACCACAATGTCTTATAAAAGTTTTACGACTCCTTAGAAGCTCTTGTAGTTTGAATAGAATACGCTACCTCATTCACTAAATTCGCCAGATCCGGCACGCTCTGATATACCATTGTACATCCGAAATGAAGCAATAATCAAAGCTATGGATTGAAACTGGTACGAGTGCTTCCAAGAAGCAAAAGATCGTACACTCGGTCGGCAAGCTTATGGTTGCTGTCTTTTGGAACTGCAGTGGTATCTTCCTTTTGGGTTGTCTTCAAAATGATGAACCAATAACATGCGAATACTGTGCAACCTTTTTAGATCAACTATTTAATGCAAAAAAACTTCACTTGAAGAGGAAAGGAGCGCTTTTCATCACACGCTCATATTTTTACTGTTTCAATAGCAAACATTCATTAACAACTGCTTTTGATGGCCAAATTTGGCTCCCTCACACTTTTTTACTTGAACCTGAAAACGTTGTTCGTTGGCAAAAGATTTCGGTAGTGTGAGGAAGTAAACAGTGAAACTAATACATATTTTGCTCAGTTTGATAAAGACTTTTTCTAGAGAAATAAAGACTTGAATAATTTTTTACTATTTCTCGTCTAGATTTACTGATCATTTTTCGGGGAGTGTCTAATACAATTGGTTAAGGCTGACCGAATTCGTATCGGGCAGTTACTAGAGTGGTCACACTTATTAGCACACAAGGTTCGTAATAAGTACATTTCGAATATTTACGGTGACTCATTTAAGGTTATGTTGATACATTGGGTACTGACTAAAACGGATTCTTATCCTGTCGTGCTGACAAAAATTGACCGCTCTACTAACCACAGATCCGCCTTCGCAGTTCAAAATATTGGAAATAAAACTCTAATCCATAATATATGTTTATTTATTTTTTACAAATTTATGTACAAAATAGATTCTCAAATAAATAACGAAGAAAAAAAATCAAAAACGAATTAAAGAAGCTGCTCAATGCTAATTAATAACTTTACGTATATGAACGTTAAATAAGTCTCATCAATTTCTGACTTGTATGACTGCTTTTCAGTCTTGCACAGTAATAAACGACCCAAGAAATGATCTATCACTACGCAAATATCATGAAGAACAAAAATATCCAAAATAATCTTTTATTATACATAGGACACAACCCTAGAGGTTCGTATGTGTACGTACAGGGTGCGCCACGTGTGCATATCGTTTACAGAGATATAATTTCGATTGGTTAACGTTTATCTTTTCATTTCTCACATAATTGAAATAACTACTAACAGCTAAAGGGGGTAAACGTGTTTGAGTTAAATAAAATTCTCTTCGTTCTCTAAGCTACGACATTACTTTTAATGCTTCATCGGAAAGGTGATATTACTTAAATTTGATAATAACGAATTTAAAAGCATTAATATTATTTAAATGGAAGCAGAGAAATAGACAGTTAAATTAGAAAGATAAACGAATAAATTGTAGTAAAGTATATGTACAGACACCTGTAAAAGAGTCTCCATATTAGGCAATTTTTACGATAACATGTGTTATGTTCGAATATATAAGGTCTAGTAAAAAAAATCCATTATTTTTCCAATAGATGGCTTTAGTAATCTGTATCTCGCGTTGTATAAGTGCGATCGCGTTCCGCTAGATGGCGTTCGAAAGATAAGATTTCGTACTAAATGAACTTCTCAGACAGTTTTGTGATTACTTGACATAATATTGTTTGAGCGCGCGTCAAAGATGGACACCAGCAAAGTTAAAATACGCCGTATTTTACAGTTTTTCTTCGATAAAGGCGAAAACGCAAGCCAGGCGGCTAAAAATGTGAATAGTGTTTATGGTCCTGATACTGCAACAGTCAATCATGCGCAATTTTGGTTTCGTCGATTCCGTTCCGGTAATCTTGATGTCAAAGATGCACCACGTTCTGGAAGGCCAATTGTCGAAAATATCGATAAAATAATGGAAATCGTCGAGTCCGACCGTCATGTAAGCACTGTTTCGATTGCTCAGGAGCTAAACATTGCACAAAAAACCGTTTGGAACCATTTAAATAAGGTTGGATACAAAAAGAAGCTTGATGTATGGGTGCCACACGAGTTAACGCAAAAGAACCTTATGGACCGAATTTACATCTGCGAATCGCTGCTGAATCGCAACAAAATCGAGCCGTTTCTGAAGCTGATCTTTACTGGTGATGAAAAGTGGATCACTTACGACAACGTCAAGCGAAAACGGTCGTGGTCGAATCGTAGTAAGCCGGCGCAAACGGTGGCCAAGTCAGGCTTGACGGTCAGGAAGGTTTTGCTGTGTGTTTGGTGGGATTGGCAAGGAATTATCTACTATGAGCTGCTTCCCTACTGTACTGTCAACAATTGGACCGTCTGAAGGAAGCAATCGCCCAGAAGCAGCCAGCTTTGGCCAATAGGAGAGGAATTGTGTTCCATCAGGACAACGCCAGGCCACACACATCGATAGTGACTCGCCAGAAGATCCGGGAGTTTGGTTGGGAGGTTCTTATGCATCCACCTTATAGTCCGGACCTAGCACCAAGTGATTACTACCTGTTCCTGTCTATGACGAATGATTTTGCTGGTGAAAAATTCGCCTCAAGAGAAGCTTGTGAAAATCGACTGTCCCAGTTTTTTGCCAATAGGGACGAGGGTTTCTATGAGAGAGGCATTATGGAATTACCTTCAAAATGGCAACAAGTTATCGAACAAAACGGTGCATATTTGACCTAAGTCGGATCATTCTAACTATGCTAAATAAAACCAATTTAATGCAAAAATAATGGATTTCTTTTTACTAGACCTTATATATAAATATATATATATATGGCGTTTGGTGGTGCGTTCTGAAAACTTTGAATACTAAGCCACTAGATCTGGGCAAAACTAAAACCTTTGAGCCAGTTGACAGCCGTTTCTTTTGATCGTTTCCAATTGTAGTTTTATTTGAATAAATTTAAAACATATAATAGAGAAACAACAAACAAAGGAGGAAGTTTTTATTGCTATAAGTTGCATTGTTCAATAAGCAATATTCTGGGTTATAACTTTTACGGTTTCAAACGAGGTTGACACACAGTTAAAGTCGTTAAAAGTTAGTGACAGCTGTTCGTTGACAATAGTCATTCACTTGCTACCATTAGTTACTCGTTTCGTGTATTTACACTCGAAAAATACTCGTAAGACATACTAAAATCTAGACGAACTTCAGTGAAAATAATATTGTCCTAGAAAAGCTAAGAGAACTCGGAGTACCATACATACAGAGGTTTAAGAAGAATTGGACATTGGATCATTTCCAAGTATATTACACAATTATCAATGTGTAAGGAAGCTGGTAATTTTTAAATTAACTAATTTCAAAATAGAGCTTTACATAATTGGCAGAAGCCAATGCAAGGCAACTTAGATGAAAAAGTAAATCATTAATGTACAGGTGAACATAATAAGATCCAAGTTAGAACCTTGAGGGACTCCAGAAGCAGCAGTGAATTCTTCAGAACTAAATCCATTGTGAAACACATAACATCTGTTATTCAAATAGGATTTTGATTAAGTTTAGACAAAACTGGCAAAAATTAAAAGCAGAAAGTGATCTTACTGTGTAAACATTCTATTAACTTTGCGAATACATGGGGTAAATCCCTATATAAACATCTATCTCACCCTGTCTGTCCAAGATTTCATAAGTGTATTGCGAAAAATAATCAAGATTAGAAACAGTTGATTTACTTGGTACTAAACCGTGTTGATAAAGAGATAAGAAAGAACAATACATACTTGTAAAGTGCAGAATATATAACTAATTCGAAAATCTTGGCAAAATTAGATGAAATTGAAAAAGGCCGATAATTTGTGAACTAGACAATTTCTCTAGTACGTGTTTTTAGCTGTTTCCGTCTCTGGCTTTCACATTTGTTTACTGAAGCACAAAAACAAAAACGAGTAGATTGGTGTAGAGTTATGTTAAAGTAGTACCATGGAACATCTTCACAGCTTTGTATTTGATATTATTACAGGCGATGTACCCTGGATACACAATAATTTCCCTAAGACAAAGCAGGAATCAACTGCTTGGGTTTTTAAAAACGAATAGCCAATGCTTGATTCATATGGTCCGCCCCTAACCCATTAATAAACTAAAACAATGATTTATCTTCACATCGTATTATAACCCGCTGTGTATAGACTAACGCTATAAACTTACAAGTTTGAGTCTATTAAAGTGTACGTACAGTAGACGCCCGAAGTCGAGAGAGTCACAGTATCAAAATGGGTCGTGCCGAACAACGAGCTGTGATTAGGTACTTGCGTTTGAAAAAGATAACACCAACTCAAATTCATTATTTGGTGGATATATTAGGGGAATCTGCAGTATTATATTACATAGTTAAAAGGTGGTGTCGTGAGCTTAAAGGTGGTAGACAGTCGTATACAGACGAACATGCAGGTGGAGCGTCCATAACCGTCACTACCCAAGAAAATATTAAAAGGGACCATGATCTCGTGCTGCAAGATGTAACGCGTGACTATTAGACAAGTAGTTCAAGATACTGGTCTCTCATACCATATGGTATATAACATAATTACTGCCGAATTAAACATCAAGAAATTGTCTGCAAGATGGGTACCACGAATGTTAACACAAACAAGGAAATTCGAAAAGATATTTGCAGTCGTCTCTTAGCACGGTGTAGACACGGCAAAGAAAATGTTCTTGCAAGATTTGTGACAATGGATGAGTCCTGATACATTATGATTTAGAGAACAAAACACAGTGTAAGAAGTGGACACATCGAGGTTCACCACGGCCAGGAAAATTCAAGATGCAACATTCAGCAGGGAAGGTAATGCTATCCGTATTTTGGGATGCTGAAGGCATAATTTTAGTAGATTTCCTGCAGAAGGAGGCCACAATTACAGGTGCTAAATATGCCAACTTAATTCCCAAATTACGTAATGCGATAAAAGAAAAACTTTGTGAGAAGTTGCGCAAAAATGTTCTCTTGCATCAGGATAACGCACCCAATCACAGGTCCGCAATTGCAACAGCTGCAATAGCTCAGGCAAGCTTCCTGTAGATTGGTGCTTCATTAAACTGGCGTAAATTAATTAATTTATCTACGTGATTAGTTATTCCGTTTCCTCTCCCATGAACGTAAGACGGTATCAAAAGTGCTCGAGTTGTAGGCGTATGCGAACTCGTATGTTAAAAAGTTCTTGGTATGCAAAAGGTTGGGCACTACTGGTGTCACAAAAGGGGAGCACATTGAACATCTATAATATCTAACGTACGTATAATAAAATGTAAAGTACAGAATTCAAATACAACACGCAGTTCAGAAAATATAGTCTATTGAAATCGTGTCCACATATTTGAATCAGCCTGTATTTGTTTTAGTTAAAGAGCATTATTTTGAAAGGCAATAAAATTATTTTCTTTAGAAATCCTGAAGTTTCTCTTCTAACTAAAATTTTTTAAATCCAGTTCTGGTGTTTTAAAAATACACCGTTTTTTTTTAATTTACAACCTAGTAAAGCTCCTATAATAAAAGTAGTTTCTAGATTGTGTAATTAGTATATACCCTGTTGTTAAATAAGCTTTGTCGTTTTAAAAGAGATGACGCTATTAGATTTGTCGTTTTATTTTTCTAAAAATTGTAACACATTTTTATGAACACGTGTGAAGCTTTCTCATTCGTATATTTACAGGTGTTCAAAGTTGACGCGTCGCAGTATTTATGTGAAATGGAAAAGTGATAAAATTCGTATTTTTGGAAGACGTAGCACCAAAACAAATCCATGAATGATTGTTAAAAGTGTATAAGCACTCTTCACCGTCAATTAGAGTAGTCGAAAGATGGGTTGCTGAATTTAAACGTGGCCGTACAAGTCGTGAAGACGATTCATCCACGTGAAACACCTTCTAAAAGTGCATCAGCACCAGAAATCGTACCAAAAATGCAGGATATGGTTTTGGAAGATCGTTGGAAGATCTCGAGAAAGAGTTAGTAGATGCTCTAGGTATCTCATTAGGCGGTGCAAGCAATATTTTGGCTGAAGTTTTGGGTTTCAGAAAGTTGTGTGCAAAATGGGTGTCGCATTTATTAACAATGGAGCAAAAACACATTCGAGTTTTTTAGCAAGATTTGAAGCGTTTTAGAAAGAATAAAAACGATTTTGTGCCCCATTTCATCACTATGGACGATACTTGGGCCAACCCCCATGCTTCTCAATTAAAACGAGAGACTACTGAAGTGGTGTGAACCTGGTACTTCAGCTCCGAAGCGAGTTAGGGTCCAGAAATCGGCCAAAGTGTTAGCTCCGGTTTTTTCGAATGCAAAAGGCATTTTGTTCGTGGATTATTTCCAAACTGGTAAAACAATAAACTCAGATTATTATTTTAACTTTTTAGACCAGCCAAATATAAAAATTCGCGAGAAAAGATCTGGTTTACAGAAGAAAAAATCATTTTTCATCAACACAACGCACGCTCTCACACAGCTCAAAAAACAATCTCAAAAATTAGTGAATTAAAGCACGAATTGATGCAACATCTACCATATTCGTCAGATTTAACTCCCTCTGACTTCTGGCTGTTCTCAAATCTCAAAAAATTCATGCGTGGAAAATGGTTTCCACGAACGAAGAGGTGGAAGCCGTGGAAGCGTATTTCCACAATCTTCCGGATTCCATAAATTAGAAGATCACTGGAACAAGTGTATTGAAGTTCAGGGAGGTTATATTGAATAATAAAATATATTTCAAACCATAATTTCGTGTTTCTCTTATCGGACGACAAAACTTATTGAACAACCTGGGATTTTATTTAACTTTTAAATCATAATGCGTCGTCGCCGGCAACAATGATTTTTAGTCGTGGTTTAAGGGCTAAAATTTGGTGTTTTTTATTTCTTGCGTTGTTTAGCCTTTTTTTTTATTTATATTCGAACGTTTTATATATAGAAAATGATTTATAGAAACGGAAAACGATGGTATATTAATGACTTTATGAACGCCTCCACGCATATATTCATATACGAATTAAAAAGTTAATCATTTTTATTTTATAAATTGAATTTTAAATTTATGCATTGAAAAAAACAGAAACGAAATTGAAATAATTTGAAAATAGTTCTTCTTAAATATAGGGAACCTTGATATAAACCAAAATTTTAATAAATAAAAGTACATCAATCACTTTTCAATATTATAAAGGTGGTTATCACTTCTGTTTTACATTTACGAATCCATACATATACTTTATTTTATCATTTTGTTTCCTTCGTATAAATGATTTGGTTTGAATGAACACTTATTTTTACAACAAGTGTTGGCTTCTCTGTAAACGTATTCACTTCAAGTGGAGCAGTAGTCGCAACGTGCCCTGTATATTAATATAGGTCTTGTTACATCAATATTATATATTTACATAAATACTATTCATTATTTTTGTCATTTCTGATGCCCAATAACGAAAACAAAATTGGAAAGAACAAAAATTACACTTGATTCAACTCCCACGGTTGTTTGACGCGTAGCGCCATCTTGCTATCGGTACCAGCGGCCCGTTGCAACATCTGATCCACGAACGGGTCAATGTCCATGTGGGAATGCGGACTGTACGGAGGAATATATTGTTGTGGCGGTAAATAAGTCGACGAATAAGAATCTGTGTACGCATTATTCGAGTAAGTATCAGCGTAAGAATGATCATACAAGCTCGGATTGGCGTTGTATGAATTGTTATTGTAATTGCTGCCGATTGGCGGCGGCATGGAATTTATGGGTGAGTTGATTGGGTTCGAGTTGATCGGAGAGGGTACAGAATGTATTGGTGACGGTACCGAGGAAATAGGCGACATTTTACCAATCGTAGGTTGTTTGGGTGAATTCATGTACATTGGATTCATGTGATTTTGTTGGGCAGAATGGTGATTGATGGGACTCCTATGACCAATATTGTTCGACATGTGATTCATGCTTTGCAAAAGGTGCGTTGCGGGCATGGGATTTAAACTCGGCGGTGGAGGAATTTGACTCAAAAGGCTCCCCTCTTGGTTTCCCGTGTTATTAGGCAACACCATCATGTTTCCTCCGCTAACGCTTCTATATCTCATACCATTTTGATGATGGTTCACGCTATAATACTGTTGGCTGTTGAGTACGTTTGTGGTTCTCCGTTCCGGTGGTCTGAACCTAGGCGGTTGCGTCGCATAAGCTTGTTGATTGTAGTTTATATGAGACGGCTGTGGCTTCGATAAAGGCATTCTATAATTTGGATAAGGTAAACTTGGACCATTAACGGATCTACTTATCTGGGCTTGCGCTCCGTAATTTAAGTTGTCTTCAATGTCTTTTTCCTGCTTTAAATATAAATCGCTTTGATTGTGAATGGGTGGTGTGGGAAGTTTGAAGGGGATATTGTGGTAAGCCGGAGGTGGAATAGGCGGGGGTGGTAATAATTTAGGCGGTGTAGGAGGCATCTCTGGCTGTGGGGTGAGCGGCGGTGCTAGAATGTCGGGTTCTTCTTTTATATAAGGCAAAGAAGCATGTTGCGCTTGTGATTGTGGTTGTTGCTGTTGCTGCTGCTGTTGTAAAGATGGTCTATGAGAAGGTCTTTGAGGTGGCGGTTGTTGTACAACTGGTCGTTGAAGATTTAAGTGTTGTGCATTACTTTGTGTAGATATCGGAAGTCTAAACATTATATTTGCATAGATGGGAGCGGTATTATTACTATTACTATTACTACTGTTACTATTAGCGGTGGATTTCGGAACAGATTGTTTCGGCACCAAAGAAACTTCGCTGGAAATCCTCGTATACGTTTTCAATTGTTTATTACTCATTAAACTTTTAGGCACGTTTATTTGAGAGGATGTAGTTGTTGTAGATAGTAATTTAGCGATGTTATAAGATTTCCCTTTTTCGACAGTACTTCCAGCAGACGTAGAAGTCGTGACTGTCGACGTGGTCGCCGTTGCAGCGGAAGTACCTCCTGTTAATGCCTTCATTAGCTTCGGATGTTTTTCCTGCTTGCTCGCCCCTCTGCTAGTTGCCTTCGGTACAGCGCTTTTCGTAATGGGTGGCGGTGGTTTTTTCGCTCGCAAGAAGAACGTCGGATCTTTCTGCTTGACAACGGTATCTATTACTTCGTCGACGGACCATTTCTCTAAAGGCTCTTTGATGCGCGGCTTCGACGCGAAGGATATATGCGCCGAAACTCTAGGATTTACTACTACATTTATAGGAACTTTATACATGCTTAGATCTTTGTACATGTCCTGGAGGACGATTTGATTTCTGCTGTAATATTTGATGTGTGTCTCGGCACGTCGTGTCTGTGAAACTTTGTTCCTTGCGATTGGTGTGTTGTCCAGGTGTTTGTATTTCTCAAACATTGACTTTATGTATTCGGCCTCGACCAATATGCGTTCCTCTGTGTGGTACAGTGGGTAATCAGGATCTGGTGGTGGCGGAAGTTCTGCAAAATACAAAAAGAACATTTAACAACTTTGTTTTGTCCGAGTCGATCTAATTTCAAACATCTTCTAATGTTTTCTCCGACATCTTTCTATAATTTTGAAGAAAATGCATAAAAGGTTTTATAAACAAAAGAAAATGGGTTCTTTTTAAAAGAATTAAGGTAGAAAACGGCGTTTTTGCCCAATCTGAGTTCATTTGAAAAGAATACGAACGGTCTTGCAAACGGCAGGTGCAGGTTCGAATCTTGCTCCAACGCAAAAATGTTTAATTTCTGTCTGCTTCTGGGCTTCCAGGCTGGTACCGCGTCACTGGTATAACTGCCGACGTTTCGTACTGAAAAGTTTCTGTACGACAGACAGCCCTGAAGATGTCCTATACGAGTGGGTACGAAACGTCGAAGCGTAAATAGATTAATTATATATTTATATATTATACAATTATTATCCTTAGAAGAACAGAATTTAGAATTGGACAGGCATTGTTAACGAGGCTGAAACTATGACAGTTGTATTGCCATCAGAAGTGAAGTAAACCGTTGAACGTCCCAAGTCTAAGTACAATTTTGTTTAAATAAGAAAATAAGCTTCGAACCTTTTGTATTCAAAAAATGACGGATGCAATATGTGACGTCAGAGATAGATGAGCCACGAGTAAAGACTGTGGAATAAGTACTGAAATCATATCGTAAGAATAAATAAGAGCAAAGGAACTTCAGTAACGTGTGTCTAAGCCAATTAATTAGAAAGAGACAAACCTGAAGACCACCTCTATGACTGTGTGGCGTAAAATAGAAAGAACTAGAACGGACTTGTTTGGAACTATACAAAGACGTCAGTCACCAGAAGTTGAGTGAGGAGTTACCTGTTTTCTACTAATTATTTGTGGACTAATAACTGTACAGAGACCCGTAATTAACGAGTCTGACGAAAGAGGGGTGCACTAATAAAGAAATATTATTTTCTCAACTTGTCAATCCTTCAAAACATAACTGTCACGATTCTTGACTATTCAAACTGTAATGCTTATTATTTGAATAGAGAGCGAACTGATTTTAGTTTGTTTTTGAAACACAGAAAACAAGCAGTACCAATCAGTGATTAAGTTCTTGTTTTTAAAGAACAAAATAGGCGATGAAACTAACGCTGAGTTGGAGTCTGTGTACGCGGATTGTCTACATCGACTGTAATCATAATTTTTAAAGTTAGCTTTCCAAATTAATTTCCGAATTAAAACCATTGTATCTCTCAATGTTCTTAACAAAGTCTGATTCTCTTTCGTATCTCAGTATCTCAGAATCTCAGAATAAGGAGTGATTCAAATTTCCCGCTAAAACACGACACACATAGCTTAAAAATGTAACTTACCATAAAAATGAAACATAAACAGTTGTGAATGTAGTAGTTTGTTAACAATATTAATCTTTTTCTTTATTATATAAAAATACATGAAAAAAATTCATTTTAATGGAAGTATGATTGTCTTGGGTTGGCAACTAAGTACTTTCGGTTTTGTAGTATAAAATAAAACACTTTTTTTTTTAAACAAAGAATAGTTTTAAATCAATTATATATTTTCCATTTTGCTCAATGACCTTTCGCCATCTTTCTTTCAGCTGCATGATTCCGCGCTCATAAAATTTCTGGTCCTTATCAGCAAAAAACTGAACCAGGTGCGAGTGAAGGTCATTGTCATTTGTGAAAGTTTTACCATTCAAAGAATTCTGCAAACTTCGAAATAAATGGTAATCAGATGGTGCTAGATCAGGGCTGTATGGGGGATGTGGCATCACTTCCCAGCCAAGCTCCAATAGTTTCCCACGAGTTGCCAAAAATGTGTGAGTCCTTGCATTATCTTGGTGGAAAACTACACCTTTCCGATTTGACAATTCTGGCGGTTTTTCTTTAATTGCTTCATCCAATTTTATTAATTATTGACAGTAAACATCAGAATTGATCGTTTGGTTCCTTGGAAGCAGCTCAAAAAACAAGACACCTTTGTAATCCCACCAAACTGACAGCATGATCTTTTTTGGTTGCAATTCAGCTTTCGATGTGGTTTGAGCTGGTTTATCGTGTTTGCTCCATGATCGTTTTCGAACTATGTTACTGTACAGGACCCATTTTTCATCACCAGTGATGATTCTTTCTAAGAAAGGGTCGGTTTCATTTCGTCTAAGGTGCATATCGCAAAAGTTGATTATTTGTGTTAAATGAATTTCTTTCAATTCGTGAGATGCCCAAATATCAAGCTTCTTAACTAGCCCAAGACATTTTAAATGTTTTTCAATTGTTGTGTGCGATACATGTAGCCTCTCCGCAACCTCTCGAACAGTTATATGACGATCCTCTTCAATTAAGACTTTGATTTGGTCATCATCAACTTCAGTAGGCCGACCAGAACGTTGCTCATCTTTGAGGGAAAAATCTCCAGAACGGAATTTTTTATACCAATTCTGACACGTGCGCTCTGTTAAGCAATTAGCACCATAAACTTCACATATCTTTTTGTGAGCCGCAGCAGCTTTCTTTCCTTTACGGAAATAAAATAGTAAAATGTGTCGAAAATGTTCGTTTCTGCACTCCATTTAAAATTAACCCACAACTAATAGCTTTAATAAAAATCACGCACTACTTGCTTCTGATCTTACGTCAATGTGACTAGTATCACGCGACAAACGGTAAAGTACAGCACTAACGTACGTTATACAAAAAATAAAGCAACGCTCTCTATCAGTAAAAACCGAAAGTACTTAGTTGCCAACCCAATACAAACGTTACTTTTTGGATTAATATGTACAAACTATCCAAAATTAAGATTAAATATTATTAAAATAAAACAATGTAAAAATGTAATTAAACGTTTACAGGTTATGAAAAATGGGGGATATCTGGCACTCATTTGTCCATATTCAACTTGCCTGTTCAAGAACCAATGAAATCTCTTAAAAAGATGTACTATTTTGGCGCAATATTTGAATTACTCCTTATTCTGAGACAAGGTATGGTTACAGAGTTAACATTTAAAATTAATGGAAAATTTGAATAATGCTGAATTTGAAGGGTAGCGTAAATTTTATAGAAAAATAGGTGAAATCACAAAATTAGAAAGAAAAAACTCAAGGGTTTAAATAAGAAATTCAAAGATTTTTGTCCCGCATTTGAAACTAATATTGATATAAATCCTATAAAAGAAACACTAGTCGTTAATTATTCATCTGAGACTTTTTCGTGAAGAAAAAGACTTAGTAAATAAAGGTTTAAAGTATTGTTCAAAAAATTTCATTAAAGGGGCTTGTAAAATCCAAATTAAAGAGAATTTGTAGCAACACAAACAAAAGCCAGTTAATTATGAATGGAACTCGATAAAAGTCTTAGGTCGAAAGATTGTTTTTTACGTAAAGGTACGAGGGAGCGTTTTTATATTCGCGGAATGAGCGGGTTGTAGAGGGGTGAGTAGGAGCATTGGGGGCGTGGCCTGTGCAGCGACTCATGATTAGTATAAATACGAAGTTTCATTGTTATTAGACAGTTAGTCTTTGAGCTATCGTCAACCAAGTAACATAATCAGAAGTGAAAAGTGAAATATGGAAAAAATCGAATATCGTGCCGTTATAAAGTTCCTTACCATGAATGAGATGTCATTGGTTTACGGCGACTCTTGTCCAGGAAAAACCATGGTGTACAAGTGGCATAGTTTATTTAAACAAGGAAGGGAATCCCTTGAAGACGACCCGAGGCCGGGCAGGAGCATTGAGGTGACCACGCCAGCATTTATCCAAAAAGTTGAACAAATTGTACTCGAAGATGCTCGACTAAAGAAGAAACAACTCGCAGAAATGGTTGGAGTATCCGATACAACAATTTTTAAAATCCTACACGATCATCTCGGCATGTCTAAGGTCAGCGCAAGATGGGTGCCGAGATTGCTCACGCCGCCGCAAAAACAACAGCGCGTAGAATGTTCGCGTGCATTTTTGGACCTCTGTAATGAAGACAAGGATGGTGTATTGAGTGGAATTGTTACTGGAGACGAAACTTGGGTTAATCATTATGAACCTGAGTCCAAACAAGACTCCATGCAGTGGCATAAAAAGGGCACAGCACCTCCCAAGAAATTTAAAGTGTCACAATCAGCTGGGAAACTCATGGCAACGGTATTTTGGGACTCGGAAGGAATATTGTTGATTGATTATAAAGATAAAGGTGTTTCTATAACCGGAGAATATTACGCTTCAATATTAGAGCGACTAAAAGAAGCCATTAAAGAGAAAAGACGGAGAAAATTGACAAAAGGTGTTCTGCTTTTGCACGACAACGCGCCCGTCCACAAGAGCCGCGTTGCGTTAGCTGCCCTGCATAAGGTGGGCTTCGAAATTGTGAATCACCCACCCTACAGCCCAGACCTGGCTCCGAGTGATTATTACCTGTTTCCGAAAATGAAAAAAGAGCTGCGGGGTAAAAAACTTACTGCCGATGATGAAGTCAAGGAGGCAGTTTCGGCGTATTTTGCAGATAAAGAGAAATCATTTTTTTATGAGGGTATAAATAAATTAATTGAAAGATGTGAAAAATGTATCCGTCTTGCAGGTGAATATATTGAAAAAGAAAAATAATTTGGTTTTCTTATTTCCACCCCTTGTCCCCCATTCCGCGAATATAAAAACGCTCCCTTGTAGATAGAGGGAATAAGTTAGTAAGTTTGGGCAAACTCAATTACTTTTAAAGAGTGAAAAACTGAATTTTAGACGGTCCATATGTTCAACCTAAAGAAAATCCATTACTTGAAATGAGTAGGGACACCATAGACGCGTCAAGAAATGTCCAAGGGTTTAATAACTTCTAACAAGTAATTTTGAAGTTGAATTTAGATACGCCAAATAGCTATCTGCTTCTGGGCTGGAACCGCGTCACTTGTATATCTGCCGACGTTTCGTACCCATTTGTATGGGACATCTTCAAGTCTCAACTACTGCACTGAAACTCAGTTTCAGTGCAGTAGTGAAGCCCACTGATGCCCAGAAGCAGATAGCATGGACCACGACCGCGGAAGTCTACGTAACAGATTAATTAAATTCAAAATTCTCGACGATTAAATTCACGGCAAGAAAAGAAAATAATGACACCTTACCTTTCTTAGATACCCCAGCGATTAGAAATACACATAAAGTAGAAATTGATATTATTGGAAAAGAAACTAATGTTAATAGATTTAACACGGCGGGTTCAAATCACAGTATGCAACAAAAGATGGCTTCTTTCAGTGTTCTTATCCAAAATTTTCTGCCAACAAAAGTGAGATACAAAAGAGAATTAAATTTTATTAAGGACATACGAGACGCAATGGTTTTTATTCGGAAATAATCAATAGATTCATTGGGAAAGCCAACTTAAAAAAGACAATCCGGGATACCACTTGTTTCGTTACCTCAAAACAATCGAGACAAGTAATTTATTTGCTTACCGTTTCAACCAATGACGAAAAATTTAAATAGGGTTTTTAAAAGCGCGGATTTCAAGTTACAATAGAAGCCCTGTTAAATCTCTCTAGAAAATGCGAAAGATAGAGTCAAAAATAGGGGATTTACGAAATAAAATGCCTAGATTGTAATAAACAATACAACGGTTAGACTAAACGTTCGATAGGAACCCCGTATAAAGAACGTAAGTTTAATCGACTTGAGAAATCAAGCGAAACACGTGCTCTAAAATAATCATAGTATAACGGCGGATTAGATGAAGGGTGTCTCAAATTGCGCGGTTTTTTTTAAGAATAAATAAAATATAGATGGCGCACTGAATTTGTCTGGGTATGTGGGCATTTAAAAAGTGTGATGTATGACATTTATAAAAATGGCTTTGTACACGGTACAACAACGCGTTCGAATTGTTGAATTATTTTATGAAAATCAGCGTTCTGTTAAAAGAGTTGTTAGAAAATTACGCGAATTTGATGGTTTACATAATCGACCATCTGAAAAAACTATTGGTCGAATTATTAAAAAATTTCGAGAAAATCGTGGAAAATCTAAAACGTGAAAAATACAGTCGTAGTGGTCGCTCACAAGAAAATATTGGTTTGGTTGTTTAAAGTGTTGCTGAAGATCTTAAAATGTCCATTAGACGACGTTCACAACAACTTGGACTTAGTGGATCAACAACATGGCGTATTTTACACAAGGATTTAGCTCTGAAGGCATATAAGGTTCAAATAACACAGGAACTGAAGTCATTAGATCATTTAAAACTTCATTCATTCATTTGTCCATTTTAATCAATGAACAACCAGCTGATTTTTCTCAAAAAATAATGTTTTCCGATGAGGCACATTTTGAACTTGATGGCTATGTTAATAAACAAAATTGCCGTATCTGGGGTGAGGAAAATCCTCGAATTATTCATGAGAAACTTATGCATCCTAAGCGAGTTACTGTTTGGTGTGCATTATGGTCAGGTGGTGTAATTGGACCTTACTTCTTTGAAAATGCTGCTGGTGAAGCTGTAACTGTCAATGGTGAACGATATCGTCGGATGATAACCGAATTTTTGTGGCCCGAATTAATGAATATTAATGTAGAGGATATGTGGTTTCATCAGGATGGCGCTGCACCTCACTTTGCACACGAATCAATTGATTTATTGAGTGAAATATTTCCTGGACGTGTAATCCCAAGAAACGGTGATGTTAATTGGCCACCAAGATAATGTGATTTGACACCGTTAGACTGTTTTCTTTGGGGTTATGTGAAAAGTCAGGTTTACAAAAACAATCCACAATCAATTCCTGCTTTGAAAGATGAAATTATTCGTGTCATTGGTGAGATAGAGCCTCAATTATGTCAAAATGTCATTGAAAATTTTAACAAAAGAGTGGACGTCTGTGGAGCTGCAAGAGGACGCCATTTGGCAGATATTTTTCGCATATAAATGTCATAACTGATACTTCGATTACCAATAAAAAGTTTTTGAAAGTGAATGCAAATTATGTGTTTTATTTATTCTTTCAAAAAACTGCGAAATTTGAAACATCCTTTAGCTATGAAAGCACATAAAGCAACATAAACCATGTGTTAAACAAAGATAAGGGTCTGATAATATATTCTTATCTCTTTGTCTTCCTAGAAAAGACGACCGTTGAAGAAAAGAGTCCACATGTGGAATAGGGGAGTGTACTTTAGTTGAAATGTTAGTTTTAAGAATATTAAATACATTAAACTATGTGAATTAAATCAGTGTGTATTTGGTGTTTGTGCAGTATGATTCTGTGGAAGTTTTATCGCGGATACAGGTGACTAATTATCTGCTGATGGTGACAACAAGTAGAATACGAACGTTATTGTGTTATCCAACATTTTGTTTTTATTCAGAACATACCACCCTAAAGTTCAATTTGAATCAATCTTTACAATCAAAATCAACGTCATTGCTTATCAATAAGGGTGGTTGATTACAATTAGTCATGTCACTACTCGAAGTGTAAAGTATACTTGGCTTAAAAATACTCACCTGACGGCCCGTACACTCCATCTTCTATATCTTTGAAGTATCTCTCGAAAGCGTCCCTGTATCTATGGAACATGAAGTAATCCTCGTCCACTTTCGGCAGTGCTAAGTAAGGTTGATTGTTCTCGATGTTCTTGTAACAGATGTTCTTGACGTGGTACTCCAGATCTTCCTGTGAATCACAAATAATACGGCACACTATGCACTTCAAATGAGTTCTCTGATGGCTCTTCAACTGCGACCAGCCCCAGAATGTTCGGTCACAAATCTCACAATATTTCGTGTTCGCGGGTTTCTTGTTCAAGTTTGTCACTTCATTGTCCGAATCGGAGTCGGGGAATTGCAACGGGTTCTTAGATACTTTACTTCTAGATGGTCGGACGCTCGCTCTGCTCTCCGACGAGGGCGTCGGAGGTGGCGACTTTGTCCTTGTCTCGGCAACATCACTATCACAGTCACTATACGAAGTGTCACTCTCTATGTTCGGAAACTTTTTCCTAGATTTGAATACCGGAGGTATACTAGAATCGGAATCACTGAAATAGTTCGAGAACTCCTCGTGTCTAGGCTTTTTCACCGCCAATTTTACCACGTCCGTCGTGGGATACTTCCTTTTGAACTTCAACACTCTGCCGTCAGAATTGTCAGCCGGCATAACTTCGTATTCACTTCTAGTGTACTTGGGGACATCGCGATCGATCGGTACAGACGGTAATACGTTAGAGTCCAGTATTTCGCGAGGCACTATTGCGGTAGGAAAATACTGAAAGATTTTCTTCACGGTTTCGTGGGTGCTGTTGTTCGAAGCTTCTTCATTTTCGACGGTGACGTCATCTTTGGTCACTTTATCGTCGTTATTAACTTGAGTGACGTCATCTATGGGAACCCTGTACACTTGAGCGACGTTCTCGCTGACCTTACATTGGGAAATACTTTCTAATATAGAGTTGTGAAGTTCTAAGATGGTGTCTTTGTTCGCAGGAGGCTCTTCGTATGGTTCACTTGCGATTTCCTGAAAGGATAGGAAATAATGATTATGCAGGGTGGTTAATTTAAAAACGTAAACAGCGTTTATGGTTTTGGGGATATTTTACCATAGAAAATTTATTGTAATACAACTTTTTCTTGCAAGTTTCGCCGTGTTGTAAATGCTTCTACCGATGTTTCGCTGCTCGTACTGTAAGCGTATGCAAAATCTGCTATTAGACTTTAGGTTGGAGTCAAATCACGATGATACGGTGTTTACGCTCCTACTAGACCAATTAACGTTATTATGCACGTGCAAACCAATAGGTATTGTCAATTGCTTTTCATACGTGATCAGATTTTCATTTAGAACCGCGTCTATCATCTATCCTATTAATTTGAAATTAAATAAAGCAGTAATATAACTATCGAAGAGGATGGTTAATATCACTTTCAAAAGTAATTTGGAATTCATGGTAGCAAGTGTTTTGTGTTGTAATTATATTGGCATGCCTGAAGCCATCATTCGTCTCAATAAAGTTTTATATATATATGCGTATTAAGTGATTGAATCATTGCAATATGTATACAGGGATGAATTAATTAATCAAATATTCAATTCTTTTATATAGGTACATTTTATTGTTTTACGTAATTTTAGTAAAATGTAACATCTAGCGTTTCCTTTTCTACAGGAATAAATTACTTAATACAGTTAGTACTTCATCTTGTTAATTTATTTTACATATATTCAGAAACTTTCTTATTTTGTGTTAACCATTTAGTAATATACAATAGCTTCTCTTCTTTAGTACATGAATAATTTACCTTATACTGTAAGTAATTTTGGTATAGATACGGGTACATAACTAAATGTAATTTTGATTTGGAGTAAACGCTTTTACTTAATATTTATATTTATATACTGGACCTTCTTTGCTTCGTGTTTAAGCACAAGAAGGCATTGCGAATGGGAATGTAAAGCACAAATTTGAAACAAGAGCCGACCATTATCTACTGCCTACTTCTCATTCTACAACTGTGTTCCAAAAAGGTACATATTTTATGGGCTGCAAACTATACAATAACTTACCTCATAATATTAAAAGTATCAATAACTTCCCCAATTTTAAAAACAATCTTAAGCAGTACTTGCTTGCGATAAACTGTTACAGCTTAAATGATTTTTTATGTAGAAATTTGTAGTATTTCCTTTTCTTTTAGTGACGTATTTCTAGCGTATGGTATGTGTAATATGTTTCAGCCGCTATTTTTTGTATGTTCTGATATTATGTATACTTGGTTTTTCAAATAAATATTATTATTATTATTATTAATGGTAATTATGCAAACTTCACGTGAACACCTATCTTCCTATCAATACAGTTAGTAGGTGCAATAAATTAGGTTTAATTACTGTGATTTCGGAATTTCGTTTCCTCTCTTGTTATTTAGTAACTTGATTTATGAATCTACTTTCTGAACAAAGAAAATTCCTTTAAATGGTAGTTGGGTAACTGAAAGTATATTGTTGATACTTTGGCGTCAGTGTTGACAAACGACTTTTAGGGTCATCAATACTGTGGCGCCGTTTTGATCTCAATGTACTGGGAACTCTCCTAGCATTTTTAGCTTTAGCGTTCCGGAGGCCAGGTAAAAGATCGTTTAAGGTAAGAGTACGGGCGTTTATTTTTACTATCTATCACAGATAATAGGGGCGTAACAATTTGCATTATGAGATTCCTGTCTGGGTGAACGTATCTCAACGACGAAAGAAAAAGAAGGCAGTTTATCATGTTATTAAGGCCCTTAAATCCAAACTTTAGCAAAGATACTACATCTTTGCTACATGATAGACTGCCTTTTTTAAATATTGATAAGTCTCCTTCCACATACTTTGAACGCTTGCAATTTCCGAGTTTTATATATATATATATATATATATACGATATATATATATATATACTTTATACTACATCTTTGCTAAAGTTTGGATTTAAGGGCCTTAATAAATGATAGTTAAATATTGATAAGTCTCCTTCCACATACTTGCAATTTGAACACGATGTAAATGTCTTTGCTAATTTGAACGTATCTAAACGACAAAGGAAAAGGAAGGCAGTCTATCATGTTATTAAGGCCCTTAAATCCAAACTTTAGCAAAGATACTACATCTTTGCTAAAGTTTGGTTTTAAGGGCCTTAATAACATGATAGACTGCCTTTTAAGTTAAATATTGATAAGTCTCCTTCCACATACTTTGAACGCTTGCAATTTCCGAGTTTTCAGTCATCGTCTGCACGATGTAAAGTATCTTTGCTACGTATTGCTGAACGTATCTAAACGACAAAGGAAAAGGAAGGCAGTCTATCATGTTATTAAGGCCCTTAAATCTAAACTTTAGCAAAGATACTACATCTTCGCTAAAGTTTGGTTTTGAGGGCCTTAATAATATGATAGACTGCCTCCTTTTTCTTCCAAACTTTAGCAAAGATATCTTTACTAAAAGTCCAGGACAATTTTGTTCGCTTTACATGCTTTGTTTTTCTTTTTTTTTCGCTTCGTTTCGGTGAAAAGCTTGTATTTATTTTTTTTTAAATACAGTTAAATATATCTTACAATTATTAAATTATCAGGAATGGGTAAAATTTCCAAATCAAATTTGACAAGAAATATTTTAGTTTCGCCGGTATCTAAATGTCCTTTCTCATCATCATCCCGCCCAAATACAGGGCGTTATCAACTCATTCCAAAGGGCTTTCAATATATCTTACCAGTATTCTTTAAGTCACATCACCAATGCCCTTATAAAAAACAATAGACCCATATCTTAATCCTAGAGTTTCACAACTTAATACCCAGCATACATCATCTCGCTAAAGCCCATTCACCCTATATACAAGACATCACTGACCGCATCAATAGGACACTTCTTAAAAACAACATTAAGACCATTTTTAAACTTCATTCCAAACTTTAGACCCATTTTCAGTAAAATATCGGTTTTCTCTAGATCATCTGGTGTGTATAGGATTCCTTGCCCGTGCGTATATATTGGAAAAAAAAAGCGGTCTGTTGACATTCGTATTTCAGAACATGAGGCTGCTGCGCGTAGCTGGCTCTGCATTTGCTGTACACAGGCTTGAAACCGGGCACCATATCCAGTTCGATAGTCATTACTATAGGCGAAAAATCGGTGAATCTATAGAGATATGTAAACACCCTAATCTAAACCGTGATGATGGTTATCTCCTACAAAATGCCTGGCAACTCTGTATCTTCAAACAACTCAACCGTAACTATAACGCTTCACTGATACATGACCAATATACCTATATAAGCTCATTTTACACCAGTTTCGGGGCGACAACAAACGAAAGCAATAGCAGCAGTTAAACCCTGAAAATGTCTCGTGCAAGTGGTGACGAAACGTCAGTACCAGAATTGTTGAAGATGTGTTTTCAGTGAGGAAGGCAAGATGAAGAAAAGTTTGGTTTCACTTTTAGTTAAACATGTTATTAGCTTGATATTTTTTTTACTTTCAAATATAAAATATTCTTTGGGAAAGTAATAATAATAATAATAATAATAATAATAATAATAATAATAATAATAATATTTATTAAGTTACCCAACAGAGATTATTACTCCAAAACGGGTAACAAACAAAGAAATACAAAAAAAAAATTAAACCATAGTTACATTGTGAAAATGAAATATGTATCTTAAAACAAAATATATTCATACAAATAGTGGTCACAGCAAATCGTACTGCAGATTGTTGAAATTCACCGCCGAATGAACCAAAGGGGCCTTCAGCAAAATATTGGTCCTTGCCGTAGGGACATAAATTAATTGATTCGTCCTAGATCCCAGGCGTGGAACAATGAAATAAACACGCGACAGTAAATCCGGCGTATCAACACCCCCAGTAACGACACTCTGCATAAATAACGCGCTAAGAGTTTTTCTCCTATCAGACAGCTATACGATATCATGTCGCTCCAAGAACTCGTTGTAATTCACTCCACGGACAGGATATCGACCATCACATTTAAATGAGAGGTATTTCAGAAATTTGCGTTGTATCTGTTCCAGGAGGCTAGTTTGAGATTTGTAGATGGGGTACTAGACTATAGGTGCATATTCCAGTTTGGAAACAACATGAGCAAAGAAAAGAGTCTTCAAAGTGTCCATATTATGAAAGTATCGGCATGTTCGAATTATAAAACCGAGAGATCTGGAAGCCGCAGCCGTCACACCAAGAACATGATCGGAGAAAGTAAATTTCTCGTCAAATATTACCCCAAGATCTCTGATCGAGGACTTACTAGAAATCGTAACGCCGCCAATTGAGTAACAGGATTCTATTCTAGAAATCCTTCTAGAGTAAGACACTAGGAAACACTTCTCAATGTTTAAACTTAAGCGGTTACACAAGGACCAGTTATAGATTTTGCTGACATTGGCCTGCAACAAATCAACGTCGGACACGAGTCAATTCTATGAAAGATTTTAATATCATCGGCGTAAGCCAAGACCGGGCAGTCGATAGACCTAATCAAGTCATCCACAAAAATATTAAACAAAAGTGGTCCAAGGTTAGACCCCTGTGGAACACCGGAGGAAGAATGAAAGAACCGAGACTTAAACCCATTGTAATAAACATAATTCATTCTATTGCTCAAATACGATTGGAACAGCTTCAACAGCAGTAATAAAACAGTAATAAAAAAAACACAATATTAAAACAATTTCATTAATCTATTTTCAACTTTTGGAAAATATGCATCATTTGAACTGTTAATGAAGTCAACGAAACCCACAGCAAACGATATTACAAGTTATGGGCGTGCCTCTGGGTGGACGAGTGCCAACGCGTCACTGCAGCGAACATATACATTCCTGTAGGCTAATGGGTCTGTTATATTTTCATCTAAAAAATACTTTTAAATCATTCGTAGCGTTTTCTGTTCATGATATAGACACGCTGTATGCATTTATAAAAAAATTGTTTTGTTAGTCTTCGTCATTTGTTTTCGCAGAACTGGGAATTCTTCTAGACTAAAATGAATCCCTAGCAGCTCTGAAAACAGGGATCGATGCCAGGAACATTATTTTTGAGCAACATTCAATTAACAGTGGCGCACGTAGATGAAAATATAAAGAATCCACTACCAATAACTCCCGTTAAAGGTTCTCAACATGCTCGCCAATTTCGTGACAGTTATTAATAGTACGCCGTCCAAGTAGCACGCCATCAACATCATAAGCGCCATCTGGTGACGTGGAAATATATAGAGCACTAGCAGAGCCAGCGCCAGCGCCCTCGCAACATGACGCAGACGGTCGTGTATTTGTAGTTTGGCGAATTTCCCTGGTGCACTTTTCAAAGTCCTCTTATGGATCAGAAGCCCTTCACGGCACCAGAAGCAATTTAAAGGGGAACTACTGCTGTTACTGGCAGTGCTCGGATCGATAATTTTATCCACAGACCAGAATTTCCAGTTTGATAATTTTGCCACATCAGTTCCGAACTGAAATATCGTATCCTCCTTTATTATAGATTTTAGATAAAGGTTCGTTCCACTGTGTGTCGATTTGGTCTGATATTCTGCGTAAATGGTATCGATAAAAGATGAATAAGTTTTGTTTTACTGATAACGCGAAAGGCTCGCATAACACAATGAAATTATCTACATCTGAAAAACTTCTTTTTGTTAATACATCGTTATATTATTTTGCCTTTATGATTCGTGCAGAAAACGTTTTCAAATAACATATTATTAATTATTAGGATGTTGTAAAACCTTTTCTTTTCAACACAAAGTAATAAATAGATTCTGGTAGCTTGGTTGCTTGTCTTTAGTATCAATTTATTTATTTAACATATATACGTTATATATATATATATACCAGGTGTACCAGAAAGTTATTACCGGTTTTTTTTCGTAAAAAACTACATAATTTTCAAGAAAATGGGAAAATTTATTTATTATTAAGTATAGACCATTTGATTCTACGCATCTTGCCAATCTTTAAGACAATTTGTGGATGCCATCCCAAAAAACCTGTTCGTCCTTTAAGCAAAACCATGCATACAGCCATTTTCTAACTTTTTGAAATTGGCGAAGTGCTGCTCTGCAAGCGCGTGTCCCATTGATGCGAAAAGGTGATAATTAGACGGAGCAAGGGAGAGTACGCGGGTGCATATTATGTTCCATCCAAGTGCTCTCAACACTTCCTTGACCGATCTTGCTGTTTGAGACGGGGCGTTATCGTGCTGTAAAATCACTTTACCGTGTCTTCGGGTCAATTCTGGAGGTTTTTCTATCAATGCATTGTTCGAATTGATAATTTGTTGTCGGTAGTGACCAGTATTAACTGTTTCACCAGAACTCAACAGTTCGTAATACACTACACCACTCTTGTCCAACCAAACACACAGCATTGTCTTGCGACCAAAACAATTTGGTCTTGGAGTCGGTGGGCCGATTTCACCAGGTGATAACCATGACTTTTGCGCTTAGAGTTTTCGAAATAAATCAGCTTTTCATCACCTGATGCAGAAATGACTTCCGGTCATATCTTAGAAGCAGCATTTCACAAACTAGTTTTCGATTTTCCATTTGCCCGTCATTCAATTGATGTGGCACCCATTTTCCCATCTTTTAGATTTTTTCCATTGCTCGCAATCGGTCGTTAATCATTTCTTGGGCCATATTTAACGATTCCGTTTTTTGTTTTTGAGTTTGGGTTGCATCTTCATCCAATAACTCCTGCAGTTTCGCATTTTCAAACTTCAAACCAATTTTGAATTGTCGAAACCACGCCTCACGTGTCTTTATGGTTGGAGCACGTTAACCGTCTACCAGTAAACGATGACTTTCAGCGGCTTTTTCTTTTGATTAAATATTTTTTTTAATACATTTTCATATATATATATATATATATATATATATATATATATATATAAATCTATGACAGAGTTACTTTCGCAAAACATAACTTGTATGGCTTTGAAGCTTGTTGTTAGTAGAATAAAATGACATACATACATATGTGTCAAATCATAACATTGCACACTTAAGCCTAGCGACATCTGTTAGAAAAACCGAGAATGACTTTTCGGTACACCTGGTATATACAGTAAAACCTGTGTTAACGGCCACCTGAGTTTCAAAGTTCCCCGAATCGACTATAAGGAAATTCCCATACACAAATACCCGTTAATTACGGCCACCTTTGTAAAACGGCCCCGGCCAAATAACCCAAACTTTTACGGCCTATTTTCATAGAAATTTACCTTCCCAATGTCGGCCGGACTATTTATGACATGTATATCTTTATTGACGGAAATACCTAATACAAATTGTTTCCCGGGGTTTCCCGGGGTTTCCTATTACCTGGTAGTAATTCACCCTTTTCGATTTAAACTTTATTATTCTAAAGGAAACAATTCAGTTTAAAGTTGTCTCCGTATTCGAAAGGTTCTTAATTAAGTATGTCGCAAAAAAGAAAACGTTTGTCGCTAAAAGACAAAATAAATATAATCGCGGAAAGTGAAAAGTATGCGTTAAGTTCGCGAAAGTTGGCCAAAAATATGGGGTTGGTAAAACACAAATTAACGATATTATGAAAAATAAAGGTGAATTAAAAAAGATGGTCGAGGAAGGTGTTAACATGGAGTTAAAACGAAAATTTCCGAAGTCGTAAGGATTGGCAGTGGATCAAGTCGTCTACAATTGGTTTTGCAAAGCCAGAAATAAAGCAATTCCAATATCTGGGCCGCTACTTAAACAAAAAGCACTGGAGACAGCAAGCAGTTTAAAGATGGAAAATTTCGCAGCATCTAATGGATGGTTGGAAAGTTTCTGTCGGCGACACAGTATAACTTTTAAATCAATTTGTGGTGATTCCGCAGAGGTTACTTTGGACGATATAAAAGACTGGAAAACCAAGTTACCGTTGATTTTAATAAATTATTCTCCTCGAGATGTGTTTAATGCCGACGAAACAGGTCTTTATTACCGCGCTATGCCAAATAAGACATTTGCATTAAAAAGTGAGAATTGTGCAGGGAAGAAGGCAGCAAAACAACGTTTGACTGTGTGCAAATATAATTGGAAAAAGTAAAAATCCTCACTGTTTTAAGGGTAGTCATGTGGACAAATTACCCTTAAAATGGGTTTCTAACAAAAAGGCATGGATGACAACGGAAATTATGACAAGATGGCTGCATAAATTTGACAATAAAATGAAAAAACAAAATAGAAAAGTGCTTCTTTTCTTGGATAATGCCACTTCACATTCTAAAGTTCCATTAGAAAATGTTAAACTAGTCTTCCTGCCGCCAAACACCACTTCCTATTGTCAGCCCTTGGATCAAGGAATAATTCAGAATTTCAAATTGATTTACCGAAATTTTTTGATTAAAAAGCTTCTAACGTTTATTGACAATGAATGTGATTTTGAAATTTTTGAAAAAAACATAAATTTAGCCAATGCACTTGTATGGATTACAGCTGCTTGGAAAATGGTATCTCCTGCTACAGTTAAAAAATGTTTTTCCAAGGCCGGATTCTCTGATGTTATCCAGGAGGACACAATGTTTGATGAAGAAGACGAAATACCCCTTGCCCAGCTATATCCTGCAGTTCGTAACGAATTTTTGATGGATTTAGATGAATATGCTTCTATTGATCGTCATGTGCCTACAGAGAGCCCTAACTTCAGTATTCCAGAAATTGTTGAAGATTTGTGCAATAATGATGAAGAACATAACTCTGATAATAGTGACCTGGACGAATGTGAAACTCCAAAATCTAGTTTATCTAGTATGAGTGAAGTGTGTGCAAAATTAAGAGACATACAAAATTATTTATTGTGCAATAACAATGGTGACATTTATATGGATGTTTCTAAAATTTTACTTACATGTGAAGCTGCAGTTTTTAAATCGAAGCTAAAAAATGTGAAGCAAACAAATATTGAAACATACTTTAAAAAATCCTAATAAATTGTGTTTTTTCGTATGAATATATTGTAATAATATGTACATATGAATAATTTATTAGATGTCATATTATCTATAATATGTAAATACATTAAAATTTTAGTTTTTCTTACACATATTTGTATTTATATACTATTTACTTTAATTAATAAAATAAAGAAAGCAAATCCTAAAATAATTATGTATTTGTATTTTATTTGTGAGACGAAAAACCTGTCAATTACGGACGCCTTTATATAACGGCCAATATATTTTGCTTTTTGGGTGGCCGTTATTGACAGGTGTATATATATATATATATATATATATATATATATATATATATATATCTTATATGTTAAATAAATAAATTAATATGGATGTATGGATGGGATGGTGTAAAATAATCCTCAGCTCAATATATCAAATTAAAATAAAAATGGCTTTGATTTAACTGCAAATAATGAGTATTTGAGTGTTTAAAGAAGTGTTTTAGAAAGTTTTAAAGTAATTCATATTTATATTATTAGAAAAATACATTTTATGATAAGTTCTGAATATCATAACAACGTATAAGTGACTTATAAATAACATTTACAACGGACAATTCTAATGCAGCTATATTGAAACTATCATATATTAAATCCTTGAAATATATCGTTTCTCTAATGAATATGAGTGGGAATTACTGAGTTTTCTATTCTTGCGCTGTTATTTGCCTATGTATTAAGGTAGCAATACCATAGCGGCACTAAGCGCAGAAGTATACAGTTCTATCTATTGCAGAATGATTCAACAATTTTTTTATTATACATTTCTGTTGAAATATGGGCCGAGCAAAACATTGTTTGTCGGAAAAAAAAGCAATTATATTCGATCTCGAATACACTCTCATGTTCTGCGAAAATGATAGCAAACGCTAAGAATTGGAGAACAGTGTAAGAAAATCATGGTGGAAAAAGGAAAACTAGCCCTGGAGAAGGCAAAAACATTATAACTTGTGCAAAGAAGACACCGTTCATAAGTTCGACTGCAATTAAAAATGAGTTATAAGCGTCTCTACTATTAGACGAAGATTGATTCAAGGAAAGATACGTGCAAGAAGGCCTACGAAGGTACCATTATTAAATAAAAGGCAAATACAAAGTAGATACAATGGGACAAAAAGAAATGGCGTAATGTACTATGGTCTGATGAATCAAAAACAGTTTTATTTAATTCCGGTACATACCTACGAAGACCACCATTGACAGCATTTCAACCCCAGTACACCAAACAGATAGTAAAATTCGGAAACTCATGCCAAACCCTATGGGGGTGTTTTTCGTGGTATGCCGTAGCCCTTTACCCAAGATTAGAAGGCATAATGAATGCTGATGTCTATGGAAACATATTACAAACTGTGCTTCTACAATATGCAGCAGAAGAAATGCCACTGAATTTGTTTGCGTCACTCGAAGGCACTTAATACCATAACCACAAAAATTTATATCTTGAAAACTACGAGCGTAAACTGACGTGGAATTCTCGAAATATACTGCGCAGGATCTACCGAAACTGTTCTGCAATTAAAAGTGCATTAATGCTACTATCTGTAGCGCAAAAAAGCCTCGTTTTCTCTTGGCTCTACTTTGCATAAAATGTCAGATTGATGAGCACATTTCGAAATCGAATTTTATAACTTTCTATAATCCTTCAATCCTTCTTAACAACTAATTTTTTTAGTCACAATTAGCCTAAGAATTGATCTACAATTCTTCAGATATTAATCTCACATTTAGTTGCCCAAAAAAAGTCCATCATTGTTTTTGTCTATCTGTTTTTAGGATCATTGGTTACTTTTTCCCGCCTATATTTGAAATATTGTATTTAATCGTTTATGCCATTCAAACAAACGTGACTTTTTCAAATCATTTTTATCACGTACTATTTGCAACAGATTCAATGTTTCTGTAGCGTATTTACCAATTTGTAACGCAGAATTTGATATTAATACGCTGCTGTGAATTTCGATCGTCCATGGTTACGCCCAAGCATACACGCAGGAATCGATTGAATTCCCAGTAACAAACAAACGGATGGTCCTATCGGCTTGAAAGTTACTCGCGTATAGACCAAACATCCTGAAACACCCATGCAATTCCGATATAATTATGTCGCGGGTGATACTATGCGGCCATTCTGGGAATTAAACTGTCACACCTCGTACAGCTGGTGTACGCTAGCGTGACTATAAGCTGTGCTTCACGCATGTTATGAGATGTAGTCCTCGCACCGCGTCAAAGTTTAAATTGGCGTCGCATTACAATTTGCGCTTTTATAAAATATGAGTGAAAAAATATCCGAATTACAAATTTTCTCTTTATCACAAATATCGCATAATATTGCGCAACATTTTTGTAAAATTCACGTTAGCATGAAGTCAATATATGTTATCAAGGTTGCATGTTTCATATACGAAGTACGAAACTGTATGCTTAAGTACTACAGATTAGAAAGCTGTTTGGGACTTACCTTTAGTGCTTTGTCGTTTGCTAAGGCGGTTTGTCTATACTGGTACAATTTGACGGCCAATGAGCAGCACTTGTGGCAAACCATTTTGGTAATGTTATCTTCATCTTTAATCTGCAAAAAAATCATAAAATTAATATTCAAACAAAAACATATTTATATTTAAGATAAATATATAAACGTCGTGAATTGATAAAGATAGAATACGTTATTAAAAGAATATTTTAAAAAAAAGCAACACGGAAATTTGGTATTTTAGTATACCGTAATTGATAAAATTAACGTCTTCCCCTAGTGTTTACAAAGAAGAGTGTCAATTTTTGTGATAGTAGGCTACGATTTGTATATTTTTTAAATGTTCCTTGTATTATTGTAAATATGGTAATTATTTGTCCTATAAAATCTGCACGATGATCTTCTGAAATACTTGCTTCAAAGTACGAGGTTTGTTCAAAAGAAAAGGTGAATTTTGAATTTTTTTGAAAAGTATTTATTTATTCATCAATATTCATTTTGTCCCCTTCAAAGTAATGCTCGAAGCACTTCTGAAATGCGCTTTTCGGTATGGCCATCAGCTCGTTCTTCGATTCTGACTTTATCTCATCAATTGTGGCAAAACGCTTTCTTTTCATTGGTCTCTTCAGTTTTGGGAATAGGAAAAAGTCGCAGGTAGCGAAATCTGGTGAATAAGGTGGTTGAGGCATGATTAGGGTGTTGTTTTTGGCCAAAAATCACGAATAAGCATTGATGTGTGAGCTGGTGCATTATCGTGATGCAGAATCCATGATTTTCTTTTCCACAATTCCGATCGTTTGAGCCGTATTGCTTCACGCAAACGTTGCATAACTTCCTTGTAGTATTCCTTATTAACCGTACGACCTGTTGGCAAGAACTCATGATGCACCACGCCATTGTAATCGAAGAAAATAGTGAGCAAAGCCTTCACATTTGATCGAACTTGGCGTGCATTTTCTGTAAAGCCTTCTGTACGCGCTTGTACCACTTTTTTGAGACAAAGTGGACTCGCCGAATGCCACAGTCAACATTTCAAGTGCCTTGGAGAACTTTATTCCATTTTTAACGCAAAATTTAATACATATTCTTTGATCCATTTTTTTCAAAAGTCAAAAATCGAAGAACACATAAATGTGACTAAGCTTTTCAGTTGTCAACAACAAACTACTAAACCAAATTGGCTGATAATGCCAACATATGACTACACAACACATGTGTACCAACATAACAAAAAAAAATTTCGATAATCGAATGTACACGGCGCGCGAAAATTGAAAATTCACCTTCCCTTTTGAACAAACCTCGTATATGCTCATTTCGTATTGTAAAATGCAAACCATTAAAAGACGAAACATATAAAACTAATAATTATGTATTACATTAGCCAAATAGTGTTTGAGTTTATGCATTTGAGAAACAGAAAACACATTTCTCCCTTTTAGCTTCGTTTTATTTAAATAAAATGTCATAGTGAACTAGTTGAATTTTTATTTGAATACATTATATTTATTAGAGTTGGCCAAAGTGCGCGGCAATTTATAAGACGTGCGTTCGGTAAAGTTCAATAATATACCACGACCACGACGTCAGTCTACATATGTATATTCTGTTTTTGTAATTATAGATATTAATCACGATCACCCTTTTTGAATACTGGAATGGTTTTACTGACTTTCCAAGCATTAGGAAAAAACGATATAAAGGGTTTTCCAATAAGGACTTGACAACTTTTTTTTAAAAATAAAATGCAGACCATTTGAGATATTTCAAAAACTTTATTATCAGGTTGAAGTACAATCAAATGGCCATCGCGGGCACGTTTGCAGCGGTCGATTCGTTGGACCCAATTTTCGATGACTCGGACACACAATTCGGCCGAAACGGCTGCTATTTCACGTTCAATGTTGGCTCTGAGCTCTTCCAACATTGTCGGCTTATTGGCATAGACCAATGACTTGACGTAGCCCCAAAGAAAAAAGTCTAGAGGCGTTAAATCGCACGAACGAGGCGGCCAATCGACTGATCCATTTCTTGAGATAACACGCTCATCAAACTTATTCTTCAATAAATCGATTGTAACGTGTGCTGTGTGGCTTGTGGCACCATCCTGCTGAAACCATATGTTGTCCAAGTCCATATCTTCCAATTCGGGCCAAAAATAATCGGTAATCATGGTGCGATAACGATTACCATTCATAGTATTGTGACGATCATTATCGTCGACGAAAAAATATGGCCCTATGACGTCGCCGGCATATAAACCGCACCAAACAGTTACTTTTTGTGGATGAAGTGGTGTTTCATGAAGCACTGAAGCACATGTGCATTTCCACCCGACCAATAACGCATATTTTGCTTATTGACGAACCCATTGAGCCAAAAATGAGTTTCGTCACTGAAAATGATTTTGCGATGAAATTGATCATCTTGGCGCATCTTTTCCAGAGCTCAATCGGAGAATGTACGTCGCTTCAAATGGTCCATCGGCTTCAATTCTTGAGTCAGCTTGATCTTGTGTGGGTGTAAACCAAGATCCTTACGAAAAATTCGCCATAAAGTGGTCTGGGCGATGCCCAACTCATGAGAACGCCGTGGAATTGACTGATTTGGATCATTTGCTACGGACATTTCAATGGCAGCGATATTTTTGATACTTCGACCAACCCGTTGTCTCACTGGCACGGCAACATCACACAACGAATATGTAGACTCAAATTTTTGCATTAAACTTGTTACTGCCTGTCTACTAGGGCGAGAATTACGACCGAAAATCGGAGTTAACGCTCTTAAAGTAGCGGTCACCGACTCCTTTCTGTAGTAAATTTTTATAATTTGCAGACGTTGTTCGTTCGTGTACTTTTTACCATGATGAAAATGTTAACTTTACTGAATAAATTGACAGTAACAGTTCGATGATTAGTGAAAGGGTGCGTTCACAAATTGAATAAAAAGTTGTCAAGTCCCTATTGGAAAACCCTTTAGTTAAAATTACATTAGACAAAATGGTTGGGGATAGGAAAACGCGAAAGTACAATCACGTATAAGAAAATCCGGAATATTATCATCACAAGCATATAATTTTTTATTCGACCAATTGCATCTAAAACAATTTCCTCAGTTAAGGCTGAAAAAGCCAGCAAATGCATTTGCAAAAGCATCAATAATATCTTGCAGTTACTCGATTGTTGTTCTATGCATAGTTCCTGGAATCCTTGAAGTATCTCGTCGTTTATTAATAAATGATCGAAATATTTTCTTCAATTTCAGTTTGATAAATAGAAAAGCTGACCTTATACTTTCAATAGTAGTAATTATAATAATCTTTAATGCCCAACAGTTACACAGACCATTTACAGGACATAATGCACTTAAAAATAAAATTAAAATTAAAAACAAAAATAGGTGCAATTAATCTAATACAAAGCAAAATAAGAATCCAATTAACAAAAAAATATACACACTTACGAGGGAGCGTTTTTATATTCGCGGAATGGGGGACAAGGGGTGGAAATAAAAAAGCCAAATTATTTTTCTTTTTCAATATATTCACCTGCAAGACGGATACATTTTTCACATCTTTCAATTAATTTATTTATACCCTCATAAAAAAATGATTTCTCTTTATCTGCAAAATACGCCGAAACTGCCTCCTTGACTTCATCATCGGCAGTAAATTTTTTACCCCGCAGCTCTTTTTTCATTTTCGGAAACAGATAATAATCACTCGGGACCAGGTCTGGGCTGTAGGGTGGGTGATTCACAATTTCGAAGCCCACCTTATGCAGGGCAGCTAACGCAACGCGGCTCTTGTGGACGGGCGCGTTGTCGTGCAAAAGCAAAACACCTTTTGTCAATTTTCCCCGTCTTTTCTCTTTAATGGCTTCTTTCAGTCGCTCTAATATCGAAGCGTAATATTCTCCGGTTATAGAAACACCTTTATCTTTATAATCAATCAACAATATTCCTTCCGAGTCCCAAAATACCGTTGCCATGAGTTTCCCAGCTGATTGTGACACTTTAAATTTCTTGGGAGGTGCTGTACCCTTTTTATGCCACTGCATGGAGTCTTGTTTGGACTCAGGTTCATAATGATGAACCCAAGTTTCGTCTCCAGTAACAATTCCACTCAATACACCATCCTTGTCTTCATTACAGAGGTCCAAAAATGCACGCGAACACTCTACGCGCTGTTGTTTTTGCGGCGGCGTGAGCATTCTCGGCACAGGCCACGCCCCCAATGCGCCTACTCACCCCTCTACAACCCGCTCATTCCGCGAATATAAAAACGCTCCCTCGTATAATAATGTAATCCAAGTCATTTAAAAAAAAATGGAACGAACAATAATAGATGCAAATTAACGAAAGGGATCCTCGTATAATACATTGGCATTTCTGGACATATGTATGTACCAGTGTAGCCTTGTAGAGAACATTGGTTCTTGCCCTAGCTATTGAGAAGGTTGCCGATGATTTAGTGACAAAACTAGGCACGAGGAAATCAACCTGGGACAACAGCACAGAAGAATCAATAAAATTATTTATTGATATATAAAGAAAACCGCCAGCGATTAAGGCTCCTAATCGTTTGAGTACGTTATAACAAATATGTGCTTTGGTAAATCTCCATTTTTTTATCATAATATTCCTTCAAGGAAACAAGATTACTTATATTATTTGTGAACCACACCGGGTATGATCTATTAAATTTAGATTTTGAGATTTTTGCGTAGATAATGGCGTAAATAGTCTTATAAAATGCACTAGTAGCAGAACTGGAGTCATAATCAAATAGAAAAGACCAATCGACCTCAGCTCGACTGGCATAGAGCGTCAGGAATTGGTCCTACGAGAGCTATACCTTATATTGATATTAGATCTTAAAATTAGCGATCTTGTGAATCGTAGAAAATTGGGCTTATGGGTAAAGTGCTACGTGATGTGAATCCTTAGAAACCAGGGTTCGTATCACGTTTAAGTTTCAAAATTAGAAAATAGTCTACCACTGTCATTACTTATGTTGTACTGATGAAGGTTAAGTATAATCTGGTCTGCGGTCGTGACTTCACATTTCGCGCCTGATTCGATGACGTACCGTTCTCTAACTAATTGGACTATAAATGTCTCCTGCTTTGTAACTTCCAATGAGAAATATACTTGCTTCAAAACTGATGAACGTTCTCATTGTCTACTATATATTGAGGAAGATTGCGCGCAGTTTACATAATAAAATTAAACACAAATTTATCATATAACATCTGCTTTTGGGCTTCCGGGCTGGGGCCGCGTCACTTGTATATCTGCCGACCTTTCGTACCCATTTGTATGGGACATCTTCAGGGCTCAACTACTGCACTACGGTACGAAACGTCGGCAGATATACAAGTGACGCGGTTCCAGCCCGGAAGCCCAGAAGCAGATAGAAGGTTAAGTATGTTCGAAAACTGGTTTAAGTTCATACATTTTCTATCATAATAAAAATCACCAAGAATAAAAAGTCGTTTGTTCAGAAGGAAGAAGGACGACGCATAAAAAAATGCTTCGCAGTCGTCAAGGCTAAAGTCAGGCGGAATGTATTGGCTACATAGTTAGGTGTCCCAAAAAACTCACATCTACATAAAGTAATATCAATAATAGGTGCAAGCAGTTTTGAAGAAACTCTCGAAGAATCACTTCTGTAATATATTTGAATAATGGCAGCATCAGTTACTAAGCCTTTCCAAGAGTTTTGGTTTAAATTGTATCTATTTTGACTTAGAAATTTCTTGAATAAGTTTCTGATTGAATATTATTTTGATCTGGCTCGTAAACTTTCGCGATTGCTGTCTATATTTGCTTCATCTTAGCTTTCGAGCTGGAACCGCGTCTTTAACAACTCTAGCACCGACGTTTTGTCATCACTTGTACGGGACATCTTCAGGATTTAACTGCTGCTTTAGTTGCTACATTGAGACTGCCAGTCTCAGTGAAGATATTATTTTGTTTTTGTATCTGAAGAGCTAAGAGCAAAAGACAAAACGTAGAAAATAAACGCAATTTCTAAATACACAACAAGTTACGTATTTGCTCCTTTAAATATAAACGCTATGATCGAGAAATCAATAACATTGCTTCCCGCAACGACCCTTTACGATTAATATAAAACTCTTTCGGAAAGAACTAAACGACATTGCGTCTTAATCGAGATCAACTTATTTCAAGCAATTAAAACTACAAAAACAAACGAGTATCTAATCCAACATCTTCGTTCTAATTTTGACGTCGTTTCTGAAAGGACACACATTGGCCAAAGCAAGTAAATTCGTTAATAATTTTTTTTCCCAGTCCGATGCCTCTGCCAACATTTGTAAGGACCCCAAGATCGATAAATCCAACAGGGACACGTCCCCGCTCGAAAGCATTTGCTAGTGGATCTGCGGCCTCTGCTGCAACAGTGGAGTTGGATCGATGCAGAGAGTTCTGGCTCTGTACCAGCACGGTTGAAAGCTAATGGGGGACGAGGGACCCTCGCAAAACCTTTTCGAGGGGTCGGATGTTTCCAACAGCAGCAGCAGCAGTAGAAGCACTTTCTATACCACTCCAATTCAACGCGAAACTTTCAATATACGCCAGAGAGAAAATGCTATTTCTCTACTAAAATACATCATTTAGATAATACGTTGGCATGGAAACGGTATTTGCGGATATTTACTGTAAATTTCCCCACTCTTACATCATCGCTATGCTTTTCTATTAAAAAATATTGAGAGGATTCCAAAGTAAACTCTTCTGTAAGAGAATTTGTCTTATTTTGTCGTCATTATTTAAAAAAAAAACACTTAGCAACGTCAAGTTTGACGAGGGTTCAGTAAAAATTCTTTTGCATCTTTGCACATTGTGAGACGTTTTTAACTTCTAACAGATTCTAATATTTCCTAAACCATAATTGACACAAAAATAACGTATTTTGTATCGGATGTCATCCTTGTTTCACTGTTGGTATGTCATCGTTTTGATCTATTAGTGCAGTAAAATAGTTTCTGGTATGAAAGTTATAGTTTCTGTGAAAAGCGAAGAACAAAAACCGTTTAAATTTAAAACAAGGCAATTCATTTCTTTTCTTGTGCCCCAATAATAGGACTAGTTTAACAATATCTGTTGCCTGATATATTTTAACTGTGGCTATTGATAACATGCTCATTTCTAATAGACAAGTCGATTTTGTTGGTGTCCCCTGACATGATTACAGCAGTTTAAGGGTTAAGCATTTGTTACGGGGGTAATTTCTAGTTGAAAATGTTTAGTGAACATATGTCCAAAACTCTATCGTAATTGAACTTTGAATTTTATGAAATTTTTATAATTTGTTCAAGTAGAGAAATTCTTTTGCTGCAGTTTGATTGACAAATTGGTGAAGATATTTTTATAATATTTATAAAAGTTTTTTCATAAGTATTCTTGTACAGATGCAATATTTGATTTTATAATTTAAATATTTTCATTTCTAAAGAATATTTTACTATTTTTCTAATGTAATTTAAACAAAGTTAAAATAAAGCATATTGATATTTCTTAAAATCACTCATTCGCTAATTAAGTAATAAATTACTTTGTAATATTCCAAAATTGAATAAAATTTAGATTTACTATAGAAGTCAATTCTAATAAATTTCTATTGTAATTGAAATTTGAAATATAGATTATTTGTGTGGTCATAATTTATTATATTGCTGAATATAAGTTTATGTTATTATATTATTACTATTTTCTATATTAAGCTATTTACAGATACAATAAATAAAATATAGATGGCGCACTGAATTTGTCTGGGTATGTGGGCATTTAAAAAGTGTGATGTATGATATTTATAAAAATGGCTTCGTGCAAGGTACAACAACGCGTTCAAATTGTTGAATTATTTTATGAAAATCAGCGTTCTGTGAAAAGAGTTTTTAGAAACTTACGTGAATTTTATGGTTTACATAATCGTCCATCTGAAAGCACTATTGGTCGAATTATTAAAAAATTTCAAGAGACCGGTTCCGTGGAAGATCAAAAAAGTGAAAAACACAGTCGTAGTGGTCGTTCACACGAAAATATTGGTTTGGTTCGTGAAAGTGTTGCTGAAGATCCTGAAATGTCCATTAGACGACGTTCACAATAACTTGGACTTAGTGGATCAACAACATGGCGCATTTTGCACAAAAATTTAGCTCTGCAGGCAAATAAGGTGCAAGTAACACAGTAGTAGCCATTAGATCATTTAAAACGTCGTTCATTTGTCAATTTCATCAATGAATAACCAGCTGTTTTTTCTCAAAATAATGTTTTCCGATGAGGCACATTTTGAATTTGGTAGCTATGTTAATAAACAAAATTGCCGTATTTGGGATGAGGAAAATCCACGAATTATTCATGAGAAAGCTATGAACCCCAAAACGAGTTACTGTTCGGCACGCATTATAATCAGGTGGTGCAATCGGACCTCACTTCTTTGAAAATGCTGCTGGTGAAGCTGTAACTGTCAATGGTGATCGATATCGTCGGATGATAACCGAATTTTTGTGGCCCGAATTAATGAATATTGATCTAGAGGATATGTGGTTGCAACAGGATGGTGCTACACCTCACTTTACACACGAATTAATTGATTTTTTGAGAGAAAAATTTCCTGGACGTGTAATCTCAAGAAACAGTGATGTTAATTGGCCACCAAGATCATGTGATTTGACACCGTTAGACTATTTTCTTTGGGGTTATGTGAAAACTCAGGTTTATAAAAACAATCCACAATCAATTCCTGCTTTGAAAGATGAAATTATTTGTGTCATTGGTGAGATAGAGCCTCAATTATGTCAAAATGTCATTGAAAATTTTAACAAAAGAGTGGACGTCTGTGGAGCTGCAAGAGGACGCCATTTGGCAGATATTATTTTTCGCATATAAATGTCATAACTGATACTTCGATTAGCAATAAAAAGTTTTTGAAAGTGAATGCAAATTATGTGTTTTATTAATTCTTTTAGAAAACCCTTTACTACTTGTTTAACAATATCTGTTGCCTGAAATATTTTAACTGTGGCTAGTGACAACATGCTTATTTCAAATAGACAAGTCGATTTTGTTTATCAGATCTCGATTTTAAAAAAACCTGCCGAGGTGACTATGGAGAAGGTGGTGTTTAATATTCGTATTACATCTCATGTACCGGTTGTCCCATGACATGTTTACCGCAGCGTAAGGGTTAAACCTTTGTTACGGGGGTAATTTCTAGTTAAAAATGTTTAGTGAACATATGTCCAAAACTCTATCGTAACTGAACTACAAGTGGAATTATATAAAAACCCGTTAATGCAGGTATTAAGTACCGCTGTCAATTTCGTTATTAAAAAGTCGTGGTGGTTGCGATTTACCTGTTATTTATTATTCATTATGACAGTGGAAGTCAACTACATAAGTTAATTTAGAGTGTTTACTTTTTCCTATTACATTAAAATACTCTTAACTTTATCGAAGGAAGAATACACCGATATTCACTTTGTTTATACAATTTTGGTGTTATCTTAAAAACAGTTGCAAAAAATTCTTTTTTTTTTCCAGAACTTCAAATATGAATTACGTGCAGAAAAATGAACTGTGTAAAGTTCTGGCAATATTTTTCTAGGATTTCCAAAGAGTTTTCGTAAACGGTTTTAATACAGAACATCGTAGAGTTAATGCTCAATATTATTCTATAATTTTACATGATGAAATTGAACAGAGAGCCAAGGACAAGCGCTTTTTCCTGCTCCCTTCACTTTAAATAGATTAATTTACAAACGATTTCGAAATTGTATCAAAAACATGTATATAAGTGTTAAATAAATAATTTTATTTTAGTGTTTGTTTTCTTATATTATTATTAACTGCCGCCAATCAATTTAATAACCCTACGATTTACGACCGCTACGAGGGTAGCCGTCTACTTTTCGCGAACTGCCAACACTGTTAGTGTTGCCTCCGATCTGATGATTGCAACGTGAAGTTTGTCATTTTTGACAATATATTTACCTCGACCGTTTTATTACCCGGTCGCTATTTCTACTGTTGACAGTAACTTGAAAATTTTATGTATGGCAAACATTTTCGTCGAATTATCTTTCATAACTTTCGGCGTGGATTATCTCAATAAGAATGTATCGACGAGCTGAATTCTTTATATGGTTATGAAGCACAATTGAAAACTACAGTATATCGTTGGTATAATGAATTAAAACTTGTACGGCGTTCTTTGGACGATGAATTTGGTGAAGGTCGGTCCACAAATATTGTTGTGTCGGAAAACATTAATGCAGTGTCTGAATTGATAATGCAAGATCGTCATGTGACATATCGAGGCATCTCTAGGTATTAGTAACACCAACATGCATAAGATCCTGCATGAATATTTAGCCGTTAAGAAGCTATGTTCACGTTGGGTACCACATAATTTGACAACCGCTCAAAAAAGGACTCGCGTTGATTGGTGCCAAGAAATGCACAAAAAATATAATGGCGGTGCTTCAAAGAACATTTATAAAGTCGTCATAGGTGATGAATCTTGGCCTGTATGAGCCCGATAGTAAACAGCAGTTGACTGTGTGGTATTTCAAGATGATCCAAAACCAACAAAAGTTTTTGAAAAAATAAGGAAAACAAACCCAAAAAGAACAGATTAATCTCCACCATGACAATGCGAGCTCTCACAGGTCGGTTTAAACAATTGAATATTTGACCGGGCGCAAAACATTGAATTGATGAGCCATCCGCCACAAAAGTTGACAGCACCCTGTGATTTTTTTTGCCAAAAGTTTTTGAAGAATAAACTTCGTGGAAAACAAACCGGAAAACAATAAATTATTCTCCACCATATTTTGAGATACCGCCTTCACAGTGGCAGCAATGTTTTCCAGACATTGGTTTAAACGGATGCAAAAGTGCATTGATTTTCAAGGAGAATATTTTGAAAAGCAATAAAACTATTTTCGATAATAAAATATAGATATTTGTTTGCAATTCTAGAAATATAAACGCCTACCCTCGTAGTAGGGTTGTGAACGTTAACTTGAAGTGTCTTGAAGTGTAAGGTGCTCGGCAACGACATCTAAGTAGTCCTATCTAAAATATTTATGGTAAATTTAATGGATATGGTTGATTGAATTAATAAAAAAAAGTAAATAGAAACCTTACAACACCAATGTTTGTATTCTATATACGTATTTCGACAACTTAGTAGTTATCATCAGCAGATAAGTAATCAGTGTCACACGTGGATCCGCAGTAAAATTCGCACAGAATAAATCCCGCCGAAAGCCAAACACACACTTTTAAATTGAAGATATTTAAATGGATCCATACATTTGTTTCACCCTGTACGTGTAAATAATCTAATTATAGATTATAATTAATACATTACAAATTTGGCCAAAATTAATTGTTTATTTCTGATTGCATTTACAGAAATACATCAGACTTTCCAGTACAGCTTTTATAATTAGAAATAGGCAACCATATTTAGTCTCATAGAAAATCAAACGATATTAGGAATCGAAAGATAAACTAACACTACTTTTGTGTTTTTAAAATTTAGTACCATGAAGTACTATTTACCTGAGAAAAACAGAAAATTACAATGTTAATACATTTAATTTGGGTAAAACAAACAAAATGGCACAAATTATATTTAATATCAACGCATCTACTCTGTGGTGAGGGTCGCATCTGCCATCAAATGACCAGAAGGGACAATCAGGTACACGAGAACAATCTAAAGTAAAGTTCAGGCATTTTTGCAATAAAAAAATCTATATATTACTGCAAAAGTGAATAAAATACAATAAATAAAACGGTTTCTTAACTGTTAAAGGCAACACTCCAATATCTTCACATTACAATGGAGTATAAAATATATATCTCGTTTAATACAAAGTAAGAACAGAGCAAAATTTGATCAGAGTATTACCGCAATGACACACAATGATCCGTTGCGGTTGGCAAGGTTTTATGTTTGCTCGAACACTTCAGCCTGCCTAATGAAAGTATCGTCTATGATAAAAACATACCAAGCGAAAATGTTTTTGGGTCGGGCGATAGAAAACACTTGCCCACACTTTTTCCCTGCAGCGTGACGCAGCATGACTCTACGGGTCTGCCTTCGACCTGTAATCCGACCAAAATACAAACAATCCTCACTGCATGTGTATATCGCTGATGCCTATATACATGATAATGTACAAATAGGTTTGCAGGTACATAAGCGTTGTAGATATGTAGATATATAATGCATGTAGTAGGAGCTTAAAGATTAATTTTACATTTAAAAGCGATGTAATATCTTCATGCAATATTTGCAATGTATCACAATAATATAATGAGTTTCTATATGATTATGTAAGCCCGTTTAATGTGAAACTGAAGCCCATTACGAATTGTATAAACTGTTAATTCAAGGTTGAAATTATAGTTGTGCAAACCTAAATAGGATAAATGTAAGGGTGTTGAATTTCTATAATTACCCAAATACACTCTGTTGCAGAGAAGACCGAACTTTTTTAAAACAAAAACAAACGCTTACTATTTTGGTAAAATTCGTTCATTTTACTCAAAGTAGTCGACTTCGGCTTCAATACAACGATTTGCACGGTCAATTAACACGTCGAATGAATTTTTAAGTTCATCTTTAGAGATGTCCTATAAGATCGCTGTCGATGCCTTTTTTAATGCCTTCGACGTCGGCATAACGCTGTCTTTTCGTCGGCAAATGTAGTTTGGAGAATAGATAGAAATCACAGTGGGGCAAATCCGGTGAATACGGTGAATGGTTGATAGTTAAAATGCCATTAGTCATTAGAAAATCAGTGATAAGTGTCGAGTGATGAGTCGAGTAACAAACGCCAGCTACCATTTTCACGATATTGTGGGCACACACGACGAATAAGCGCCAAAAGACGCTTCATAACACCAAGATAATATGCATTGGCTGTTTAACTGGTCAAACAGCCAATGCATACAATGGTACAAAATCTTGGTGAACTATCCCTTTCGAATCAAAAAAGCAAATCCACATTGTCTTCACTTTTGATTTCTCCAAACGGCTTTTCTTCGGTCTTTCTTCGCTTAGATGTTTCCATTCAGAGCTTTGAGCTTTGTTCTCTGGATCATATTGAAAACACAACGTCTCATCGCCAGTTACAATAGAATACCTGAAGTTTTCGTCCTTTTTTGAGTCTTTAATCAAGTCTGTACAATGTTGAATTCAGTTAGCTTGTGTGGTACAAACCTTGCACAAATCCTTCTCAGTCCCGAATGCAGTGCCAAAATGCGATGAACTGAATCTTTGGAAATATTTAATTCAATTTCCAAGTATCGCAATGAGGATTTCGGCTCACTTCTAATAAATTCACGCCCAAGTTCGATGGTACTTTCCGTAACCACAGATTATTTTGCACAAGGATATTCGTCATTTATGTCCGCACGACCGACCTCTTTAAATCGTTTATACTACTCATACGCACTTGTACGTGATAAACACGCATCATCATACACTTGTTTCATCAAAATAAACGTTTCAGTAAACACTATACCGAGTTTAAAACAGAACTTGATATTTGCTATTTGTTAGAAATTCATTGACCAATGCCAAAAAACACACGGTTACTTTACGTGCAATTTATCTGCTTCTAATGATGAAGGTGTCATAACATTGCGTGAAAGATCTATCTTACCAACTCATAAATGGCGCCATTGAGAATTACTATTTTAAAAAAGTTCGGTTCTCTGACAGACTGTGTACACATGTATTATTCCAACTCAGTTTCATATCAAATTAAGATGAAGGCGTCCTTCGTAGTTATCTTTGAAAACCGCAGATGTCTAAACATAATTTTGATACTGTTTACACGAGTTTGCTAGAATCTTATACATTCCAGTCGGTCGCGCAATTTGAATTAATTTGGAAAGTGGTGCAAAGTTTTTATTTCGTGCAATATAGTGCCATCTTCTACCAACCTATCCCTTGCCATTTAATCATCTACTACGTCTTGAGATGTGTCCCAAAACTTACGGAAAATTTAACAGTTGGACGTGATGAATTGACAAGTTATGTAATTAGAGAATTCTGTGAACCTTTATCCTGTATTTCAAACTTATCATTAAAAGTTCCACCTTCCCTGCTATGTGGAAGGTAAGTAATATCAGTATGTAGAAGAGGTGCTCAGCATATAAGAACATATATTCTCCACAGCTAACATAAATACACAAAGTAACTGTTGAAACGTATTCGACGCTGCAAATATTTAATTGATCATATCTATTTTATGTATCTGCATACTAAAGACGTAGTTTAAAAGGGCTGGCGTTCATTTACCTGCTTAATTCCTTGCATTTTTCTTCGAAGCATCTGTTAATAAAACGCTCGCAGGGCCAATTCTATATATAATCTAGCATTTGAAACATGGTTTTTGATAGGAATAAAGTAAAGTTAGTATACAAAGGGGACTAGGAAAGTTTTCCAATAGGACGCACCAATGATTCGTAGGAAGCTGCTTGTTGCTGCATATTGAAACATGTTCATACGTGCATAGTAGCCGCTGCGCCATGTCGATGGACTCAGTTATTCATTAGCAGTGAGAGTGTAAAGTGCTTGCGATGGCATTGTAGTCACGAAATGAGATAAGGGCAGTTTTGCGATATAATTTCGCGCGTGGTTTAAACATAGACCAGTGCTTCGAAGAAATGACTCAAGCACTAGGTGATGTTTGTCCACATCGCACAACGATATTCAGGTGGTATAGAGAATTCAAAAGGGGAAATTTAACTGTGGTGGCTGCTGAGAGGCCGGAAAGGCCACGAACGTCAGTTACGGAGAAAACCGTTACTACTGTGAGGAAAATGCTTGGCGAGGACAGGCGAGTGATCTATCAACAGATAAAGGGTACTTCAGGCCTAAATGCACCAGTATGTTAATTCGTTCGATTCTGCATGATCATTTGCATGTGAAGAAACTTTGTTCTCTCTGGGTGTCGCATCGACTGACTGAAGAGCAGATGACACGACATGTGACTTGGTGCCGAGAGATGCTAAAAAAAGTTTAATAAGAGACAATCTCGTTATGTAAACAACAAGTGACGAGACTTGGCTGTACTATTATGATGTGTCGACCAAAGCTCAAAACAAAGTTTGGATCTTTGATGATGAGGACACACCCGTAGTTGTCAGAAAATCCCGATCTGTAAAGAAGAAAATGATAGCTGTATTTTTCAAATCGAGCGGAATTGTGGAACGCGTCGTTTTGGACACATAGAAGACAGACCCAGCTAAGTGGTACACTGAACAGTGCCTGCTTAAAGTCATTGGATCTATGAAGAACCCGCGGCCAAAGTCAAGAATGGACACCTGGTCCTCCATTACGATAATGCTCCAGTTCACTGCGCCAGAGCTCGCACCGAATATTTGACCACGACAGGATTGAAACTTCTCGAGCACCCTCCCTACAGTCCAGATCTTGCTCCTTGCGACTTTGCACTGTTCCCGCATGTGAAAACGAAGCTAGAAGGGAGGCGGTTTTCCAGTGATGAGGACCTTCTGCGGGCTTGGGACAACGAGTGTGCTTTACTCCCTAGTGAAACTTGGCAGAACTGGTTTAGAGATTGGTTTCGGAGGATGGAGAGGTGTATTGAGTGTAGAGGAAATTACTTTGAAAAAATTAAATAAGCAAAGCTGTATTGCAAAACTTTCCTAGTACCCTTTGTATCATGCAACTATTAGTTAAGAAAATTTAAGTTACAGAAGATAATGTATGTCAATATATCAGAATATTTTAAATTAGCTACGAAGAAAAGATAAAAATAATAGGGAGTTAATACAGCCTAAAAAATGGAGCATGTGTTAACGATAGTAGCCTACTACCTTTGAGAAGCGGAAAACAATGTAACATGAGAATTTTAATTTATTTAAAAAAATAATAAGGTTGATATATAACCCCTTTCCACAATTAACTATTTGTAAAGTTCGACAACCAAATACAGCCTAAAAAATGATCCGCACCGTTACAAATGTGTTACACAGTGTACATCTTGGTTTGCAACGGTGCGGATCGCGTACGGAGTGTATTTTTCGCACAATTTCTTCGCCGTGTTTTACAAGGTGCGACACTTTGAAATTATCTGCTGATGATGACAACGAAATGCGTATACAGAATTTACAAATAGTTAATTGTGGAAAGGGGTTATATATCAACCTTATTGATCAAGTCAATCAACCACAGGCTCCATCAAATTCAACTATTTAAAAACACTACAAACTACCTCTATTCTAATTAATGTTCGAAGTCTTTCATAATTCATTCTCTATGCTTCCACCCCTATAAGAGATCTTAAAATAGATTCAAGTATTTAAGCGAAATTCGTTTACTGTTTATTGGTGTGCGATTGAAACATTTTCTCTCAATTTCTTATTAAAAATGACAACTTAGTTATTGAAATGCGTATATTTTAAACTGTACTTCGGTAAATGTATTCAAGTAATTAAGTATTAAATTGATACTTGATTGAAATAACTTATTCCTTATGTTAGAACCTACGTTTTACTTCGAGGATATGAAATTGGTTGCGCTTGCGTTCAATTGCAATTATTATGGCGTGCAATGCGACTAGCACGACCTTCAATCGATGGTCGTTCGATCCAGTGACTGTTTGAAAGTAATGGGACAAAGTACGCGTGCGCGCTGCCTACATAGTGCGGCTTTTCCCCTCCTTCTACGATCTAGTCAAACGTAAAGTTTGTTCGAAAGATAACAGCTTATGTTTAATAAACACATTTAAGTCATATCTCTTTCCCCTCGATGTTGAGATTATTCATTTACATAAATTAAGGGAATTTTTAGTAACAGTCGATGTGTTGAGACTGATATTAAAAATTAGCCATTAATTTTGGTTTTTCCAAATTATTTTTATAACTTCTAGAACGTTGGTTATGGTTCTTAAACATCTTTCATGGCGTATTCGTGCAAGTTCTTCAGGCATAGATACATCTTCGTAAATTCCGTTCTTAAAGGAAGACAAAAACAGTCGACCTCTTTTTTTACCACACAAAGAAGCGCTGTGAAGTAAGACGACGACGTTGCCTTGGCTACAAGAACTATCTATCTCACTTTGTTCCGTTTATGTGGCTATGTGTTCCAGTTACTTTGTGGTAATCTTCGTGCATAGACGACCCGAAGCGGTATGGTGCGGCGCGAGGGGGACTTCAAAGCTTCCACTGTAATCTGTTTGCTTGTCCTTGAAGTACCCACACGACGAACCTTGCTAAACATGAAAAATTTTTAGTTTTCAACTTACGAAATAATCGATTCGTTTTGTGTTTGGTATTTTTAGAGATTCAATTTCAACGACACAACTTGGAAGTTTCTTGAAGGCAATTACCTTCTTGTAATTAGAATGGGAGTGTTTTATGTAGATGATATTATTTAGATTAGTGAAGTTAATTGAATTAAAAGCTATCCCATTGGGGGTTTAATGTTCTTTTAAAACGAACTCCATGACAACTTCTTAGCTCGATTAGTAAACATTATATTCTCTTCTCAATAATATCTGAGTGCTCCGAGATATTTTAAAAGTTCTTTATCTTACTTCACAGTTACATTTGAGAGTTCAATAACACTCTTTCTCGTAATAAGAGTAAATGAACATTACATTTATGTTATGATATATGTAAAACGTGTTTCAAATTTCGCGGTTCTTTTAAATAATAAATAAAACATAATTTGCATTCTTTTTCAAAAACTTTTTATTGGTAATTGAAGTATCAGTTACGGCATTTATATGCGAAAAATAATATCTGCCAAATGGTCTCCTCTTGCAGCTCCACAGATGTCCACTCTTTCGTTAAAAGTTTCAGTGACATTTTGACATAATTGAGGCTCTCTCACCAATGACACGAATAATTTCATCTTTCAAAGCAGGAATTGATAGTGGATTGCCTTTATAAACCTGACTTTTCATATAATCCCAAAGAAAATAGTCTAGCGGTGTCAAATCACATGATCTTGGTGGCCCATTAACATCACCGTTTCTTGAGATTACACGTCCGAGAAATATTTCTCTCAATAAATCAATTGATTCGTGTGCAAAGTGAGGTGCAGCGCCATCCTGTTGAAACCAAATATTCTCTAAATCAATATTCTTTAATTCGGGCCCCAAAAATTCGGTTATCATCCGACGACATAGATCACCACTGACAGTTACAGCTTCACCAGCAGCATTTTCAAAGAAGTAAGGTCCAATTACACCACCTGACCATAATGCACACCAAACAGTAACTCGTTTAGGATGCATAGGTTTCTCATGAATAAGTCGTGGATTATCCTCACCCCAGATACGGCAATTTTGTTTATTAACATAGCCACCGAGTTCAAAATGTGCCTCATCGAAAATATTATTTTTTGAGAAAAATCAGCTGGTTGTTCATTGATGAAATCGACAAATGAATGACGTTTTAAATGATCTAATGGCTTCAGTTCCTGTATTATTTGATCCTTACATGCCTTCAGAGCTAAATCCTTGTTTAAAATACGCCATTTTGTTGATCCACTAAGTCCAAGTTGTTGTGAACGTCGTCTAATGGACATTTCTGGATCTTCAGCAACACTTTCACGAATCAAAGCAATATTTTCTTGTGAACGACCACTACGACTGTATTTTTCACTTTTTTGATCTTTTGAATTATGAATTGAATGATTCGTCCTTTTGGTCGTTTCTCGCGCACTTTTTGGAACATAGTTTGCAAACAAATGGCAGCATTGACTGTGCGAAGATCCCCTAGCGGAAAAGTATCAAAATGACAGGTGCATACGAAAAAAGAAGCCACCATTTTCTTGCCAGAGCTTCGTCCGTGTCTCACTTTCGTGGGTTTCTCCTCGTTTTTGAAGACCCATTGAGTCGATGATCGCTTGCTTTCTGGCTCGTAACAATAAGTCCAACTTTCGTCACCTCCAACGATGTCATACACTGATTTTGCTCGACTTCGGTTGAATTTTTTAAGCATTTTTTGAGCTTCTGTTAAATTGTGTGGTATTCATCGAGCTTTCTATGGCAAGATGATAATGCAGGACAGCTCTGATTTGGGTCGTACCTATGCTTAATGATGTCTCAATAACTCTGTATGTGCAACGGTTGTCTGTCTTCATCGTGCTGTACACGGCGTCGATATTCTGAAGTAACTGCAGTGATAGGGCGTCACTCATGATGCTGGTTTTCGAGCTAAATACGTCAACGCTGGAACTCGTACCACCGTTCAGTAGTCGTCAAGGATGGTGTTTCATCGCCAAACAAGCGCTTGATTTTTTGCGAACACTCTTGTCGAGTGTGACCGTTTTTAAGACCATAAAAAATTTCCGCGCGTTAATACCATTTTTCACAAAACTCATTTTATATATTAAAACACTAAAAAAAAGGCAACAGCATATGCTAGAAATATGTAAATTCCTCGCACTAACAATCCCAGAGAATACGATTAAAATATTTCCAACAGCGCAACCTCATGGGAAGCAGCTGAACCGCAAACCTATTAAAGCAACCTACGTATAAGAAAATTTTTTCAGCGCAGCGTACATCGCCGAACGCTCTTGGAAATATACCAAATCAGCACATGTACAGCAGTTTTGCAGAAGAGTGTTCCACATTTTTCTAAGTTAAAGTTTTTGATGGAGACTGTGGGTGATTAAATTAATCAATTGAGGTTAATATAACCCCTTTTCACAATTATTTTCGTATTCTGTACATGTATTTCAATAACTAAGTTGTTGTCATCATCAGCAGTTAATTAATTTCAGTGTCGCAAAATTCGCATAAACGTAAAGTCTGTACTAGACTTACACCATCGAGAGTCAAACACACAATTTTTATTTTTTATCAAATATTTTTATTTATTATTAAAATTTACTGGAGTCTAATGTCTCACTACTGTACATTAAACGTATGAATGAAGCTATGGATATCTTTTCGCTGGGTAAATAACAAAAATATAAGTATGTTGATTCAGATGTTCATTAGTGACTTAATCTATCAGGTTGTTACAAATGTAATGTCCGTTTTTTCCTTCAGTCTGAACTGAATCGCACCTGTGTGAAGACGTGTATGTTTTTGGTGAAAATTATTATTGTATTTTTAGAAAAGGGTATTTATTTTGAAGTGTGTACCTGTTCCATTTCTTGGAAAGATTAATACACATGTCCTTGTCTCGCCTATGGTAATGCTGTCGGCAAGAGATATTCGGGCAATTTACCTCTTTCAATTTAAAAAGGGATTAAATGCAGCTGCAGCAACGCGAGAAATTAATCAGACGTTCGGTGAAACCACGTGTAATGAACGCACATTACGGCGATGGTTTAAAAAATTCAGCGAGGGAAATTTTAATTTGCAAAATGAGCCTCGCGGATATGCGCGTAGCACCGTTAATGACGACGAGCTGCGTGTAAAAGTTGAAAGTAATCCGTCGACAACAGTGCGTAGCCTTGCAGAAACATTTCAAGTGTCCATTGCCACCATTAGTCGTCACCTTTCTTCGATTGGCAAAGTGAAGAAACTCGATCGATGGGTGCCGCACCAATTAACGGAAGCCAATAAGCTCCGTCGATCAGAGGTGGCTACCTCGTTGGCTAATCGACAGAAAGTTGAACCGTTTCTTCATCGAGTGGTAACGTGAGACGAAAAGTGGATACTTTATGATAATCGGAGACGGTCAGGACAATGGTTAGATCGAGGTGAAGCACCAAGACAGCACGCACGAGCATCACTTCACCCACGAAAGATTATGGTGACTGTATGGTGGACCAGTAAGGGTTATTATTATTCACTATTCATTTTTGCAATCTGGTGAAACCATCACGGCAGCGTCCTATTGTGCCGAACTGGAAACTATGCATGGAAAATTGAGCCGCTTGCAGCCCTCGCTAGTCAATAGATATGGACCCATACTTCTTCATGATAATGCAAGACCTCATGTTGCACGACAGACAATCCAAAAACTTTCGGAATTTGGTTACGAAATTCTCCCTCACCCACCTTATTCACCAGACCTTTCGCCAACTGATTTTCATTTTTTCCGAAGTTTTGACAATCACTTAAAAAATAGGGACTTCCCTGACCGGGAGTCTGTAATAGCAGTGTTTGAGCAATATGTGAGCCGTCAAAAGCTAGATTTCTTTTCAAAGGGAATTTTTCAGCTTTCGGGCCGTTGGCAGCAAACTATTGATGTAAATGGAGACTATTTTGCAGAATAAATATTTATATTTTTTAAATTTAGGCTTTTTTTTATTCCTTACAAAATCGGACATTTCATATGTAACAACCTGTTATTTAAACAGTCATTTACTCTACAATAATATTGTAAAACGTTAAATTCATTTTTTCTAATTTTATGCTCTAGCAACCCCATTAAAACATCGGAAACGGTGCGTTTATAGATTACAAACGCACCGTTTTAGTTCAGTGCAATTTAGTTAGTCAAAAGTGGTTAATTGAAATTTCGTGTCAAATTCGAAAGTCAAAATATGTGAAGTTGAACTGTCTGTGTAAATGTGGCCAACTTAATATCAAACAATCACCAACAATTTGAAAGAATAATGTATTCATACAAAGAGTGGTATATTTAGAGTATTGCCATTGAAAATACGCAGGTATAACGCTTTCTGATAAAACCTGTTTATTTTTTTTCATCATTCTTCAAATTTCACAAACCGCTTTTCACAATACGATATTTAATGGGAAGTCAATTATTTACGATGTGATATTCGATCTTTAACGTATTATTTACGGTCCATCATACAAATTTTTCCCAATAAAACTTTGAAAACAAAATAACACAAAAATAGAAAGTATTGATTTGACTTCTGTTGATAAATATATATCAAAGAAATGTGACTAAATATTCACTGAAATAATTCGGATTTTGTTGTATATTATTACACATTTTTCTCATCGAAGTATCCTCCGTTTACGTTTAACACAGCATGTACTACACGCTGCACTCTATCAGTTAATTTTCTAAGCATTTCTATAAAAATAATTTTCCAATAAGATTGAAGAAGCCGCCAAAGACGATTCTCTGAAGTTGCACATTGATTTCTTATTTTTCTATCGACTTCGTTCCATTAGTAACTTCAAGGAATTCAGATCTGGGTTCTCAGGAAACCATGTCATAATTTGCACCCCATTACCTTCTACACGAGCATTCATATAATTTTTGCAAATTTTGACGATATGTTTTGGATCATTGTAATGGACAAACGTGAAGTTTTCCCCTGTGGAAATAGCGTTATGTTCGAGAATTCTTCTGTACCCTTTCTAAAGCATAATGCTATCTATTTTTACCAACTCACCCGTTCCTGCTGTACAGAAACATCCACATGTTTTACCGTAGGAATTATAAATTACCGTAACGTTTTCTCGTGTTTCGCTCTTCGGTCAAAGATCCCACATCTTTCCATAAAAACTTTATGTTAAATCTGGACTCGTTCGTCCAAAACACCTTAGCCCAACCAATTAGCTCCCAGTTGCGATAGTTTCGCGCCCATTGTAACCGTTTTCGCAGATTTCTTCGTCGGAACAATAGTTTTAAATAAATAAATAAATGAATCTTTATTGTCCAACAGGGTTTCCTAACTACAGGTCAAAACCATTAAAACCAATATAAACTTATAAAATAATCGTAAATGTAAAACATAAGGCAGGAGAAAAAAATCATTTAAATTCTAAACAAAGCAACTAAACAGCTACATATCAACAATGCAAGATTTCAAAAAAAATGTCCGAAACAAGTTAATCAGTAATGCGACACATTAATGTTATAGGCGCTCTTTGCAGTACATTGGTCCTTGTCGCCGTAAGGTGGAATGCGCTTTCATATATATATAAAATCCTGCCTTTCTACCTTAGCAGGTGTAAGGGTTACACTGTATACTTTCAATCCCCTATTAATCTCTTCCATCTCTCCCTATCTTTAGCCAACTTCTTTGCTTCCGTCCACGTTATTCCTCTTTTCCTAATCACTTGTCCCACTATATCTTCCCACCCCTGTTGTGGTCTTCCCCTCTTCCTCTTCCCAATCGGTTTGGACTCCCATACCGTCTTCACTTGCGTTCTGCTCGACATTCTCTGCACATGTCCCCACCAAGCCATCTGTCGCTGTTCAATAAATTTGTCTATTGGGTTTATCGATAGCTCCTTTCTTATTTCCGCATTTCTGACTCTGTCCATCCTATTAACTCCCATGACTCTTCTTAACTACTTCATTTCCACAGCATTCACTTTACTTTTTTCCCGTTTATTTAATACCCACGTTTCAGCTCCGTATGTTAGCACTGGTCTGTACACGCTTTTATATACCTCCATCTTAAGTCTGTCTACCAATTTTCTTCTTGCTTATAAAACCTCTATTCAAGGCATAATATAGTTTATTCGTTTTTTCGATTCTGTTATTTATATCAAATTTGTGATTTCCATTATCCTCTATCATGACCCCCAGGTATCTAAAGCCCTGCACTTGTCCTATTGGATTCCCATCTATTGTTATGTTTATTTGTTTCCTATTTTTTGCGATCACCATTACAATGCGCTTTCATGCCTGGCAGAAATCCTAGGAACGCGAAAAGACACGCATGATAAAAGAAACTCACAGTCAATCTTGCCATGCAATAAATTCCAAATAAGCTTCGCACAATGTTTTCTTCTTTCCGCAACAGATAGCATTCCATGTCTGGAGAGCAATTCCACTTGACTGGTTCCAACGGGTGGAAACGTTCCATCCATCTTGTAAGACAAAAATTTTAGGACTCGTCTGTGCATTCGATCCAGCAGTAAGCAGTGAGAAGCAAAAGTACGGTGCCATACGATATCAGCATATTCCAGCTTGCTAATAACAAGAGAGTAATAAAGAGACATTGATACTCCCATGTTTCCAAAGTACTTAGAAACACGCATTAAAAATCTTAAATGCAGATGGACAACTTGCCAGAATATGAGGTCTAAATGTCAGTTGGTGATCGAAAGTAACTCCCAGATCTTTAGTTTTCTCAAGAGAGTCCACAAAAATCTGCTCCTTTTGGAAGGCGTTTTGTTGTAGTGATCGAAACAGAATTTTCACGTCCGTTAATAATTTCGGGCACTGTTGGCCATTGATTTCGTTTGCTAAGTAGTTTAATTCGTATATCTTCAACAACCATTATTCAAAACGGACCCGGTCGGTTACGATCTTCGACAGACCCTGTCGTTCGACATCGCTGGAGTGTATGTGCACTGTTGATTTTCCTACATGCTGTACTTCAGCAATTGCACGTCCCGAATGACACTCTTCTATAACGGATCGCTTTTGTGTACAGATTGGTTTAGCTTTCGGAATTTTAAAATACAACTGCTTAATATTAAAGAAACGTTTAACTCTCATATATAGAAACAATGACGTCGATAAAAATGACTAATTCACGCTGTAAGTGGTGAACAACTGTACTATACAGTAGTACAGTCCATATACACTTTTATCAGCACAAAATATAAATTGTAAGGTGAGAGAGCATATATTTTATTATAGGAAAATGTGGGGACCTTGGGAGGAAGACGAGGAAGGTGAGCAATATGATAAATAATAACAACTTCTACTCGGCGACGGACAATTTAAAGAATTCATCTGATAGTTCAATCTAAGCTACTACTAATTTAAATGAAAGTTATGAAGACAGCACTGACCTCGAGGACGTTCAAAGTATGTGAAAAATTGTTTATTTTATGTGTGATATTTTTCTTTTGTATGTCTTTTCAAATAGTTTATGCCATGTACTTCATTAATATTGGATTATTGTTAACATTACCAATTATTAGGTATAAATGCAGTTATTATAAATGGGTAATTATAGGGAAAGTCTTAATTAGAATTGTGTTATTAATATGGATTTGCCCATTATGTGTTGTAAAACATAAAAGAGTATTTATGTTTACAAAATTCGATTAAAGATAATAGGTATTTATTCATAGTTTTCTTCCATTTACAAAAGCACATTATATATGTAAGAATAACATGTAAAACTTCGCTTCTTACATGTCTATGTACATTTATAATACATTCGTTTTATATTTCTGCGTTTATGTCTTAAGAACTCATATAAATTTGTGTTTAAATAACCCTAATCGGACCACGATGTGTCTTTGAATCACATTTGAACTTTGATCTTAAATTTTTCGAGTATTTCACACTGCATTTTCAAATTTTTTTTACTTTAAATTAACAATTAAACAATTAACTGTTTGTAAATTTGGAGTTTCACAAAATGTGTATTACTATACCACAATTGACTCACAATCACACAGTTCATTATTACGTTACACAGTCGAATATGCACATTATAAAAGAACCTTTATGCGAATCATATTTGTCGAGACATGTTCTAACTTGCATCCAATCATGTTGGAATTATTATAATTGCCACTGCACGTACATTCGTAACATGTACATACATATGTGTGTGGGCACACATAAACAAAAGATATATTCAATTAGTTGAACACGTGAGAAGCTTATGTTCAGTTGATATTCGTCGTCATAATAAACTGCATCTTAATCTATCGATTTACTTATTTTCCGCGTTTATTGTGACTTACAAAAAATTAATTTGCGTCATAAGCCCCTACTATAGAAATGGCTAAAGGAAAGGGTATTTTTTCGGCTGAGGAAGAAATTCGTCATGCTATGGATGAACTCAGTGACACTAATGATGATGAGACTAAATTGGAAGACAATAAAAGTGATTGAAGAAAAAAGTGGAGAAAATGCTGCAGAAAATAATTCCGATGTTGATAATGAGCTTTCTTTTGAGTTACAGTGATGAATATGATAAAGAAGAGAATCAGAGTCCTACAATATACCTTAGAAAAGACGGCACGGCACGGAACGGAAAAGCATATCGAATACTCAGCAACATTCGACCCATCACATTAGAGGAGACATTCATAAGGTAAAGTTACCATCAGACAAGTATATTGACTCAACGGTGGACGCTTTTTCATTATTCTTCGGTAAAGAAATTATCAACATTATTGTCAAATACACCAACATGGAAGGGCATAGAGTGGATGCTGAAAAATGGAGAAAACAAACCCGATCGAAAGGTTTTATTGGTCTTGTTATAAATGCGGGCCTAAAAAAGTAAGACATAAGTGAATTTGGGAAATTTTGGGATCCTTTACACAGCAACTCATTATTTAGAGTGTGCCTGTCAAGAAATAGATTTGCAAATTTGCGCTGCTACTTGAGATTCGACGAAAAGAGGACACATTGAAATACTATATCCTTGATCCAACGCCATCTACTAAAAAAAATATGCGTCGGTAAAGTAGATCTTTCACCAATGTTATGTCAAAATATCATGACATTTGGATCATTAGAAGCAGAGAAATTGCCCATAAAGTAACAGTGTGTATTTGGCATTGATCGAAAAATGAATCTTGAACAAAGAGCAGATATCGAATTTTCTAAACTCGGTAAATCGTTTCCTGAAACGTTTATTTTTATGAAACAAGTGTATGGTGATACGTGTTTATAACGTACGAGTGTATATGAGTGGTATATACAATTTAGAGACGGTCGGTCGTACGGACATAAATGATGAGGAACATCCTAGTGCAAAATAATCTGTGGTTACGGAAAGTAACATCGAACTTGAGCGCGAATTTATCAGAAATGAGCCGAAATCCTCATTGGGATACGTGGGAATGGAATTAAATATTTCCAAAGATTCAATTCATCACATTTTAACACAGCATTTGGGATGGAGAAAAATTTGTACAAGGTTTGTAGCATACAAGCTAACTGATGATCAAAAATGACTCCGAATTCAACATTTTACAGACTTGATTAAAGACAAAAAAGGACGAAAACTTCAGGTATTCTATTATAACTGGCGACGAGACGTGGTGGTTTCAATATGATCCAGAGAACAAGCGTCAAAACTCTGAATGGAAGCATCCAACCGAAGAAATACCGAAAAAAAGTCGTTCGAAGAAGTCAAAAGTGAAGACAATGTTGATTTGTTTTTATGATTCGAAAGGCATAGTGCACAAACAGTCTATACCAAATCAAACAGTCAATATCGTATATTATCATCGTGTTACAAAGCGTCTTTTGGGGCGTATTCGTCGTGCGCACCCTCAATATTGTGAAAATGGTAGCTAGCGCTTGTTACACGATAATGCACCTTCTCATCGCTTGACGCTTACCACTGATTTTCTAACTACAAATGGCATTTTAACCATCAACCATTTCATCGTATTCACCAGATTTGGCCCCCTATTTTCCAAACTACATTTGCCGATGAAAGGACAGCGTTGCTCCGAAGTGAACTTAAAAATTCATTCGACATGTAAATTGACCGTGCAAAACGTAGTATTGAAGCCGAATGCGACTACTTTGAATAAAATAAATGAATTTTACAAAAATAGTAAGTTTTTATTTTAAAAAAGTTTGGTTTTCTCTGCGACAGACTGTGTAGACGTATTTATGAATGTTTGCACGAATATTACAAAATACACCCCTCCTGCACATCTGCCACTCAGGGTACCTGAATTTCATTTACGTCGTTAGATTATCACAGTTTTACATCAGGGAACGCCAAGGTCAAATTAAAATATTTTGAGACCAACACTTGATATTTAAGTAATTCGTGTAGTACATTTATTTTTTCACAACGCAAAACAATTTAAGCTATATTTGATATTATATGCAACGCTGGTTACCTCAGCAGTAACTAGATAATAGTAAATATATGATGTTGGGATTGGGAACAAATGCCTCGCAGCCATGCACGACCGGGGTAAATACTTCTTAGAAAAGCCAATAAATGAGAAGGAATACTCGGAAACTGCCTTTCCTATTTGTCTTGTGGCAAGTAAAAGATAGCATTTAGTTTTCAAACAAAACAGTATTTCTTAGTAAACTGAACAATGTTGAGTGACTAACCATGCCTTCGTGATTATTCATCAAATTCTTTTCATAATATACGTAAATTGTTTAGTATCCACGTGTACAGTTTTCTATTTGATTAGTTTTTAAGTACTAAATTAATTGCTCAGTTTAATTTTTAAGCAGCGTCTGCAATTATGTGTTCAGAATCCATCAATAAATTTGTTTTTCGTTTGATAAACTGCGACTGATTCTATTCTAGGCACTTTAAAAAATAAAAACGGCGAAATTATTTATCCGGCAATCGATATATAGCGCTCTATCTATTCCATTGTACTTTTTTTTCATAAACTTTCCCATGTTTAAAAGAGACTGCCTTCGAACTGGTAAGACGAGAGTATGGAATGATGACGTGTTCTTAGAGTCGAAAGTTATATCACGACGAATGAATTTGGCTTTATTAAAATTGCATAACGACTCCCTGACAAATGCGGTATCCCAGACCAGTAATTGCATCGATTTCCATTAATATTGAAAGACCAACTATAATTAGTTTTTTCGTTGCCCTGGTCGCTCTGAAAATATGAAAGGTGGTGGAATCTATTTGCCCGAAGGAAGATGCTGATTTAATTTTCCTCGGGAATTATTTTTTCTTTTAATTTTTGTTATGAATATGATTTATGAATGTGTTTACGATGTGATACGAGGGTAGTCCGAGAAGTACCCGACCCAACAAAGAAAACACAAAAATTTTGGAAAGAAATATATTTATTTTTCAACATAATCTTCTTTCGGCTCTATACACTTTTTCCCAGCGATGTTCAATAAGTTCGGTACCCTTTTTATAATAAGAACTGTTTTGCTCCTCAAAATAGCCATTAGCTGCCGACATCACTACTTCGTCGTTGGAAAATCTTTGACCACTGAACCACCCTTCCAAGTTTTGGACCAGGAAACAATCCGAGGGAGTCAAATTTGGCGAATGGGATGCATGAGGTAGCAATTCAAACTTTAATTCATTAATTTTGGCCATTGCAATAATGGATTTGTGAGCTGGTGCATTATCTTGATGAAACAACACTTTCTTCTTAGCTAAATGCGACCGTTTTTGCTTGATTTCTTCGCTCAAACGTTGCAATAAGTTCGTATAATACTCACCGTTGATAGTTTTTCCTTTTTCAAGATAGTCAATGAAAATTATTCCACGCGCATCCTAAAAAAGCGATGCCATAACCTTGCCTGCAGATGAAATAGTCCCCGCTTTCTTTCGAGCCGGTTCTCCCTTTTGAGTCCATTTTTTGATTGTTCTTTTGTCTCGGGTGTGAAGTGATGGACCCATGTTTCATCCATAGTTATGAAACAGCGCAAATTCTGCTTTGTTGCTGTGAAACTTCGCTAAACATTTAATTGAAACATCTTCACGACACTGTTTTTGCTCGAGTTTGAGCAAACCCATCTTGTACACAGCGTTCTCATGTCCAATTTTTCAGATATGCGATGTACCGCACTTTTTGAAATGCCTACTATGTTTGCTAGCTCGCGCCCTTGCAGTCGACGATCATCCAGTACTGCTTTGTGGATTTTTTTCACCATTTCTGAAGTCGTCACCTCATTTGGTCGACCACCGCAATGCTCGTCTTGGCAGCTCGTACGACCTCGTTTAAATTCTGCTACCTAATATTTCACTGCTGTAAACGACGGAGCCGACTCACCCAAATTAGAATCCAGCTGAGCTTTTATATCGGTTGGGCTGAGATCTTTCAAATACGAGTAAAAGTATTGTATCACGTAACGATGACCAATTCTCTAAATTTTTTCAAATTCGTTCACTATTGATGATTGACAAATGACTGACATTTTCGCCATCTTTAGGTCAGGCCGGGTACTTTTAGGACCACCCTCGTACAGTGAAAAGGTACATAACAACGGGTGCAATGCAACAAAAAAAAACGTGTCGAAAGACCAACGATGACCACTACACAGATTTGTGGCTGGAACTGTTATCTAAACGGAATAGACGGTTAACAGCTCCACGGCTTCGCGCAGAATTAAATAAAAATCATGAAAATCCGGTGTCGCTGACTACCGTAAAAATACGTTTATCAAAGGCGAGACTAAAAGGCCGATTTGCTGTCCGTAAACCATTGCTACGATCACGAAATCGTAAAAAACGATTACAATGGGCCAAGAAGCACCAATATTGGAATGCGTAAATGTGGACGGATGAATCCAAGTTCCAAGTGTTTGGAAGTAATCGGCGCGTTTTTGTTTGCAGACGAGTTGGTGAAAGGACGATACCAGTTGTGCCAACAGTTAAATAAGGTGGAGGTTCAGTTCTTGTATGGGGATCATTTTCTTTTAATGCTGTTGCAGATTTCCATAGAATTGATGGAATTTTAAGAAAAGAAGGATATTTGAAAATTTTAAAGGAACACGCAGTTCCGTTCGGAACAAAATTAATAGAAGGTTTTTATTTCCAATGAGTATAATGCTAAACTTTGTAAGGACTATGTGAAACAAAAAGAAGAAGAAGGACTTCTTGTAAATATAGTTTGGCCGGCGCAATCTCGCGATATGAATTCTATCGATTTGCTGTGGAATGAGCTAGATAGAAAAGTGAGAGAACACTGTCCAAAATCGCAGCAACAGCTGTGAGACCACCTTATAAATGCTTGGAACAATATTCTAGTTAAAAGTCCCCAAAAACTTGTGTTGAGACTACCCAAAATTTGTAAAGAAGTTATTAAGTGCAAACGTGGATATTTTAACGAAAGTCGCTTAAAATAAAGAGTGCCAATTGTTCTTCATAGAACTAACGATATTATTTTGTTTTATAAGGATATATAGTTTATTTTTACAGTAAATACATTTTTTTACCAAAAGTGTACCGTTCTTGTATTTTACCTATAGTAATCCCTAATTTATTGCCGGTAGTGTATCTCTTCTGGTTCACAAGATCTTCTATTATTTAGTTGTCTTATATTTTCTAAACTATTTCCTCATTTAACCTTATTTCTTCTCCTTGAATAACAATATAGTTCATATTTTTGAAAGAACCGAACATCTAAGCAAAATATAATTTTCGGATTATTTAAAAAAATAATAAATACGTCTGAATTAGACACTTTAAAATATATTCTTTTGATTATTCATATCAAAATAATAGATTCGCCTTATTCTTAACTTGAAGCTCGTTGTATGTATAATTTGATATTGTTTAAAACTATTTACGAGGCTATATACGTAATATAAATATACATTTTAATAGTTTTAGGACCGGTACTTGTATCATTCAAACACTTAACAGCAACCTATACGAAGAAAATAAGGTGTATATACAAAGAGAAAATACACATTAAATGTGTTAGTATGTTAATAGGTTACTCATAAGAACCGGATGACTTTGAGCCGAACGAGAAGTGAATATAAGCTCAAATATTTTTGCGCGCAATTGACTGGTTTGAAAACATATCTTTTCGTAAAATACCTGTGTTTTTTTTATTGCGAGCATTCTTGTTCGGATGGAAATTCAATTTATAATTAAATGTTCAAGTACAGCATAATAAAACTTCCTAGAAAGAGTCAATTCTAATTTTGAAGCACCAGCGAGATTAGTATTTGAATTATGGTAGGATATTTTTATAGGTCAGGCTTTTTTGGTCAAGTTTCCCTAATTTTGGCGGCTTGCACTTTTAGAAAAAAGAAATTAACTACATCTCATATCATGAGGCTATTATTTTTTAACACACACACACAGTGTGTGTGTTAAAAAATAATAGCGGCAGTTATGGCTGGGCATGTGAACGGTTTACAAACAAAAGTTAAAGAAATAGCTCCTCAAGCAATATTTACACACTGCCATGCACATGTCTTGAATTTAGTGTTAGGAACATCTTGTAAGTCCATAACGTCTGTAAGAATATTTTTTTCAAATTTGTCAGGGTTTTCATCTTTTTTTTCCAAATCCACTAAGAGAACTCATGTGTTAAATTTAATCTGTCAAAAACATATACCATCAAACGCATCTACTCGTTGGAATTTCACTTCTAGGGCTGTTTTTACAATTCATGCGAATAAAAATAAGTTAATTGAAGTTTTTGATTTCATTGCAGAAAGTCCTGACTTTGATAGCATATCTATACGAGAAGCTTTTGGATTAAAAAATCTTCTTCTGGATAATGATTTTAATTTTCTTTTAGATACTTTTAAGTTAATATTTGGACAAACTGACGTTGTATTTTCAATATTACAAAACAAACTATGTAAGAAAATTTTCAGAATGGGGGAGCCGGAAAAGTACACTGGAGGCGGGGGTGTAGCAAGCGATGTAATAGAGTTAGAGAAGATCACACCTACGCCTATTGTTTAGAGTTCGATATACATATATACTGGCAAGGATAGTGACAAAGTAAGAACTGATTTCGGTGGTAAAGTTGTTCGACAATTTTGCGTGGATTTGAAATCGAAAAATCACAAAGCCTTTATTGATAATTATTTCAATTGCTATGCCTTACAAGAAGATTTGTACAAAGATAACATATTTGCTTGTGGTACCGTAAACTCAAATCGTAAATATTTACCTAAACTAAAAGAAGACAAAGTTCTAAAAAGGGGGAGAACACGATTCAGGGTGAGTAACACAAATATCGCCTTTCTAAAGTGGAAAGGCAAAAGATCAGTTTTCATGCTTACAAACTACATAGATCCGAGAAAGACTGGTATTGTTACTCGCGGGGAACACAATTGAGCCTAAAATGAAATAGCTTGTCCTGAAGTTATGATACAATACAACAATTCTATGAACTATGTGGACAAATTCGACCAACTAAAAAGCACTTATGCTATAGACCGAAAATCACGTAAATGATGGCAACGAATATTTTTTCACTTTTTAAACTGTGCTGTCACAAACTCCTTTGTGTATATGGAACTCCAGAAAAAACATAATCCAGAACTGGACCACCTCAGCAACAAAAATTTTCGAAGAAGTGTTTACTAAGGTATCCTAGCACCAGCTCAGGTGAAGAACCCCCAATTATGCTCCACACGCTCCCACAATAGCTATGCATCTTCTCCTGTACAAATAAAGCGACACACACCAGGAGTATCAACAGAATTACGTCTGGAAGGCAGCACGCATCAGTCAGAGCGAACCACTTCTCGAAGATGCGCAAAATGCAGCACTAAGAAAAGTCCGGTGCGTACTATATGGCAATGCGAAACCTGTAAAGTCCCTCTTTGTATACGAAAAGATAAAACGTGTTTTTCAGATTTTCATAGAAAATAAATTTGCTTATATATTATACTAAACTTTTCTTAATAATTTGTTACGCAAACAGCCACGGTGGTTAGTATACTAACCACCCTAATTTGTAAAAGCCCAAACGGTTTTTTCTTATTTTATACTTAAAAATGCAATTGTTTTTATTCTGAAGTAATATACAAGAAAGCGTGGCTGAAAGAGTTAATGACTGAAAAGGACATTTAAATTACTATCAATTAACATACTCACAGCGATAAGTATCTTTGCACGTATATCTGAAGGTTGAACGAGACCTGTTCTTAAATACTTGTTAACATTACTATTTGATCATGTCTGTTTTTGCACACGGCACCAATTTTAGATTCAAGTTTAGAAATCTAAAAGAAAAAAAAAGAAAGTCTGTCATATTTTAATTGTTTTTCTTAATTACGAACCATTGCACGACCTCGCATCTTGCGATGCCAAATAGTGTCTTGTTGTATTGAATTTCTTGTTCAGAGAACTAAAACATGGCGTCGCTAGGAAACGTCAGATGCAAGCAATTATAAATAGAGTTAAGACTTTGAAAGAAGGGCGACGTAGCGTCGCGTACACATTGCTTTCCCAATGCCACAAGAATATCGATAATTGCAGAGAGTCCTGATCGATTCGATGAGTTTCTGGTCGGGTCATTATAGTATAAAATGTTTTAACCATCGGAGTATAGGAAGCATTACTTATTAAAAAGACGCAAGTTGATATAAAGATGTAATCGCAATCATTTAAGTGGTGTTGACAAGTTGTGCGTGGGATAGTGGAGAGAATATTTCGTGACCTAAATAAAAAGAATACGTGTCTTGATTATTTTAGATTTTGTGGTGTTTCAATTATAGCAAATTCACGAAATTTTGTACTTGTAGCTTCATCATCTGAACGAAATGTAGCAACCACATTGTTTTCTTTTTCAAAATTTATATATGTATACAATGTACCAATTTAATTATATCGACGCATCTGTGATTTGCAGGCTCAGCACGTATTGACGGCTGCGTTACAAGTTTTGCATATTTTGTAAGGATAGCTGTACGAAATTTTAACCACACCAACTGTATTTAATGCAAACAAACTATAAAGAATTCTTAGAAAACCTTTAGAAGCAGATAGTTTGTTTTCTGAGAAACAAGCCTTGGTCGAAATTTTCTTAGATTGAACAGTTTTGTCTACTATTAATGTGGGGAGATTATAACATATTATATAACGACATATTCCTTCTGTAGTCTATAGTACGAACATATAGACTAATAAATATGCCTGATCAGCACGTGATAGTTTTCTGATTGGTTAAACCCATATAAACATTCCATACTTGAAGTCTTGTTTACACACGAGCGCTGCATGTGCTGCAATTGAGTTTGTTTAAGCTTGAGGTTATGCTATAGTTTCTCTAAATATTTTATTTGATTATTATTAACGTTTATATATTGTAATTGTCTTTCCCAAGACATTGAAAAATGTAGAAAAGTGTTGATCAGAAGTAAAATAAAACATCTAAATTTCGTAGAAGGATAATTCTTGTAGTTTTAGGAACGTGCATTTGTTACGTATAATCGTAAAGATGGCGGAGTCGCTACTAAGAAAGCGGAAGCTTTGGTTGTAGTTCTTATTTGTTTAATACTATACAAGGTTCCAGTAAATCTCATCCTTTATTAGCCACCTCAGGTGTTCCGCAGGGTAGTTACTTTTGTACGATATTATTCTTATTTTTTGTTAACGACATAAAGCAAATTTTCCTGTCTTCTTTTTGTTGACAATATAAGACACTATGCATTGGTTTCTTCTGTATCAGACAGCGTACTACTTCAATGGGTTGTTGCAGCTGTTTTCTTGCTATAAAGACTAATAACATGTGCGTGAATATCGAAAAATGTAAAGCTATCTCTTATTAGGAGGGAAAAAGGGATGCATACCATAAACTACTCATACTCTCTCGAGGGTTATTCGTAGGGGGGAATGGATCTTATCAGAAATTTAGTTTTGATTCAGCTTTGTCCTTTCCATCTCATATGGACGATCTAATATGCAAAGACAATAGGTTGTGCGATTTTGTATAACGTCAGGAGAGTGATTTCATAACTCACTTGCATCTGCTTGGATCCACTGGCAAATATTGTTGCACTGTTTGGAATCCACGTATCGAGTTTCATGCTAATAAACTCGAAAAAGTTCAGTGGAAATTGATCAGTTATCTTTTGTTTAAGTTAAATATTGATAAATTTGATTACACATACTTTGAACACTTGCAACTTCCGGGCTCCCAATCATTGTCTACACGGCGTGAAGTATTTTTGCTAAAGTTTGGTTTTAGATGCATTAATAATATGTTATTAGGTGCGCAATTAAGTTCTCGCTGTTTTTCAAGAGATGGCTCCAGTAGTAAGTGCTGGTCGATTGTGACATAACCAAAACGTCATGAACCAAGCTTAGACATATAGTAAACAAACCGCTTTGACACATTAGTGATTTTGTCTTCGCGTCATATACTTTTGGTTGTGTAAAAATGTCTGATTTTGTGCCAAATAATCGTCATTTGCGGGAAGTGTTGCTTTTCTACTTTCATTCGCAGAAAACGGCGGCTGAGCGCATCGAGAACTCCAAAAAGTTTACGAAGATGCTGCCCTAAGTGAAACAACGTGCCGTGATTGGTTCCGTCGCTTCAAAGACGGTGATTTTGATGTTGACGACCGTTCGCGTGAAGGAAGACCAAAAACCTTCAACGACGCTGAATTGGAGGCATTGCTCGATGAGGATCCGTGCCAAACGCAAAAAGAGCTTGCTTCAGCATTAGGAGTTACCCGCCAAGCCATTTCCCAGCGATTGCATGCGTTGGGGATGATTCAAAAACAAGGAACTTGGGTTCCCTATGATTTGAAGCCAAGAGACGTTGAGCGTCGTTTTTTCGCCTGTGAACAACTGCTCCAGCGGCAAAGAGGAAGGGTTTTCTTCATTGCATCGTTACGGCTGATGAAAAATGGATTCATTACAGCAACCAAGAGAACAAAATCATGGGGACTGCCAGGTCATGCTTCTAAGTCGTCGGTTCGGCCGAATATTCATGCTGCGAAGGTTTTGCTGTGTATTTGGTGGGACCAGAGCGGTGTTATTTATTATGAACTGTTGAAACCGAACGAAACCATCACTGGGGAACGGTATCGAACTCAATTGATGCGATTGAGCCGAGCACTGCGCGAAAAGTAGCCACAATACGAACAGAGGCACGAAAAAGTGATTCTACAGCATGACAACGTTCGGCCTCACGTTGCCAAACCCGATAAAACCTACTTAGAAACGCTCAAATGGGAAGTCCTACCCCACTCGCCATATTCCCCAGATATTGCGCTGTCCGATTATTACTTGTTCCGTTCGATGGCACATGGTCTGTCTAATTAGCAGTTCCGCTCACACGAATACATCTCAAAATGGCTTGATTCGTGGATAGCCTCAAAAGACGAACACTTCTACTGTGACGATATTCGAACTCTGCCAGAAAGATGGGAAAAAGTTGTCGCTAGCAATGGGCAATATTTTCAATGATTCATTTGTAAACATTTTTTCACAATAAAGTTGCGCACCTAATAGATTGTCCTTTTCTTTTGTTATTTAGAATACGTGTAGCTAGATTGGAATCAATAATAAAGATTTGTTAGCATTGCCTATACATCACACAATTTATGATTATAATATCCCAATAAATTGAATATCTAAAGAATTAATCTCTCTGCCAACTGATATTGACATTTTCAATATTATCTACAACAGATTTAAAGCAATGAATTGGAGTTACGTATTTAGAGTATTCTGTGTAAATCAATTTATAATATGCTAATATTTACTTAGGGTAAAGTTGATTATGTTTTCTGGATTTTATTTAAAATTATTTAAATTTACTTGTTCATATGGATACATGTGTATGTTTTGTAGTTTATATTTGTGATTATTATCGTACGTTATGATTATTTTTGTATTATTTGTATGTCGAAGGACAATCCTTTCTTTGTTTTCTGTACATCTGTTAGACCATTTTGGATTTCTGTTGGTCTTAAACAAACGCATAAATAAAAAAATCAAATAAATATAATATTAAACATCGGTTTAAATTACTAACAATCAGTCCAAGCGGTAGCATACGTGGGTAAGGTGAAAAGTTCTCGGCTTGACACAGAGATGGCGTTACAATTAACAGAAATTTATGTTTCCTGCGTGGTTGCATATGTCTTTAGTTCATATGAAAACTTTCAACTTGTTCTCTCAATTAGTTTATTTGCAAGAATTTTTGTAGTAGACGTCGTGCGTGTTATTTTTTTAAATGGATAAACTTGACTATCGTGCTGTTATAAAATTCTTTGTTTTGGATGGTTTAACCCCTATGGAAATTCATCCGAAGTTGACAAAAGTGTACGGGGACTCTGCTCCTTCGATGTCAACCGTTAAAAAGTGGGCAGCTGAATTTAAACGTGGTCGTACGTCCCTCGAAGATGACCCACGTGAAGGACGGCCAAAAACCGCAACCACACCAGAAATCATCGAAAAAGTATATGATATTGTGTTGGACGATAGGTGAGTGAAAGTGAGTGAGATAGCTGAGGCTGTGGGGATATCGGAAGAAAGGATGCAAAACATTTTGCACAAAGAATTAGAGATGAGAAAGCTTTATGCAAGATGGGTGCCGCATTTGCTGTATGTCGATCAAAAGCAAATGCGCAAACGATTTTCAGAGCATTCTTTGGACCGATTTAACAAGAGTCCGACCGATTTTGTGCGGCAATTTGTCACCATGGATGAGACATTGGTCAACCACTACACGCCGGAAACGAAACAGGAGTCAAAGCAGTGGGTAGAAGCCGGTGGTTTAGTGCCAAAGAAAGCGAAGCCGATCGCATCTGTCGGAAAAGTCATGGTCAGCGTATTTTAGGATGCAAAAGGAATCTTGTTATTTGATTACCTTGAAGAAGGCAGAACAATTACAGGCGCATATTACCCTAACCTTCTTGATCAGCTGGATGCCAAAATTCGCGAGAAGAGGCCTCGTTTGAAGAAGAAAAAAATCATTTTTCATCAGGACAAAGCACACAAGGGTGCGTTGGCGATGGGAAAATTGCGGGATTTGGTGTACGATTTGCTCGGCCATGCTCCCTATTCTCCTGATTTGGCACCCTCAGACTTCCATCTATTCCCAAATTTGAAAAAATTTGTTTCTGGAAAGCCATTCACATCCAACGAAGAAGTTGAAAGCACCGTAGAAGAATATTTTGAGAGCCTTCCAGACTCTCACTTCCGGGAAGGAATATTGATGTTAGAAAAACGCTGCACCAAGTGTGTTGAACTCAAGGGAGATTATGTGGAAAAATAAAATCATTTTTTAAATTTAAATCGCAGTCTTTCATTGTCAGGCAATAAGTAATAAAGTAATTCATAGGCAGGTGTGAAACATGTTTTAAATGTGTATATGTATTTAAAACGTAAGAAAAGTTAGAAGTTAGAATGTTACAAACGTCATTCAGAATAGAGGAACGTATTGTTAGTGAAGGACAATTTTTTCTTTGTTTTTTATACATCTGTTAAACTATTTTGGATTTCTGTTGGTCTTAAATAAATGCATAAATAAAAAAACCAAATAAATATAATGTTATAAACCGGTTTAAATAAAGAATTTTGCAAAGAATATATTAAAAATCAGTCTAAGTGTTATCACATACTTAAAACAAAGATATTGGATTCTGTATAATCAATTGCATATGGTCTTTTACGTAGTAGTTTATTTTAAAGAAGAAAAACCTCTCCAATTTAAGTACTAAATTAATGAATATCGAAAAATAAATGAGTCACATCAAGAAAATAACACTTTCTTAACTATTCCCACTGTTCAGCAAGAACGTTTTGATACCGTCGATCCGGCATCTTCTAGATTCTGTGTGTAGACTTTGTGTTAGACTCCTTTGAGAGTAGGTCCGCCTATATGTTCGAAAACCTTTCCACGCCGCCTGTGAACTTATCTGTGACCAAAAACCCCTTTGAGAATGAGAGATGAAAATCAGAGATAGGGAAATACGAACAGAATGGGGGATGGGGAAGAAGACTTCAATTACTGTGTTATCATCATCCATCGTGGCAGCTCCGACGTAGGGTCGAGTGTTGCCTTGCAAGGAATAAACGGAAAACTGCGTATTATTTTTGCTGGAAGAAGACGTTCGAGAAAATTTGAGTAGTTACTGTACAATAATGACAGGCCGTGTTCTCTGAGAAAGTCTGTGTAAAAACATTCTATACTTACTTAACTCGTTTCGTTTCGTTTTTAGGAAGTTTGAGTAATTATTGTCTTCGAAAAAGTTCGGGGAAGATTGCTAGATTGTTGGAACACGTTAAAACATTTATATTTAAGATTTTAATATTAATTAAGATATATTTTTATGCAGAAGCAATGTCTATTCTTCTCTGAATTATTGCAAAATGTGAAATGTGAAATGAAATTTATTTAGATGCTGCTTGATGATCAGATTTCTTTCTAGGACGGGTTTATTTGGCGGTGTTGCTGTTCGTAGACATCTACTAATGAAATGCACTAGCCTACTGTAACAGCTTAAGAGACAGGGCTTTTTCCTTGTTATTACTTAACCTTTGCCGTGGTTACAGTGTGCACAAGTGAGTGTTATTCTCATCAATGGTGGGGAACTTTAAATTGAAATAAAACACAGAAAAATTTTTTTAATATCCATGAAATTGGCTTTCTTTAAAAATAATTTTATGGCTTTAATGTTTGAATATAATTTTGGGCATGTGGTCGTCGCGGCTGACGCGTACATGGCGTAATCTGGAGGTCCAATTTTCACACACTCTTCGCAGTAAATCTGGCTGTATTTCGGCAATAACGCGTCGAATGTTGGCTTCCAAGTGCTCAATTGTTTCAGGTTTATCGCCGTAAACACCTGGCTTTACATATCCCTAGGGAAAATGATCTGATGCTGTCAAATCGTACGAACGAGGTGGCCACTTAACAGGTCCACTTCGTGGAATTAATCGATCGTTTTGTGGTGCCGTCCTGATGAAACCAGATGTCTGCAACATTAATGCCTTGCAATTGAGGCACGAAGAAATTAGTAATCATGTCTCTGTATCGCTCACCGTTGATTGTAACGTTCTGATCATCATCATCTTTGAAGATATGTGGGTTAATGATTTCATCGGCACATAAATAAAGAATAAAGCGCACCAAACGGTGCCTTTTTCTAGATGTAATGGTGTTTTAATAATGGCTTGTGGATTATCATCGCTCCAAATGCAACAATTCTACTTCCTGACATAGCCATTTGACCAAAAGTGTGCTTCACCACTGAACAAAATTTTCAAATGAAATTGTGGATCAATAGCAATGTTTCCTTCCACCCATTCACCAAATGTACGCCGCGAACGATGATCGTGTGACTTCAATTCCTGTACAAGTTGAATCTTATAAGCACGTAAACCAAGATCGTCATGCAAAATTTTCCATGAAGTGGATGGACACAAGTTTAAATTGTTGAGCACGATGACGAATTGACGCATTTGGATCATCATCAACACTACGCTGCACACCTTCAATCGCTTGTTGTGTGCGCACTGTACGACGTCTTACGGGATGCGTATTATCGTTTAAAGTAAACCTATTGCGAAAACGATCCATAGTTTCTGGAATTAATCGCTCTGATGGACGATTATGAGCACCATAAAATGCACGTATTGCCCGATGAGTTTCTTGAATTGAATCATGTTTTTCAAAACAAACTTGAACAATTTACAAACGTTGCTCCGGCGTGAGTCTATTCATGATGAATTGCCAAACCAAACTAACTGATTTCCTCGCTTAAAAAAGTGTATTAGAGTACGTAATGATCTACGAACCACTATTTATAACTTTCGTAAAACAGTAGGACAACGAGTTCCAGTAAATATGTTACGTACATAAATAAAGGTATGAGGTAGTTAAAGAACGTTAAAGAAAATTTGATTGATTTCGTTCGAACACGTTGGTAAAACACCTTTTAAAAGAATAAAGCCTTGAATGACGAATATGAACAAACAATCGTTAAGCTTTAGTCGAAAAAGGTAAATATTGGTGCGAAGTTTTTACTTGAAACAATTTTTTTCCGTAGTACAAAAAGGAACACAACATGTTCAGGTGAAAGATACATACTCATAGAAAAAAGTTCTTGTTTGTAATGATTACTAAGTCTAAAATTTTTATTGGATACAAGCAGCAAGTTGTAAGATAAAATATAATATAAAATACAAATCTTTTTACATAATACGAGCTAAGAATGATTTAAATAATTCAAAAAAGTAGTATATATATTTATGAACACTATTTATTAGTTTGGTTTCAACTGTTTTCAGGTCTAAACTTTAAAATATACAATACACCACAAATATAGTTCAATATTGCGCATTATTTCCACATTCAGCGAAAACGCCACATTTAAAATGCCATAAATTCCTTCAAATGCTAATCTTTATTATCAAAAAACACAGCTAGCATTAAAAAGGTAAATAGAATTCGATAACTAAGTATTATACTATTATTTGACGCTGATTATAACACCTTCATTTATTTGAATAACAAATTATACCAATTACACTAAAAAAGCAATAAAATTGATTTGTATTAGAGCTTATTTCTTCTTTAATTTTATTCTACCTTAAAGTAAATATAAATCTAAATGTTAATGTTTGTATTTAAATAGAAAATGTACATAAATCTTTTAGATTCCAAAACCTCGGCATTTTCTTCTTGAAAACTACGGTTTGTTACTCCTACCGTGTGAATTGCAACACGTCGTGTTGAAACATCATTTGTTCTTTCGTTACAGTGTAATAATCGCATAGTCGTGCGAATGATGCGATTGTTCAAGTGATTTTAATGTAGGATACAGTGACTGGATATAATAGAATACAATAAATAGTTATTTATAATTTATGTAACGTGAAATACCTTTTTAAGACGCGTTTTCTGTGTAATATGAAAAGGATAGGATTGGTTAAATATTTGAAACATCAGATAAGTTTCTAAAGTTGTTTCAGCCAATCGATTTCGCGGGGCAGAAAGAAATGTTTTTATATGAAGAGAACCACCATTCGACATCTAGTGGTGTAATCTTTGCATAATTAATGTAAATATTTAACGTATCTGTTCATTGTCACTACAAATTTGTACCTTTCTTCAGTACACTATCTACTTTGACTACAACACTAATATTTTTGTGTCGTTGATAGCATGTAGTTGTGTTTGTTGAGTGTCCAATATTACTAATGGCGACCAAGAAATTTGTAATTTATCAATTGGTTCAACCACTCCTTTGTAATTGTTATAAATTACTTCTAAATCTGCTTCAATTTCAGCATTTTGAAATGTTTTTGACTTTCCTTGATGGCAGTTGTTTTTTTAGGATCGTATTTAAAAACTAGAGACTTAATTTTTCGAAAATGCAGAAAATTAAAAGAAGGCTGACTTTGACCATGTTTCTCAGCGTGTAAGATTCGGTTGCAGAAGTTTGGAGATGTTGGAAGAACTGCAATTTTTTGTGGACAAAATCACTAATATAATCAATTGCTAATTTTGTTATAATAAGTGTTTTTGTAGCAAAAATATTTAAATAATCTAAAGGAGTTGTTGTGTCTCTACTATCGACATCTACATAAGAAATCCTAGTAAACATACAGGATATGGTTTTGCATCGATTAACCGAGAGAGATTTAATAGAAGCCTTAGGCATCTTATTTGGCAGTGTGAGCAATATTTTGGCGTAAGTTTTGGGTTTCGGAAAACTGTGTGCAAAATGTTAACAATGGAACAAAACACATCCGAATGTGACTTTCATAGCAACATTTTAAGCATTTTAGAAAGAATAAAAACGATTTTGTGCGTTATTTCATCACTATAGATGAGACTTGGGTTTACCACCATGATCTTGAATTAAAACAAGAGACTAAAGAGTGGTGTGAGTCTGGTACTTCGGCTACGAAGCGAGTTAAGATCCAGAATTCGACCAATAAAGTGTTAGCATCAGTTCTTTACGATGCAATAGCAATTTTGTTCGTGGATTACCTCCAAACTGATAAAACAACAAACGTAGATTAATTGTTGTATCTATTTTGAACAGCTGGATGTAAAAATTCGTTAAAAAGAGACCTGGTTTACAGAAGAAAAAATAATTTTTCATCAAGACAATGCACCTTCTCACACAACTCAAAAAACCAAGTACGAATTCTTGCTACAGCCACCATATTTGCCAGATTTAGCTCCCTGCGACTTCAGGCTGTTCTCACATCTCAAAATATTTATGCATGGAAAACGATTTTCATCGAACGAAGAGGTAATAGCAACCGTGGATGCGTACTTCGACAGTCTTCCGGATTCTCACTCCAGGAATGGAATCCATAAATTAGAAGATTACTGGAACAAGTATATTAAAGTTCAGGGAGGCTATATTGTATAATAAAATGTATTTCAACCCATTATATCGTGTTTTTCTTATCGAACGACAAAACGTATTGAGTACCCTGGTAGATATTCTAAAAAGTTCGGCTTAAGACCTTTATTTCCTGTATGCATTTCTTTATATACAAAATTTGACCTATGATTACTATTGATCGAATGATAAGCGAAAAAAGAATCCTTTTTTTATTTACGTATTAGTTGCTGTGCCCTGTACGTTTGTCGAATTTTCTTGCTTGACCAACATAAACACCTGGATATGTACCATATGTTAACTTTTAGTTATTGACATTGTTTTTATGGGTTTAGTTTTTATTATTTTTAACGTGTTTTTCAAGAAAATTAATAGTTCTTGGAGATTCAATGTAAGCATTATAATATTTTATATTTATTACCAACACCTTTCTTCAGGGGCAAACCAATGAAATAATCTTGTCGCACAATTTTTTAGATGGATTATTATTTGTTAGTTGGGGATTATAACCGTTACTATACGCAATCTATCTTATTATACTTAATTTGTGATTAATGTTGAAGAAACGTCCTTGCTTTTTTGCGCCGTCGTAAATTCACAACTAAACTTGTTTAATGTGTTAGATAATGGCTACATAATTCTATACAACGTACAAAACTCCGTAATAAAAGTCAACATCTCCGAACGAAGACTCACACTACATTACATACACACATATCGGCGACAAAAACCGCGCGTGTTTAATGAATTGCCGACCGAATTACCACCCTTTAATAATGACGTTTAAGGAAGTTTTGAAAAAGCACGAGATAAAATAGCATACAAACAGTACGTAACATCTGTAGATATCTTCTACTTTACGTTGGAACTTACGTAGGAATAGAATGTAAAATAGTATAGTCATGCATTGAGGTGTAAAAGAAGTAACGCAAAGACCTACTAAATAAGATGGTTTATAAAAGGTTTTAATCTTTTCAGAGTAAGCGTTTCTACGCGAAGAAAAGAATGTTCAGTCTACAGAAAATGGTGGAAAAATAGAGAACAAACGTAAACTAATCCCAAAACTAATCGCTCAATCGAACGCTTACTATTATTCGAACAAAGTTCCGGAGATGAAAAGAGCTACAAATATTATTAAAATGCGTTTTATAATTTAAAGAATTATGATTGTGAAGGGTTGGATTCGACTACTTTAAATTAAGTGAATTTGCTAAGGATGCAAGTTGCTTCATATTGCAACAAACCTCTTTTCTAAAGTATACTTAGCTACAATAATTATTTATTTATTCTTGCTGGACCATTTGTACGAAAACTCCTTCAATTCCAAGTCGGTATATGAAAACAAATCAATTCAAATAAAAAACTAATAGCATTGTAATACTTTATATTTATTTTGTGAATTACTAACTCTTGTGGAATTCCTGCTAGTGGATACAGAAAAGTATACACACACAGTATGAGAACAATAGTTTTACGTACAAAGTGTGTTAATAACAGATGTGAGAAAGAGAAGGGAATTTCCAATGTGATTATAAAATGAAACAATAGTGAGATAGTTCTGAACGATGGGTTGGCGTAAAAGGGGAAGAGAAGGGTCTGTTATTAAACTAAAGGGTTTTCCAATACGGACTTGACAACTTTTAATTCAATTTGTGAACGCACCCTTTCACTAATCATCGAACTGTCACTGTCAATTTATTCAGTAAACTTAACATTTTCATCATGGTAAAGTGCACGAACGAACAACGTCTGCAAATTATAAAAATTTACTACAGAAATTCGGAGTCGGTGACCGCTACTTTACGAGCGTTAACTCCGATTTTCGGTCGTAATTCTCGCCCTAGTAGACAGGCAGTAACAAGTTTAGTGCAAAAATTTGAGTCTACATATTCGTTGTGTGATGTTGCCGTACCAGTGAGACAACGGGTTGATCGAAGTGTCGAAACATCGCTGCCGTTGAAACGTCCGTAGTAAATGATCCAAATCAGTCAATTCCACGGCGTTCTCAAGAGTTGGGCATCGCCCAGATCACTTTATGGCGAATTTTGTGTAATGATCTTGGTTTACACCCATACAAGATCAAGCTGACTCAAGAATTGAAGCCGATGGACCATTTGAAGCGACGTACGTTCTCCGATTGGCTCTGGAAAAGATGCGCCAAGATAATCAATTTCATCGCAAAATCATTTTCAGTGACGAAGCTCATTTTTGGCTCAATGGGTTCGTCAATAAGCAAAATATGCGTTATTGGTAGGGTGAAAATCCACATGTGCTTCATGAAACACTACTTCATCCACAAAAAATAACTGTTTGGTGCGGTTTGCATGCCGGCGACGTCATAGGGCCATATTTTTTCGTCGACGATAATGATCGTCAGGTTACTGTGAATGGTAATCGTTATCGCGCCATGATTACCGATTAATTTTACCCCGAATTGGAAGATATGGACTTGGACAACATGTGGTTTCAGCAGGACGGTGCCACAAGCCACACAGCACACGTTGCAATCGATTTATTGAAGAGTAAGTTTGATGAGCCTGTTATCTCAAGAAATGGACCAGTCGATTGGCCGCCTCGTTCGTGCGATTTAACGCCTCTAGACTTTTTTCTTTGGGGCTACGTCAAGTCATTGGTCTATGCCAACAAGCCGACAACGTTGGAAGAGCTCAGAGCCAACATTGAACGCGAAATAGCAGCCGTTTCAGCCGAATTGTGTGGCCGAGTCATCGAAAATTGGGTCCAATGAATCGACCGCTGCAAACGTGCCCGCGGTGGCCATATGAACGAAGTCGAGTTCCATTCATAAATGTTTTGATTGTACTTCAACCCGATAATAAAGTTTTTGAAATATCTCAAATGGTCTGCATTTTATTTTGCAAAAAAGTTGTCAAGTCCTTATTGGAAAACCCTTTATTTCTTTCTGGAGTTTTAGAAATAAGTTGAACATTTTATTTACGACAAATATTTGGTAGAAAAGGAACGAAGAATGGATAATGAAAATTAATAGATTTGAATTATATTACCGATTAAGTATATTGAAAGTTTCATGTAAGCAAAAAACAATTGTACTGGTTAGAATACTAGAAGATGGAGGACGCAAGTTCTGGATGCTCGAAAGGAAGACAAAAATAGGAGCTAGCATAAACTTTGTACTTTTTCTAAAACGAACCTTTCAAGCGCTCATACAAGAGCGAATTAAATATAAATAAAGATGACTTTAAGCACAGTTTGAGGATAACATAATAAGAAGATGTGGTAATTAGAATACCCGGAAAATGTAAGGTGCAAGTTGTGGATGACCTAAAGAAAAGGAAGACAGAAAATTGGATAATAAAGGCAAAGAATCGCGAAGGATGGGCTAAATTAATGAAGTTTTGGGTTGGTTAATGTCCCAATGATCTTTTTTTCAGATACATTAACAAATGTACAATATATTGTAAATAGGGTTCATTATAGTTCACAAAATTAGGAGCTAGCATAAACTTTGTACTTTTTCTAAAACGAACCCTTCAAGCGCTCATACAAGAGCGAATCAAATATATTATATTAAATAAAGATTTCTTAAAAATATACATCGTTCTATTTTTTTGTAACTGTACGCACAATTTTGCGAGTAACTGTATATAAAATTTATATTTTAATCATTTTAGATTTGATTTATTAAATGCTATGGCCGGTAGATACTTTTTTCATATGTTTATCTCAATCCATATCTCATCACAGCGGTGCACAATCCATGATCTTGAGACAGAGTAAAAATAAATAAGTTAAAAGTAAGAACAAAGTAAGTGTCTATTCATTAATATATTTTATTATACACACAACTGTTTATAATTAGTTACAAGTTATTTTGCATCTTAGATAATAACTCATCTTGATCATACATTAATAAATATTTATTTTATACAGCCAAATCGAATTATATTACTTTTAATTTAACATACACATTAAACATTAGCATTATTATTATATAACAATATATATATATATATATATATATATATATATATATATAATATAATAAAATCAAAGAAAAGAATTACTCGTATATTACGCGTATTGTTATATCTAATAGAATACAAATCTTAGTAACTTCATTCTGAAGATAATGTGTTTTTGTACTACTATGTTATGAATAAGACATGCTCCGACTGCCAGATTTGTTTACCTACCATTGTTATAAAGACCGTTCTACATGAATTCAGCAGATATATTTTCGTGTACATCGTGTACATTACCTACTGTACCTTCACTCATTTGCGAAACATAACTGTTCTGAAAACTGCACACCACACTAGGCCAAAGCGCGTCTCACTCTTCTACACCACTGAATATTTGATTCATCGTAACCTTTTTCTCTTATTATACAAACTGTAAATTTATGAACATCAAATAAATTATTCGACGGCATAATTAGTACGTAAATTTTAATGTTATTTAATTTATTATAGTCACAAGCATCCATATGTAAACAGGAACACTTTTTTTTTACTGCGTGGACAGCAAAAATTCGGAAGAATACGTGTGCATAGATTATTTATTATGGGTAATTGCTTAATGGATACAGAGCAAGCCTGCAGAAACGAGTGCGCACTCATTAGCGGCGATGATATATTTCGAAAGCGGGTATACTGGTAGAATCATATGCGCATGGTATGTGTATGAATGCCGGATTAGATTAATGATGGCGAATCGACGGCGTTCTTCGTTATATTCGATGAGTGTTAATAGATTTCTTAACCGATTTTCAACATTAGAATACACTGGCACTTTTAATAAATGTATTGTTTGCAATTTCAACATTTTACCATACAGTATTTTTTTGTGTAAAAGACATGTAAATATCAAACAACACCGGTTAAATGTACAACGTAATGTACCATATTATAAATTAATATATGACTTCATTTGTATGTTAAATGTGTGCAACATTTCATAAAATATTATAGACGAAGAATTTCGAAACTTTTGGGGGAAATACATTCCGGAATGGAGATTGCCAACAAGAGATCAATTACAGTATAATTTTTCTCGTGTGAGAAACACGATTACGGATCAAATAAAAGCTGAATTAAAGATTAAAAAATATGGGTGACGATAGATGAAACAACGGATGCAAGAAGGAATAGTATTTTAATTGTGTTAGTGCGCACTTTAAAAAGCGGTGAGATTTCCTTGGCTCTTCTTTTAGGTAGCAGAATATCACAGAAGACGCGCAAAGGATAGTAGAAACTATAAAACATACGTTTGGGCAGTTCAATATATCGGCAACCCAACTTGTAATGTTGGTTACAGATGGGGGTTCGAATGTGGTCAAAGCTGGAAAGTTACTAAAACAATCTTGTTCTCAATTGCTTCATGTAACTTGTTTGCTCCATGCGTGTCATTTTGTAGCTGAATTTATTAGAAACAGTTATCCAAAAGTAGACCAATTTATAGTTTCTACCGAAAAAGTTTTTATTAAATCCCCAAAACGCATTCGTGATTTTAAACAGGCTTGTCCGGACATTCCTCAGCCACCACAGCCGGTTTTTACGAGATAGGGAACGTGGATTAAAGCTGTTTTATATTATGAGAAATTTTTACACATTATTAAACCTTGTATATTAAATTTAAATCCGCAAGATGCTCAAGCAATTTCAGTAAGTCAGCGGCTGGTTTCAGATACCGAAATCCATACTCAAATAGAGAAAATTTCCGAAAATTATTAAATTTTTTTAGATACTATTTCTAAATTAGAGAACACCAAGTTGTCATTACATGAAGCGCTAAATATATTACCTCAAAGCCTCGTTAGGAAATCTAACAGATAGTATAGGAAGATCAAAAACCGATAAATTGTGTGCAGTTATAAATAAGAATCCCGATTTTCAAACTATAGTGCGTATAGACAAGAATTTCACTGAAAACCAAGAGTGCGAATATGATGCGAACGTCACATCATTAGACGCAGAACACTGCTTTTCCAAATACACCAACATATTTTCAGCGCGCCGTAGGAGTATGACTGTGTCAGCACTGGAAGGCATACAATTGACACAATACTACAGCGAATTTTTGCGTCACTCTACATCAGCAACACAAAAAAAAAACTTGTAATAACAAGTAATTACATTTATTATTTTTAATATTGATAGTAACTGAGCCGTACGCTACTGCGAAAGCACTCGTTTCTGCAGTCTTAACACATAGCCAAATACAATTTAACAGTTAGGAACAAAGAATCAAATCAATAACAAAAACCAATTATTTTCGTTATACTCCTCATCATAGTAACTTGTGTGGTTTCGCAAATTCGTACATTGCATTTGCAAGATTTCAGTACAACTCAGAACTCAAGAAAGCCGCTCGTGTGTAGTACGTTCGCTACAAAATCATTAGCAAAGAGAAATTTTTGTCTCAATCAAGAAACTCTAACACGTCTAAATACAATGTGGAAGTTGTACAAGGCTAACGGTTTCCTTTCCAGTCCAAAGAGCGTAACTTGAAAGTTATTAATTCTTGCATTTTATATTAGTGGCTTCCTCGTTGGCAACGCAACATACAATACAGTTTTTGGTCACTAGCACAGATTATTCGCGAATACGAAATTTACTTCCTGCAAAAATTATAAATACGGAAGCATCTAAATGATTTAAAAATACAGAGTGTTACGTTAGACAAATCTGTTAACCCATTTGATATACCGAGTGATATTAGGTTACTGAGCAAGCGAAATTTTTCGCCCTTTCGCTGCATTTGTTTATACATAAACCAGCGCTTCTCAACCCTTCAATATTTGCGACTCAATTTTCAATCACAGTTCTCATTCTCATAGTCTCCCTCGCGCTCCTCTCTCGCAATTTTCTAATGTAATCGTGCTATAATTATAATATTGGTTTCTATTTAAATGTGGTTTGATGCTAAGACAACACAAAAACTTGGCCTTAATTATATTACCACGAAACGATACATTTATTGATATTTGGCAACATGAATAGATAGAGCCAAAATCGATGTCACTCTTTCTGTTATGTTCACCATATTTGAAATAGTTGCAGCTTCCCTAGAAGTATATAAATACTGAACCTCGTTCAACTCCAGTTAGTCTCGGGCGAGTGGATCCTCAATTGTGTACGTCGTATTCGTTGACTGCAATTGTCGGTATTTGAGTAGCAGTAGATTTATACAGAAGCATGGATAAATTTTCAACTGGGCTTAAGCGAGATTTAGACGATAGTGAAGCATCAGCTCAACAAATAAATAGACGATTCTTGTTTTGAAGATAAAATCGAGAAAATATTCTCAAAAATACTTGAATTTTGGATTCATCAGCACTGAAGTAAGTGAAGATGAGACCCATGTGTGTGATTTGCCCAAACAATTTAGCAGCAGACAAGATTGAACATAATGAACTTAATCATTTGAAAACGCTTCATAGTGAGTACGTTAATAAGCCCCGAAAATTATTCGAATTAAAATTAAAATCATATTTCAAAAAAGGTTTACTTGTATCTAACAAAGTTTCAATATAAAATATCTAGATGTAAAAAGCTTTGCATCATTGATGACAAAACCAATTCTGTCAGCCGCGTTTCGGGTTGTAGAAGCTATGTTTTTAGGTAATTTAATCAAACAATTGCAGTTCATAGCTCTATCGAATGATACTATGAAGTTGCGTGGCAAATTGTCTTCAATTCAGCTTCCTGATGTATCAAATATCAATATAAAGAAGCTCATTTAATTGCTTAAGTTCGACTTTGCGATGGTATGTCACCAGTAAAAGAACTATCTTCCTGTCGATAGAATTACATCACTTGTATTATTTAATATAGAAATAATTTTGTAAACGAGGCGAACATATAATGGTGCTTGTATAATGTCTGGAAGACAAAGCTTGCAAGCACTTATGAAAGAAAAATCTCCAGTGTGTCTGGACCCATTACATGAATCACAGAGAAGTTCTGCCTTTCAAAGAAATGTATCCTAGCCTGAGTATTGTATTTACGAGTACGACAGTTGTAACCGTGGTAAATTTGATTAAAATGTAACCCGTTAAACCAGAAATATGCTGCGCTTTGTAAAGACATATTCAATACGTTCAGAGTTACTGTTTTATAGAGCGGCATGATGGTTGTCATGTGGGAAAGTTTTGCAGCATGTGGGAAAGTTTTGCAGGGTGCTTTATGATTTATTTCTGATGAAATTAGGGTACTTTGTCGACATATAAAAGCAACTCCAAGGAGCAAACGTACATGTATTGGATACGAGTGATAAAATTAATGCTTTCATTATAGAATTGGAATTGTGGAGCAGAAATATAAAGCAAGAAAACCTAGAAATGTTTGCATATGTGAATGAATTTGTTAAAATTTACAAGGCCGAAGAGCAACATATTCAAGTTGTTTTTGTGTTTTTGTAATCACTGAAAATCATTAAGCCATGCTGGCAAAGAATTTTGAAAAGTATTTTTTTTCTGACGACGACTTCTTAAAAAGTTACGAGTGGATTATGAACCCATTTCAAAATACTCTAAAAGGTTTCACAGCTGCCGAAGAAGAAATCTTCATAGATTTCAAGACAAATGGCAAAATCAAAAGATAATTTAGTAATAAATCACTGTTTGAATTTTGGGCAGAGGTGAATGATGAATTTTCTATATTGGAAAGAGCATTTCGTATACTATTACCATTTTCAATATCCTAGATTTGCGCAATCGGATTTTCTATGGTGTCTGCTTTTAAGACAAAATATAAATCTCAGCTAAATACACGAAAAGAACTCAGAATGTTAATTTCAAATACTAAATCTTCTTTCGAATAGTTTTATCTGCAAAACAGGCCCAAGAGTGTCACTGATAATTATTGAACTTATTTGTAATTTATATTAGAACGTATTTTATTGATTTTCTTTCAGTAAGTTTAATAATTTTAAAAAAATAATATTTTTTTCCTGTTTTTTCGATATGCTAGCGCCCCCCATTTAGTGTTATCGCACAGGTTGAGAATTCCTGACATATGTAAACCAACAATTTCTTCTATCCTTCTATTCTATTATTCTATAGAAATTGTTCAGAATTATTGAATTTTTTAGTTAGTCCAAATTGAATGTATTTAGTAATGTACAGGTAGTTTATAACATGAAAAAATTCCAGCTTTTTCTTGTGTCTATATTTAACACAATTTCTACTGTAATTTCACACGATGTCATTATAAAACTATGATGTTAATAATAAATATATATGTATATAAGGCTGTATCTTCTATGTGAAATTAAACCCAATTAGGATTGTGTTCATTTGGCTTTTCTTTAATGAACATGAGTTTTTTCTACCTTTTTCTTCTTTTATATATTGTGTTCTATTATATTTCTTGATCTATTTTCATACCCTTTATATCTGAAATAACCTGTTCTTCCTATATCATTATGATCTTTCTTTTGGTCTCTTCCCAATTGGTTTACAATCTTCTTTATAATAGCTTTTCGTCTGTTGATATAAACTTATTCGTTGAGATTTTATTATCTACACTATATCTTGTCTTTATCAGGATTTCTCTTATTTTAATATTTATTAACTACCTATATTATTCATCATTACTTTTCTCCATCTAGTTTCGTACACTTTATATCCGAAATAACCTGGTCTTCCTATTTCATTTACGAACTTTCTTTTGGTCACTTCTCAATTGGTCTCCAATCTTCTTTATAATAGCTTACTTCCTTCTGTTGGTATAACGAACTTATTTGAGATTTTATTATTTACAATACGTCTTTTCTTTTCAGGATTTCTCTATTTTAATATTCATTAACTACTTATGTTCTTTGTCATTTCTTTCCTCAATCTATTTTCATACTTTTTACACCTTACATAAACTGCTTTTCCCATTTCACCTACGATCTTCCTTTTGGTCGCTTCTCAGCTGGTTTCCAATCTTCTTTATAATAGATTTTCTTCTGTTGATATAAACTTATTTTTTGAGATTTTATTATTTACACTATATCTTCTCTGTTCAAGATTTAACTTATTTTAATATTCATTAACTGTATTTACGCTTCATCATTACTTTGTTTGGTCTATGAATTCTCCTCTTGATTTTTCTCTCAAAGATTCAAAGTCCTTCCTTCTTTCGTTATCGAAGCACATCGTTTCCGCTTCGTATGTTACCACAAGGTTAATTACTGTACGATATATTTTCGTATTTTTGCCTAATCTCTTGACTGATCATTAAAGTTTTGTACCCATAGTCAAGCAGCATAAAAAATCTAGGTCCCTCTGTTATTGTTATTGGTTATTAAGAATATCAACTATTTTAAACTGTATTCTGTGATTTATTCTCATGTAGTTTGCTCTCTGCTGATTTATTTTAAGTCTATTTTAAGTCCGGTACGCTTCTGTACTGATCTATAGCCTCGCATAAGCTTTGTTTTTGATTATTTTTGTATCTTCTCTAGGTTTATTTTGTTCGTTTCTGAATATTACTGTTATCATCTGGATTATATGCAACTACATTTATTAATTTCTATGCTACGGACAAAACATGTAGGGTTTATGAAAACATTACTGAGGACCAAATAATCAGTGCTACAGTAAGTACAGTTTTAGGAATATACTGACAGAAAAAGCACATTAAGAAAAAGCATAAAAATCCACCCCTTTCGTTGGTAAGAAAAACGAATTTTTTAAATACAAAATAATTTTTATTTTTCAATATATTCTCCTAAAAGAGCAATACATTTATTCCAACGGTTCTCCAATGCCCTTATGCCATCTCTAAAATGCGATTCCGGAAGGCTTGCAAAATACTCATTGACGAAGATGATAAGTTCGTCGTTTAACGAAAATTTCTTTCCACCTAGTGCCGTTTTCAATTTTGGAAAAAGGTGGAAGTTGGAAGGGGCTAGATCCGGCGAATTAAGCGTATGCGGTACTAATTGGAAATGCAACTCGTGGATTTTGGACATCGTAACTGTGCTGGTATGCGAGGGAGCGTTGTCTTGGTGAAACAGAATCTTTTTCTTTGCCATTCCTGGCCGTTTAGCACGAATCTCAATATTTAATTTATCTAGAAGTTCTGCATAATATTATCCGTTTATTGTGGCACCTTTCTGAAGGTAATCAATGAGCAAAATGCCCTTTGAATTCCAAAAATATTGATGCCATCACCTTGTTTGTCGATAAAGTGGTTTTCGCTTTTTTTGGAGGTGCAGAACCACGTTCTAACCATTGTTTCGATTGTTGTTTAGTTTCGGGTGTACTGTAATGTATCCAAGTTTCATCACAAGTAACAAATTGCCTACAAAAATCAACCGGATTCCGCTTATAAAGGTCCAAACACTCATTGAAAATGCGCAAACGAGTGAACTTTTGATCAGTCGTAAGCAATCGCGGCACCCATCTTGCCGAAAGCTTGGAAAGGGCCAATTCTTTCGTCAAAATGTGGTGTACGTGTTCTGTTGAAATGTTTACCATGTCTGCTATCTCTCTCACTTTGAGTCGTCGATCTTGCGTAATAATATTATGGATTTTTATAATAATTTCCTTAGAAGTCACGATTTTGGGTGCTCCAGAGCGCGATTCATCAACACAGCTTGTTCTACCACGTTTTAAATTCATTTGCCCATCTACTTATTGTGGCGGTTGATGGAGCAGATTCACCTAATGTTTCCCGTAACTCATCTTTTATTTCGGTAGCTTTCATACCCTTAATTACGTAGTATTTAATCACCGCACGATACTCTGTTTAACAAAACTACGTGTTACTTCTTTTTAAATCAGCTATCAAAAATAAACTAATCAACCGATTTATCTAAATATCGGAATGTAAACATATAAATAGGCTACCTAAATTACAGTGCATTTGTTTTACCAATTAGAGCGCCACCTATGTGTAATTATCACTACTTGTTAAACTTGTCAAATTCAATAGAAGATACGAAAATATGGATATGTTATGTGCTTCTGCAACTATCTCTGACTTGTCTATCTGACTTGTCGGTAGATTGTCAGAATTGTGTGATCATTAGAGACGCCAGTTTCTCCATCGTTCCAGATCGCCATCAAGGTTGTATGCATGGTCAATAACTACTTCGACAGTTCCCCAGTCTTACTGGGATTGAATGTACTATTGTGGTCAACAAAAGGGGAAATTTTACGAAATAAATAATTACAAAAACAATGATAAAACTGACCTATGAATAAAAGGTGTGATAGAATTCCAAGGAGAAAACGAAGAAGATTCTTTTGACATTTAGATCAGTATCCTTTTACTGTTTTCAAAACTTCTATGATAAAAATATCAATAAGTTTGTGCAATTTTAACAGTGTATCACGCGTTCACATTATAGAATAGAATTGACCAGAAGTTCTTGAATATCTTGAACATAGGAAATTCACATGTAATTTTGATCTGTTCAGTATCTGCAAAACCTTCGATTTTATGTGGTACTTCGAGCAACGTGTGCAGTAAATAAGCGTGGGTGAGCGAGGTAACGATGCGATTCAAATACTATTGTCACGAATTCATGAGTCACGAACAGTCCATGACTCATGACGAAGACGGTTTGGTCGCGTCGCTTGCGTCGCTTTCACGGACTTGTTTACCACACATGTACAGTATATAACACAAGGTCGATGCGTAGTTTGTCATCGTGATCGAGGAGTGTGCAGAATCAAGGATTTTATATTTAATTACTTCACAATGAAAGAATGCTGGCTGTGCGTTTATATTAGAGTCGTAAATTCTTAGATCCGGAAAGTATTGTGTTTTACAATCACCCAATTTTGATGATCATTTTGCATTCTTTAATAATGTAGGAGGTTATGTTAAAAATAATATCGCAAACAATGGTTGTGCTTTTACTTTCATTTTTTGCAATGATTAGAAGGTAAAGGTATTTATCTACCTTTTAAACAAGGTTGAGGTGTGTACAAGGTGTGCCAACTTAATTATGAATGTAAATTTTAAAAAACGTACCTCTAAAATGGTATATTAAATGTTACTGTCTTCTTCAAAAGACTGGTTTAAAAGCTATTCTTATTGCTGGTAAAGTACGTCATTTCTCCACATAATATTTAGCAGTTGTCTCATATTCTGTTGGATATCAGTTATGAAAGAAACTCTTTATTCTTTCAGTGCATTTTTAATTTCATAAATAACTTTTTACGTTCTGAAATATTAACTATTCGTCAGATCAATCGCAAAATGTATTAAATCAGTTTGCAATGTTCGAATTCATTAGAAAAACCATAGTTTTCCATCATCTATGTAAAAGGCGTAATTGGGTAGTAAAATTTGAATAATATTAGCGGTATCTATGGAAAACTATGGGACCTAGCACAGTTCTCTGCGGACCACCAGATACAACCGTCTGAGGTTAACAGACAGCGGAGCTAACCCGACGGCAGAAGTTTTCCAAGAGCACCAAAATGCTAAATTAAGTGAAAGGCAAGATAATTTAATCGGAGCTTTTTGGTCTGAAAATTTCTCACAAGAAACACAGTTTGTTTGGTGCATGACTTGTTCTTGTTCAATAAATTCTTGATGGACAATTCTCTGTTATCGAAAAAGTACATTTTAGTCTGTATCACGAACAGATAGACTAATAAACATGCGTGTTCAGGGGGGCGATCTTTTTCTAGTTGGTTAAACGCATATAAACATTTCGAAATAGAAGCCGAGCGCTACGTGTGTGCAGTTGAGTTCGTTTTGAAGAAGTTTGAAATTCTGTCACTTTTTTGTTTGATTACTGCTGGTGTTTATATTTGTAATTATCTTTCTCAAGACATTGAAAAGTATAGAAAAGTGTTGGTAAGAGGTAAAGTAAAACGTCTAAATTTCGTAGAAGGATAATTTCTTGCAATTTTAAAGAACGTGCATTTGTTACATATAAGGATGGCGGAGTCACCATTAAGAAAGTGGGAGAGAAGCTATTTTAACGTGACTGCAAAGCGGCCGACATTGAATATATTCAAAATATATAAACTACGGTACCCAAACTGCATCAAAATACAAGCGGTTCAGTCAACTGTCGAAACATCTGATAACATTGTTATAGAATCAAATTAAATACATATTATTCATTTCAACATGTTTATTTTTACAGATGTCAAGAGCTAGTGTATATAATATGATACAAGAGCATACTAAACAATAATTTCAATAGCTAAAGTCTTATAAAAGGAACCACCAGATCGTGCAAACGATAACATGAAAGCATTAATATCGGGTCAAAAGTTGAAACAAATTCGTATTACGCATTACGCACACCATTGTTCGTTCTTTTTTTCAAAGAAACATGCACGAACTCTCTTTCTAGTTTGATATAAAAAATATAAACCAAAACGATTTAGATCGTAAACCTACGAGGGAGCGTTTTTATATTCGCGGAATGGGGGACAAGGGGTGGAAATAAAAAACCAAATTATTTTTCTTTTTCAATATATTCACCTGCAAGACGGATACATTTTTCACATCTTTCAATTAATTTATTTATACCCTCATAAAAAAATGATTTCTCTTTATCTGCAAAATACGCCGAAACTGCCTCCTTGACTTCATCATCGGCAGTAAATTTTTTACCCCGCAGCTCTTTTTTCATTTTCCGGAAACAGGTAATAATCACTCGGGGCCAGGTCTGGGCTGTAGGGTGGGTGATTCACAATTTCGAAGCCCACCTTATGCATGGCAGCTAACGCAACGCGGCTCTTGTGGACGGGGGGGTTGTCGTGCAAAAGCAGAACACCTTTTGTCAATTTTCCCCGTCTTTTCTCTTTAATGGCTTCTTTTAGTCGCTCTAATATTGAAGCGTAATATTCTCCGGTTATAGAAACACCTTTATCTTTATAATCAATTAACGATATTCCTTCCGAGTCCCAAAATACCGTTGCCATGAGTTTCCCAGCTGATTGTGACACTTTAAATTTCTTGGGAGGTGCTGTGCCCTTTTTATGCCACTGCATGGAGTCTTGTTTGGACTCAGGTTCATAATAATGAACCCAAGTTTCGTCTCCAGTAACAATTCTACTCAATACACCATCCTTGTCTTCATTACAGAGGTCCAAAAATGCACGAGAACACTCTACGCGCTGTTGTTTTTGCGGCGGCGTGAGCATTCTCGGCACCCATCTTGCGCTGACCTTAGACATGCCGAGATGATCGTGTAGGATTTTAAAAATTGTTGTATCGGATACTCCAACCATTTCTGCGAGTTGTTTCTTCTTTAGTCGAGCATCTTCGAGTACAATTTGTTCAACTTTTTGGATAAGTGCCTGGCGTGGTCACCGCAATGCTCCTGCCCGGCCTCGGGTCGTCTTCAAGGGATTCCCTTCCTTGTTTAAATAAACTATGCCACTTGTACACCATGGTTTTTCCTGGACAAGAGTCGCCGTAAACCAATGACATCTCATTCATTATGGTCGCGACTCGTTTTCCTTGCCTGGTAAGGAACTTTATAACGGCACGATATTCGATTTTTTCCATATTTCACTTTTCACTCCTGATTATGTTACTTGGTTGACGATAGCTCAAAGACTAACTGTCTAATAACAATGAAACTTCGTATTTATACTAATCATGAGTCGCTGCACAGGCCACGCCCCCAATGCGCCTACTCACCCCTCTACAACCCGCTCATTCCGCGAATATAAAAACGCTCCCTCTTATTTGTAGTAGCAACTGTACTTGTTCTGGTAACTAGCTCCAACAATTACAAGATCGTATTTGCATCAAAAGAAGGAAATAGCACATCACACATAGAATAGTTACTGAGTACATGTGTACACATCTATTATAGAACACCAGAACAACCACAAATTGCCCAAAAAGCAAAAAGGAAATATTGTACATTTTATGGGACATATGAGTTCCTGCTGACTACGAACTTATATGTCCCATATGTCCCCTTATATGTATATTAAGGAAAATAGACAATTCTGATAAGAATTTGCAAAAGAATTTACAATTTTAAGAGCGCAAAATATAGAAAAATAGCCAGTTTTGGATCATGCGATAGGAATTGTTTTCCAACATGATAACAATGGATCGATGTTTCGTTAGCAATCCAAAGAAAACTGCAAGAACTAGGTGGAGGAGTGGAATTACGTTTAATCATGTTTTCCAAACGTTAAAATTTCATTTTTGAAAAAACTTTTTGTACCCAAAATAACATTGGACTTTAGATAAATACTCCACTTCCAAATTAGCAAAATTTAAGGAGGCTATTAACTATCTGAGACCGAAGACATTGATGACTAATTGTTTAAATAAATAAATTGTTCGTTTACATTTGTTTTATTTAAATAAAGGTTGTTCCAAATTGCGCGGTTTTTTTAATGAATAAATAAAATATAGATGGCGCACTGAATTTGTCTGGGTATGTGGGCATTTAAAAAGTGTGATGTATGACATTTATAAAAATGGCAAATTGTTGAATTATTTAATGAAAATCAGCGTTCTGAAAGCACCATTGGCCGAATTATTAAATAATTTCAAGAGACCGGTTCCGTGGAAGATCAAAAAAGCAAAAATACAGTCGTAGTGCTCGTTCACAAGAAAATATTAGTTAGGTTCGTGAAAGTGTTGCCGAAGATCCTGAAATGTCCATTAGACGACGTTCACAACGACTTGGACTTAGTGGATCAACAACATGGCGCATTTTACACAAGGATTTAGCTCTGAAGGCATATAAAGTTTAAATAACACAGGAACTGAAGCCATTAGATCATTTAAAACGTCGTTCATTTGTCAATTTCATCAATAAACAACCAGCTGATTTTTTTCAAAGAATAATGTTTTCCGATGAGGCAATTTTGAACTTGGTGGCTACGTTAATAAACAAAATTGCCGTGTCTGGGGTGAGGGAAATCCACGAATTATTCATGAGAAACCTATGCATCCTAAACGAGTTACTGTTTGGTGTGCATTATGGTCAGGTGGTGTAATTAGACCTTACTTCTATGAAAATGCTCCTGGTGAAGCTGTAACTGTCAGTGGTGATCGATATCGGCGGATGATAACCGAATTTTTGTCGCCTGAATTAATGAATATTGATCTAGAGGATACGTGGTTTCAACAGGCTGGCGCTACACCTCATTTTGCACACGAATCAATTGATTCATTGAGAGAAAAATTTTCTGGACGTGTAATCTCAAGAAATGGTGATGTGAATTGGCCACCAGGATCATGTGATTTGACACCGTTAGACTATTTTCTTTGGGGTTATGTGAAAAGTCAGGTTTATAAAAACAATCCACAATTAATCCCTGCCTTGAAAGATGAAATTATTCGTGTCGCTGGTGAGATAGAGCCTTAATTATGTCAAAATGTCACATGTGGACGTCTGTGGAGGTGCAAGAGGAGGCCATTTGGCAGACATTATTTTTCGTATATAAATGTCATAACTGATACATCAATTACCAATAAAAAGTTTTTGGAAATGAATGTATATTATGTGTTTTATCTATTCTTAAGAAAACCGCGAAATTTGAAACACCCTTTACTACGATAGCATTCTTCAACACTTTCCGGCGCATTTTTAACACAATACATGACACGTTTCAAGTTTCTCTTTTTTGGATATTCATATAGATACGAAGCTATCGATCGTTGACCTGATTTTGGAAGAAAGAATGTGCAATTTCGAAACAACAGATCAGCCAGTTCCTTCATTAAAATCTCAATCTCGGGTGACGAACAGAAACGCAATAATTCTATTGGAAAGTCTGAGTGCTGTGCTGCAGATGTATTAAAATAGATTTTAAATAAGCTTCTTGGCGAAGACCGCCAACAGTTCTTGGCATGGAAACGCCGTTTTAAATATTCAAAGCATGTCGAAGTTGCCAAAAAATATACGATTAGGCAAGGCGTAGCAGGCGTGGAAGACGCAATATGGTCTTGTAGTGAAGGGTGGCGAAAATTATCTGTAAGAAATTGTGATATTAGAAACAAAGCAGAGGTCTTTATTTTGGGACGTAATGAATCATTACACCAATTTACAAAATTTTACTTTTTGTTTGTCGCCGCGACTTTCATAGCTGATAAAACAAATTTATAACGGGCTATTTTAAAATCTACCGTTTTTTTGTACGCATACAGTTACTTCTATATTTTTTCATCGATTATGTGCATTTATTCGTTGATAATATGCATATTTTAAACAGCATCACTGTGTTAAGACTATTAACGCAAGTTCTTTTGCCACGAATAGTTCCAAAAAGTGTTCGAAGATTACAGAAAAAATATTTCTAAAAGTACCTACGAAGGTGGTCCCATAAGTACCCGACCTGACTTAGAAATGGCGGTAGCTGTTTGAAAAATATCACTGTGTTAGAAAGTACACAATCTATAAAGCATATGTTTCAAGCTTGAACACGCCACGTTGTTTAGTATTTGTTTGGCAACCATCAATAGTGAACGTTTTCGGTGAATTTATAAAAATGCAACAAATTGGTCATCGTTACGTGATGCAATACTTTTATTTGAAAGGCCTCAGCCCAACCAATATAAAAGCTGAACTGGATTCTACTCTGGGTGAATCTGCTCCTTCATTTACAACAGTGAAATATTGGGTAGTAGAATTTATACGAGGCCGTACGAGCTGCCAAGACAAGCATAGCAGTGGTCGACCAAATGTAGTTACGACTCCAGAAATGATAAAGAAAAATAATAAGTTCGATACCCTTCTCATAATAAGAATTATCTTGCTCCCCAAAATAGCCATTTACTGCCGACAACACTTCTTCATCGTTGGAAAATCTTTGACCACTCAGCCATTTTTCAAGTTTGGGAACAGAAAATAATCCGAGGGGGCTAAATCTGGCGAATAGGGTGCATGAGGTAGCAATTCAAACTTGAATTCATTAATTTTGGCCATTGCAATAACGGATTTGTGAGCTGTTGCATTGCCTTGATGAAACAACACTTTCTGCTTAGCCAAACGCTGCCTTTTTTACTTGATTTCTTCGCTCAAACGTTACAATAAGTTCGCATAATACTCGCCATTGATAGTTATTCCTTTTTCAGGATAGTCAATGAAAATTATTCCACGCGCATCCCAAAAAACCGATGCCATGATCTTGCCTGCAGATGAAACGGTCTTCGCCTTCGTGGAGCCGGTTCTCTTTTTTGAGTCCATTGTTTTGATTGTTCTTTTGTCTCGGGTGTGAAGTGATAGATCTATGTTTCATTCTTGGTTATGAAACGCCGCAAAAATTCTGCTTTGTTGCTGCGAAACTTCGCTAAACACTCAATTTAAATATCTTCACGACACTGTTTTTGTTCGAGTGTGAGCAAACGCGACAACCATCTTGCACACAGCTTTCTCATATCCAAATTTTCAAATAATACGCGATGTACTGCACTTTTCGTGTCTACTATGTCTGCTAGCTCGCGCACTTCCTGTCGACGATCATCCAGTACCGCTTTGTGGATTTTCTTCACCATTTCTGGACTCGTCACCTCATTTGTATCACGTAACGATGACCAATTTTCTCTATTTTTAGAAATTCACTGAAAACGTTCTATATTGGGGGATGCCAAACAAGTACTAAACAACGTGGCGTTTTCAAACTTGAAACATATGCTGTATAGACTGTGTACTTTCTAATACAGGCCGGGCACTTATGAGATCACCCTCGTACGTATTAATGATTACGTACAAAATTTAACCTTCGTTCAATATTACGAAAGACTCAATAATAAGGTTGGAATAATTAATAACCAATAGCTTTACCGAGCCATTTTCTCTGATAGAACTTTAAATATGAATAAAGCTTCTTCGGACACATATTTTAACAAATACTAAATTTGAATGTTGATACCACACCGTTTCAAATGGATCTTTGCCAGTAACATGCTTGGTCACCCGACTTATCCTCAAACGATTTTTTCATCTTAAATCTAAAATTTACAACGATATTCATACGAACAGTGTAGCAGAATTGAGTGACTTCATTTATAGTGTATCAGAATATTTATCAAAGGTTATCTTCATTACCTATAATGTATTGAATGTCCTTTTTAAACATAGGAATTGTTGCATTATGTTCGGAAATACAAAGGAATTGTTGCATTATGTTCAGAGACACAATATAAACGGTACATTAGCCATTCCATAAATTTTAAGATGGAAATATTGAAAAGTAGCGTTGAACCTGTCTAACAGGAAATGTTTGCGATGCGTGAAGAGGAAATTAAGTAATTGAAGCATGTTATATTTCAGATGGAACAATAATAACATACAACAATCAGACGAACGTTGTTATTATTATAAAATAGTACTATTTTTATTACAAAATTTTCAATGTAATAACTATTGTGTTTATAATGCTAATGAATAAAAATAAAAGAAACTTATGATGAAGTTTTTTTTGTAGGTAAATTACATTTTCACGGGCTTGTTCTGGAGGAGCCCTGTTAAACGTTAATTGGGAATATTAAGGTATTCATTATAAAAAATAAATTTACCATGAACATAAGAAATGTGCCCTTGAAAGTGAACTTTAAGTTAACATTAACCAACTTCTGCTTACACAATCGTTAGCCTCAACTTAAGAAGTACGAGAATTCCAAGTTTCTGAGAATAATTTTCGAATTGTACTGGCAAATACATTTATAATTTATTCCAAATATTTACTGTTTTTGTGTACTGCAATTTGTTATTAACTGCTCTATATTATCTGCTCTATAGCTACCCTAATTTGTTGTAATGGTCAGAGTTGGGATGTCTTCCCGAGGATCAGGTTCGTATTGAGTACACAGCGCCCTCACCAATAATGTAATAAAACAGATGTGTAGAATTAAAAGTTAGTACCGAGCAGATCATTATATAAGGCAAACGTATAAGTATGATGGACGTGAGTAAGGGAAAAACGAGACAATTGGTTGACGCAGTGAGAAAAGTTTATTAAATTTTCTGATTTATATTATAATGGCGCTAAGTTATACTGTAAAGTTTGCGGTAAATCACTGATGTGCTGGGACAAACGCGACTGTAAAAGTCATACAAAGAATGTACAACATTAAAATAAGAAACATACAAGCCACCCAAAACGCAATTTATGTTTGATTCACTGTTCATTATAATCGCCCGAAAGCTAAAAGTTTCCGAGTATTGTGTTCGTCAAACTATAAAGAGAATGGCAGAAACTGACCAGCTCGGGGACCGAGAACGCAGTGGACGGTCGAGGATAACTGCTAAAAGAGAAGATGAATATTTGAAATTAATGTCTTTGCGTAATCGTCGCCTTACATCCACGGAAATAGCAGCACAATATAGCGTACGCCACGAAGCCACGGTTATCGTAACAACAACCAAACGCCGTTTAGCTAAAACTGGGCTTAGAAGTCGATTGGCAGCAAAAAAAAAACACGTCTGTCTGCACAATATAAACAAAAAAGATTGGCCTGGGCGAGAACACACAGGTACTGGACTGTCGAAGAATGGAAACAAGTCTTATGGACAGATGAATCCAAATTTGAAATTTTTGGAAATAAACGCCTAAGTAAAATTTAAGCTAACTTATTATAATATTACTTAGATTAATAATGTCAATTACTTGAATTGTATGTTCATTTAGTATTTTATAAATAAATATGCCATGAAAATGTACAATAATATCATAGCGCAATTAAAATTATCTGTAGTGCGATTAAACTTATGGACGGTAGTGTATATATTACAACTAATAATATTCCTTGTGGCAAATATATCCAATATTTTTACGTGCTTTTGAATAAATTCAAAACGTAGTAAAACGTTAAACCCAAACCATACTCAATGGGTCGCTAGTTTGTTAACAAATAATAATTGAAAATGACTTTTAAGAGCACGTATTAGATTAAAGTAAATGTCTTAGACATTTATGACAATGCCTGTTTTAAATATCTTTTATGACATGATTGTAAAGCACAGTAGCTTTTGCTGCAACATTAACCGGCAATAAAGGAGTTTCATTATCTGGTTTGTAAATACCAAAGCTTTGTACTAACATCAGTACAGGTAAAATGTAAAATACAAAATTGTATTTTGAAGGTCAAGGAATTAACGGAGAGTGTTTATTGAAATACAGGTTCAAAAATACATAGAACGGCTTTTGTAAAATTTGTGTCATAAGTTGTGAAAATAAGCAAAATCCATTAACCAACGATATGCTAAATTTTAACCCAAACTTATTACAAAATAGTATATGATAATATGTAATAAAGTATACTAGAAATTAGATTCGGATATACAGTAGTGTCCGGTTATAATGAACTACTACTGGCCACTAAATGGTTCAAAATGGATCATTATAGCCGAAATTCATTATATCTAACAAAAATAAAGTTGAAAAATAAATTAGTACAAACGATTCTTGTATTGTATACTGATAATTTAAATGAACAAAAAATTGTTATTTAACAGATTGTTTAAAATAGTCACTTATTTTAGACTGTTTATAAGCCAAAGTTACGTAAATATCATTCAAATACATTTCTACATTAGCCAGGCTGTTCAAAATGTTATCTGGAGCTTCATTCATTTGTAAAAAATTACGTACAACATCTATATTTTGCACAACCTTTACAATGGGCACTTGCGCTTCATTATTCTCTTCTTCATTCTCACTGTCACTCGTATTAGTTGCTGATTTTGAACGTATTCAAGCAACAATATCGTCATCTAACAAAGTTTCAGTACACATAACATTCTCATCGATACGCACATAGTCTTCAAAATTAGCATACATTTCCACAGTTAGAGGTAGACCATCACCATTATTTTCAAAATTATCAAGATCAGTTCTCTTTAGCCACTCACTTAACGGGATTTCATCATCGTCAACGAATTTGTTTTGATGCTTAAGAAATCCTGCATGTTTGAAACAATTTGTTATTAATTTGGTACGTAGACTTCCGCGGTCGTGGTCCATGCTATCTGCTTCTGGGTTTCCGGGCTGGAACCGCGTCACTAGTATATCTGCCGACGTTTCGTACCCATTTGTATGGGACATCTTCAGGGCTGAACTACTTCACTGAAACTGGTGTAAGTCGATGGGGGACGTGTTTATATATGGATAATGGGTCATGGGTCAATGGAGCGTTACGGTTACGGTTGGGTCGATTAGAGATACAGGATTGCCAAGCGTTATGTAGGGGGTAGCCCTCATCGCGGTTAAGATTATTGGGGTGCTTAAAGATCTCTATAGTTTCACGGATTTTGCGACCATAGAAGTGGTTAGTGCGGGATAGGATCTTGGTTGAATTAAACTGAATATGGTGCCCGGTTTCCAGTCTATGCTCGGCAAGTGCAGAACCGGCTATGCGCAGCAACCTAGTACAACGCTCATGTTCAGAAACACGAGTGCCGACAGACCGCTTTGTTTCACCAATATATGCCCTGCCGCATGAACAAGGAATCCTGTACACACCAGCTGATTCTAAAGAAACATGGTCTTTTACGGAAAAAGGGTCAGATAATTTGGAATGGGGTTTGAAGATGGTTTTGATGTTGTTTTTGAGAAGAACCCTACTGATGCGGTCAGTAACACCTTGTATATAGGGTAGGTGGGCTTTAGAGAGGGGGGGAGATGATGTAAGCTGTGTATTAAGTTGTGAGATTTTGGGATTAAGATGTCGATCTATGGTTCGCTGAATATTGTGGTTGGAGAAATTATTATTTATAAGAGCTTTGGTAACATGACTTAATTCCTGGGATATAGATATCTGACCAGCATTCTATATCCCAGGAATTAAGTCATGTTACCAAAGCTCTTATAAATAATAATTTCTCCAACCACAATATTCAGCGAACCATAGATCGACATCTTAATCCCAAAATCTCACAACTTAATACACAGCTTACATCATCTCCCCCCCTCTCTAAAGCCCACCTACCCTATATACAAGGTGTTACTGACCGCATCAGTAGGGTTCTTCTCAAAAACAACATCAAAACCATCTTCAAACCCCATTCCAAATTATCTGACCCTTTTTCCGTAAAAGACCATGTTTCTTTAGAATCAGCTGGTGTGTACAGGATTCCTTGTTCATGCGGCAGGGCATATATTGGTGAAACAAAGCGGTCTGTCGGCACTCGTGTTTCTGAACATGAGCGTTGTACTAGGTTGCTGCGCATAGCCGGTTCTGCACTTGCCGAGCATAGACTGGAAACCGGGCACCATATTCAGTTTAATTCAACCAAGATCCTATCCCGCACTAACCACTTCTATGGTCGCAAAATCCGTGAAACTATAGAGATCTTTAAGCACCCCAATAATCTTAACCGCGATGAGGGCTACCCCCTACATAACGCTTGGCAATCCTGCATCTCTAATCGTAACCGTAACGCTCCATTGACCCATGACCCATTATCCATATATAAACACGTCCCCCATCGACTTACACCAGTTTCAGTGAAGTAGTTCAGCCCTGAAGATGTCCCATACAAATGGGTACGAAACGTCGGCAGATATACTAGTGACGCGGTTCCAGCCCGGAAACCCAGAAGCAGATAGCAATTTGTTATTGTTTTTGGCGTGACGTTTTGCCATGCCATGTGAATACAGTTCACCGCATCAAGAAGACTAATACGACTGCCTTCTGCACTGCTATTAATCATTATTTTTGAAAGAAGAATTCGTCGATAATTGCTCTTCAAACTGTGGATAACGCCTTGATCCATTGGTTGTAATTTGGAACTGGTATTAGGAGGTATAAACACCAATTTAATGAATTTCAAATTCTTTACCTCAGGGTGCGCTGGACAATTGTCTACTAGTAATAGAATTTTTCTCCTTAATTCGTTATTCCAATCGCGCAATTCGTTACAAAAAGTATCTGACGTTATCCATGTTTTTTTATTAGAACTGTATTTTACAGGCAATCGTTTGCCACGAAAACAACGTGGGTTTTGGGACTTGCCAATAATAAGTAACTTCCTTTTTTCTGTGCCTGTAAAATTTGCTGCAACCAAAACCGTGAGCCTTTCTTTTGATAGTTTTCCAGCAATGCAACTATCGCCCTTAAATTTCAACGTTCTGTTGGCCATTAGCCTGTCGAATAGACCCGTTTCATCTGCATTGAAGATGTCGTGATCTTCATAATTTTGTCGTATGTTGGGCCATTTATTTTGCAACCAATCATCTACTACTTCCATATTAACTGACGCTGCTTCGCCTACAACTTTTCCACTGTTGATATCGTGGCGTTTTTTAAATCTTTCGATCCAGCTTCGACTACGTTTGAAATTGCTATCTTCCACTTTGCTTCCCAAGTCTTCTGCTTTTATTTGCAGTAAAGCACCGGTAATCGTCGCATTCTTACCTTTTTGCTGAGAAAACCATAACAAAAGCCCTTTATCCACTTTATCGTGAGCTGATTTTCTAATTTTTTTGGCATTAGAATTTTTTTGTTCATAATAATTCTTGAGTATTTTATCTCTTTCTTTCCAAATCATACAAACCGTCGATTTGTTTAAATTCAGATTCTTACACACATCAGCTTGTTTTAAACCACTTTGTAATTTTTTAATAATTTCAAACTTTCTTTCTAAAGTGAAAGCTTTGCGCTTTTGTTTTTGATTATCATTTATAAACCCACAAGCTACAATTGGTAAATACTGTAACACGAACGGACAACGTAACGTGACTAATTTGTGAGACAGACTGAAGGAGAAGGTCTGACAGGCACCGCGTTTTTGATGTAACGGAGTTTTCGGGGGATTCCCATTCGAGCGATAAAGAAAGTTCATTATAAGCGGCACATTGTTTTCGGTTGAAACGTAAAATATGGTTCATTATATGCGAAAGTTCAATATATGCGAGTTCATTACAAGCGAAAAAAAAATACATTGAACTTAAGGAACGCTTTATTTGGCAATCTAAAACGGTTTATAATAACCGAGAATTCAATATAACCGGGTGCATTATAAGCGGTCTCTACTGTATTAGATATATTTATGTTTTCAAAAGAAGAAGTAATTAAAAGCTTTATTCCTTAAAGATCGAAAATGTACCTTAATGTTTCTAGGAGCATAAAAAGGTAATGTGACACACAATTGAAAAAATTCAGTGTTTTATCGACATGCCATTGACATCTGTGACAACTTTCAATCTTCTGCACAATGAAGATACCAATTTTTGAGCGGAGATATGTACCGTGAAATTAAATTAAAACTACTCGCACTCCTTAAAAACATTTAGAACTATTTAGTAAATAGAGAGAATAAAATATATTCTTAATTCTCAGTATTCTAACCACCACCAAACACCATTCTAGAGATTAAACACATTTATACGGAGTTACTACAACGTTATACACGTAAAGTGAAAGTTTTAATACAGATATAGGATCTGTGAAATATTTATAATTAGTTTTAAAATTTTTTGACATTTTAGTTGTTTTTTGTTTCTTTTGTGTATTGTAGAATTCATCCATAAATTATAAAAATCTTATTCAAAGAGGGAGGGCGAAAGTTAAAGTTAGGGTCAGTAATTTTTGCCCCGTGGGGAAGTCGAAAGACATTACCAGTTGCCAATTGTGGAAGAAAGAGAAAGAAAGGGAGTCAACAAATATGCCTGCTCATCCATCTCAGAGTCCAAATCTTAATCCGATTGAGAATCTATGGCACATATTAGTTATGAACTTACGAAAATGTAATACTAATAAGTAAGATCTAAGGTGTTTCCTTTAATCTTACTTATTACTAATAAATATATTTTCGTAACTTGTCTAAAATATGACGCAGATTCCCAATCGGATCACAATTCAGGCTGTGGAGTAGATGAGGGAGCATATTTGGCGTTTTATGCAACATCTGACCTTTGAAAATCCTAGCGTATTGTTTAGGTTCGAGTCCTGTTGAAAGGTGCAATCATTACTTAATTTGAAACTTGTAATATCTTAAGATATCCCCAAACATTTGAAGAACTATTGATATAGTGTAACTGCCCTACCTTATTACAATAGCTTATGCACCCCAAGTCTATATGCCGATCAACTCCATAGTTCAGAATAGATTCCATTGCATGGTCAACACTTAAATTTTAAGAATTCTACTGAAAGAAAATCCATTTCAAATGAGAGAACTGGTACATGATTAAGTATTAATATATAATTAATATATTAATATAATATAATATATTATACGAGGGTGGTCTGAAAAGTTTCCCACTTCAACGTGAAGATGACAGCACTCATCAATAAAAGCTAGGGAATATAGTTGTGTATCTATTGTCAGGTACTCACCAAAGTTGTTATTTGACAGTCGTTTGAGTGAGTCGATGTGAGTGTCGAGTATCGAGCTGTCATTAAATATTTGTTTTTGAAAGGTAATACTTCTACGCAAATCAAAGATGAGTTGGACACTGTGTACGAGGACTCTGCACCATCATTTACCACAGTGAAATTTTGGGCAGCTGAATTTAAACGTGGTCGTAAGAGCTTGGGAGACAACGAACGTTCGAGACGTCCAAAAACTGCAACTACTGACGATGACATTGCTAAAGTTCACCAATTGGTGCTAGACGACCGTTAAATTAAAATGACAGAGATAATAAAGGCTATGAATATGTCCAAAGAACGTGTTTGTCACATGTTAAATCAAGGTTTAGGCATGAGAAAGCTGTCCGCGCATTGGGTGCCACGTTTGCTAAGGTTAGACGAAAAAGTGTTCGAATGAACATTTCCAACGCTCTGTTAGCGCAGTTTAGGCGCAACAAATCCTAGTTTTGGCGCCGATTAATTATTGTAGATGAAACTTGGATACACCATTATACGCCCGAAACAAAAATACAGTCAAAACAGTGGACTGCAAAGGAGGAACCGGCTAAAAAAAAGCAAAAGCTATTTTTTCGGCTGAGAAATTGATGGCGAATGTTTTTTGGGATAGTCATGGAATTATCTTAATCGATTATCTTCAAAAAGGAAAAACTATTATAGGAGCGTACTACAAAAAACGGCCACATTTGCAGAAAAAGAAAGTCCTGTTTCACCAAGACGACGCGCCGTCTCACACCATGGCGAAAATCCACGAATTACGGTTTGAACTGCTTGACCATCCACCTTACTCACCAGATCTAGCTTCAGGCGAGTTCTTTTTGTTCCCTCATCTAAAAATTGCACTCGGAGGATAGAGATTTTCATCAAATGAGGAGGCAATAACCTTCATGAACAATTATTTTGCAGAGAAAAACGCCGAGGACTATTTGGACGAGTTAAAGAGATTGGAGCATCGCTAGGAGAAGTGTGTAGAGTTACAAGGCGACTATGTAGAAAAATAAATATAAATTTTAAGAAAAAAATCTTGTATCTTTGTTAAGTCGGAAACTTTTCAGACCACCCTTGTAGCACTGTTAAAACGTTGAATAAATGGATACTCCGCGAATTTCCTCAAATATCAGAATAATAAAAACCTTACACATCGTAGAAACTTGATGACTAAAATTACAAATTTTGAAGCATAATATTTACCAGACCTTTCCCGCTTGTTTTTTTAAATAAATACCTGGATTCATTTATGTATATATATATAATTGTATAAGCATTTAATAATAATACTACCTTTTACAATTTTCAATTAAAATTCTGTTTCTATGAGGTTCACGGTGGAATTACAGAAGCGAATCTCAGTCCTTGACAGAGCACGGTAAAGCATCCGCCCGGTAAGTGGATGACTGGGATTCGATTCTTCACCGAATAGCAGGATTTTTTTTCATTAATTTCTGCATTAGTTATAACGAAGTAATGAATAGAAAATTTCGAGTTCTTTACAGAAAAACAATTTCTCAATGTAAATGAGGTTAAATCCACTAAGAAACACTTCACTAGCTTCATAGATTCAAATTAGTTTCAAAAATGGCGAACATGTTCCAACAGATGAAAATAATTTTGAATAATAAAACATTTTGATTCCTAGAAACTAAGCAGCTTTAAATTTTACTCATCGAATTCGTAGTTGCAAAAGCACCAAGCTAAGTAAAGGATGTTTCAAATTTCGCGTTTTTTTTAAAGAATAAATGAAACACATAATCTGCATTCTCTTTCAAAAACTTTTTATTGGTAATTGAAGTATCAGTTGTGACATTTATATGCGAAAAATAATATCTGCCAAATGGCCTCCTTTTGCAACTCCACAGACGTCCGCTCTTTTGTTAAAATTTTCAATGACATTTTGACATAATTGAGGCTCTATCTCACCAATGACACGAATAATTTCATCTTTCAAAGCAGGAATTGATTGTGGATTGTTTTTTTAAACCTGACTTTTCACAGAAAATAGTCTAACGGTGTCAAATCGCATGATTAACATCACCGTTTCTTGAGATTACACGTCCAGGAAATTTTTCTCTTAACAACTCAATTGATTCATGTGCAGAGTGAGGTGCAGCGCCATATTGTTGAAACCACTTATCTTCTAGATCAATATTCATTAATTCAGGTCATAAAAATTCGGTTATCATCCGACGATATCGATCACCATTGATAGTTACAGCTTCACCAGCAGCATTTTCAAAGAAGTAAGGTCCAATTACACTATCTGACCATAATGAACACCAAACAGTAACTCGTTTAGGATGCATAGGTTTCTCATGAATAATTCGTGAATTTTCCTTACCTCAGATACGGCAATGTTGTTTATTAACATATATATATATATAACTAAGTTAAAAATGTGCCTCATCGGAAAACATTATTTTTTGAGAAAAATCAGCTGGTTGTTCATTGATGAAATTGACAAATGAACGACGTTTTAAATGATCTAATGGCTTCAGTTCTCGTATTATTTGAACGTTACATGCCTTCAGAGCTAAATGGTTGTGTAAAATACGCCATGTTGTTGATCCACTAAGTACGAGTTGTTGTGAACGTGGACATTTCCAGATCTTCAGCAATACTTTCACGAACCAAACCAATATTTTCTTGTGAATGACCACTACGACTGTATTTTTCACATTTTCGGTCTTCCACATAACCCGGTCTCTTGAAATTTTTTAATAATTCGACCAATAGTGCTTTCGGATTTGCAATTATGTAAACCATAAAATTCACGTAATTTTCTAAACACTATTTTCACAGAACGCTGATTTTCATAAAATAATTTAACAATTTCAACGCGTTGTTGTACCGTGTTCGAAGCCATTTTTATAAATGTCATACATCACACTTTTTAAATGCCCACACACCCAGACAAATTCAGTGCACCATCTATATTTTATTTATTCTTAAAAAAAACGATTTGAAACAGCCTTTATTTGCTATAATTTAAGGTTAATTTATTTATTATTATTACAAAACAATTTAAACTCCTCGTGTCGGTGTTATCAGAATTAGATAAGATATATCTATAAACAAACATTTGAGTTTATCTAATAACTGACCTATACACTGTGTATTAACAACGTAAGCGATTTTAAAACGTGTTTACTTTGTATTTCTCTAATATTGCATGTTTACAAGCCAATATTCCGTTATCGTACAACACATGTAAATCAAATTCCTGTGGTTAAAGATTTAATTTAATTTATTTTAATACACTTTTACTATATACATTACCATCTAATTTACATCTATTATGTGTCAATATAAGCGGAAAAGTATGGACAAACCGGTTGTATTATATTGCATTTAAAATAAAGAATATACACTACAGGCCATAAGTGAGGGATCACTTATCATAAATAACAAAACACTTGTATTTTAAACACATCCCTTAGACTTTTACCTGTTTTGGTGAGAATAATTGAAATAACAGTTGTAAATGTAATTCTGAGAAGGATTATTCGGATTATTATTATAAATTAGATAAATATATTTGTTTCTGAAAAATATTGTAAATCCTTTTAATAGTTTTATGGCGTCTATTTAATAGAAATATTTTATATACCCCAATAAATTTAATAGGGTTCACAACGCAATATTATTATAATGTAATCTATTTAGCAATTTAAAAATTAGTTTTCGTGCAGCATTTGTCCGAGTAAGTTGCAATACGAATATTTGAGAACAGACGTAAAAGTAACTTATAAAAATGCCGAAAAGAAAGGAACTTAGCGCAGAAACTCGTAGTTCTATAATAACGCTACATGGTGAATAATTTTCGGCCAAAATAAAATAGTCACAAATAAATGCTTAAAAACTTGCATTGATACTTTGGATGGAAGCAAACAACTACTACTTTTTCACCTCTCAATCAAATACCAAAATAAAATTTGAATACTTGACGGGTACGTTATATTTCTTCAAGCGACAATAGAATCTCTTGTGTTTTACTAGCAATAAAGTGTAACTTCCATATTCTATTTCGCTTTTCCAAATATTTTCTCGATGAATATTGCTTCGCCCGTATATTCTTTATTTTAAATGCAAGATAATACAACCGGTTTGTCCATACTTTTTCGCTTATTCTGACACATAAGTAGATGTACACTACAGGCCATAAGTGAGGGATTAGTAGATGAAATTTTAAAAAAAACATGCACGCTTAGTGAAACAAAACGTATATTTCTACAAAACTATATCTACGAGACAAATGAACAGTTTTCCTTATAAAATAAAATAATTTCAACATATATTGTAGAATTTCTTATCATATTCGACTTTCGTCGAAGTATCCACCTCTGCGCTTAATGATTTCTTTACAAATATTAGGCAACCGCGATACAAGTTTCTGGAGCTTATCCATTGATAAATTATTCCACACCTCTGTAAGCTGCTCCCAAAGCTGTTTCTGCGATTGTGGACAGATTTCTCTCACGTTTCTATCTAATTCATCCCACAGTAATACGATAGGGTTGAGATCGGGTGATTGTGGTGGCCAAATCATATTTATCAGTACCCCTTCCTCCTCTTTTTGATTCACAGTTTTGTTAGTTTTACACTAACAAAAGTAAGATACAAAAGAGACTTGAATTTTGTTTGCAGTTTTTGTTTTGAAGAGTATCTGATTGGTTATTTTGAACCGTACATGAAGAAACATTACACACCAATAAAATATCTAATAATTGAGTTAAACTAGTTCTTGTTTGTATAGGTAATCTTATTTTAACACGCTGTAAACATTGAACGGTGCAATTACACTCCGTGTAAATCATATTTTGTATTTTGTTGTTATTTTAATATGGAACATACTGTGACCGAGGCTGAAGATAGGACAAACAGCGTGAAAGACGGAATGCAATCGAAAATAATAAATATAATTAGAATTGAAACATTTGATGTAACTTCGCAAAATATATCTTTTACATATACATTTCACCTAGGGAAATAAAGTTAAATTTGTGTTTGACTGTCGTCGGTGTACGTCTAGTACGGACTTTGTTTCTGCGAGAATTTTGCCGTGGGTCCGGATGGGACACAGTTATTAATTAAACAGGCCAACCATGAAAATACTTTTTTTTTATAAATTTGGCTCCCCTTTATGTTTCTTGACGTGCTGAATGCGAAAATGAACTTTAAAATATTACATGACGTAAAGTTTCTTCGCATGTTTACTTTACGTTATTTATGCATTCTAGGCTTATAAAAATAGCTTGGTCTCTATACCTAATTAATAGTAAATGTTCAAAGTGCACTTTTGAGTATCTGCGTGACTAATAAAGGCTGTCAAATTGCGCGTCTTTTTTAAGAATAAATAAAATATAGATGGCGCACTGAATTTGTCTGGGTATGTGGGCATTTAAAAAGTGTGATGTATGACATTTATAAAAATGGCTTCATACGCAGTACAACAACGCGCTCAAATTATTGAATTATTTTATGAAAATCAAAAAAGAGTGAAGAGTCTTTAGAAAATTACGTGAATTTTATGATTTACATAATCGTCCATCTGAAAGCATTATTGGTCGAATTATTAAAAAATTTCAAGAGACCGGTTCCGCGGAAGATCAAAAAAGTGCAAAATACAGTCGTAGTGGTCGTTCATAGGAAAATATTGGTTTGGTTCGTGAAAGTGTTGCTGAAGATCCTGAAATATCCATTAGACGACGTTCACAACTTAGACTTAGTGGATCAACATGGCGTATTTTAAACAAGGATTTAACTCTGAAGGCATGTAAGGTTCAAATAACACAGGAACTGAAGCCATTAGATCATTTAAAACGTCGTTCATTTGTCAATTTCATCAATGAATAACCAGCTGATTTTTCTAAATAAATAATATTTTCCGATGAGGCGCATTTTGAACTTGGTGGCTATGTTAATAATCAAAATTGCCGTATCTGGGGTGAGGACAATCCACGAATTATTCATGAGAAACCTATGCATTCTAAACGAGTTACTGTTTGGTGTGCATTATGGTCAGGTGGTGTAATTGGACCTTACTTCTTTGAAAATGCTGCTGGTGAAGTTGTAACTCTCAATGGCGATCGATATCGTCGGATGATAACCGAATTTTTGTGGCTTGAATTAATGAACATTGATCTAGAGGATATGTGGTTTCAACAGGATGGCGCTACACCTCACTTTGCTTACGAATCAATTGATTTATTGAGAGAAAAATTTCCTGGACGTGTAATCTCAAGAAACGGTGATGTTAATTGGTCGCCAAGATCATGTGATTTGACATCGTTAGTCTATTTTCTTTGGGGTTATGTGAAAAGTCAGGTTTATAAAAACAATCCACAATCAATTCCTGCTTTGAAAGATGAAATTATTCGTGTCATTGGTGAGATAGAGCCTCAATTATGTCAAAATATCATTGAAAATTTTAACAAAAGAGTGGACGTCTGTGGAGCTGCAAGAGGAGGCCATTTGGCAGATGTTATTTTTCGCATATAAATGTCATAACTGATACTTCAATCTATGTATATAAAAATGAATGTTTGTCTATATGTCCTTTATAGAATCGTAAACTATGCATTTGATCATGTGATGATCTTTAGCACAGTTGTTGTGCATGAGCCCACGAAGGCTTTTAAGTTGGTACGACCAATTTTCTGGTGGTACTTAATTAATTTAATAATAATTAATTCAAAATGAATTGAATATTCGTGTAATGTCTTTCCTTCTAATTTATTTTAGTTGGTGGCGTAGGGTACAGCTAGTTACCAATAAAAATGTTTGAAAGTGAATGCAAATTATGTGTTTTATTTATTCTTAAAAAAAACGCAAAATTTGAAACACCCTCTATTTCTCAATCAAAAGCATATTAATCATGATTTCTGTGGATACAAGAAAATTACAATCGATATTGACACAACGTAGTGCTTACCCATGAAGCTTAATGTTACGTGTGCACTCCTAGAAGAAAACCTTGGCTTACCTCTACTTGAAAAAGCTATCAAAGTACACTACTTTGATAGCTTAATTGGCGAGGGCAGCCGTCCGGAGAACGATAGAGGCAGATTCAAGCTTGCCCGATACAAAAAAATTTTTCAACAAATTTCTTGTATCGCAATGGCAGTCTTTTGAAGCAGATTATGCAAAAAGTTTTTGTTGTGATTATGAGGATACCTAGTTAGTAATCTATTAATAGTAGTGATTGGTCTGCGTATTAGATAATTACAACTCAATACTTTAAAATTCTTTCTAATGATAAAAGACTTTTTTTATTTTTGAGCACAATGCGTAATAATCAAGTAGATAGGAACTAAACGATAAGATAAAGGACTTAAATAATAATTTAAAAACAGAGACAGTAAAGCAAGTAAGGAAGAGATGTCAATGAATGCATAGATTCATCTACTAAAGCATAATATATTCCGAATGATGGCTTATAAAATAAATTTTTGAGTTACAAGAACGCATATTTAATCAACAATTCCTACGATTACTATTCCCACATAGTTTTGCACATTTATATGCATTGTGTGTGTGATAAACGCAACCTGAATCTTTATTATCCATCATAACACATATTATAAAACGTATTTTTTCGCATTTATTCTTAGTGATTTTATTCACTACTTGAGTGAATAACAGTTGAACGCAACCGAAAACAATAAAAACATATTGCATGGAAGTATAACAAATAATGGGCACTCAAGTTTTCAGAAATTATTCCATCGCAACACGATTTCTCTCCAGATTCTCATACTAGTAAGTAACGTGAATGGAACCCACAAAGAAAAATTACTGCCAGCGAGACACAGTGAGTGAAAGGAGCAGATGTTGAGCCAGCGCGTTGAACAGAACAAGCTGATTGAGCGGAAGCGTTGCCATGGTGATACACGCCCAGCCATGTCAAGAACGTCGATCTAAATTTCTCTCCTTTAACCAAGCAGAGAGCAAGCAAGCGAACTAGGCAGCTTTTGCGTTGTTGGGATGTTGGAATATTTTACACTCTCGCCAGAGATTGCTTCGCCGTCTTTAGGAGACGCAATCAATTGAAGCGATTGCGTCAATTTTATTATTAATCATCACTCCGGATGGCTTTTAAATATTAATGGTTTGAGAATACGCATCGAGAATGTTCCAAAACTCAACGACAGGGAACGTTTCAGTTTTATCTTATCTGGTTTTCCAAATTTAGCTGAAAACTTTTATTAAATAATAAACAGGGTTTTAGTTGCCTTGATGAAGGTAGAACTGACTGAATATACATCACCTCCTAATTAATATATTACTTCCTTTCACTAAAAAGGTCATTGCAAGTTAAAAAATATATCTTCCTTAAAAGAAATTATACGAAATACATGTTCCGTACATCCTCAAATTTTTAAAAAATTAATTTCAAGGAATACAAAGGATACTCAATTTTCAAAATCATTTAAATTGTTAAAATGCTGGGTGGGCCAAAAGTCACCATGGGGTTTAAAAATTTAATAACTTTTGCGTTTATATATTTTTTAAAATTTTTTCTTCAGATTATATAAATAACACTTGGAGAATAAATAATGGAGAAATTCACAACTAAACAAAGAACCAGAATAATATAATTTTATTATTTAAATCAGCGATCAATTATTTTAACACAAGGAGCATATCGTCGACATTTTAACGTCAGAATTTCGCCCTCTAAAGCAATAATTCGCTGCTTAGTTCATCGTCATCACCAACATTGGTCCTGTAAGAGATTTGCCTCGAACCAGTAGACCACGTTTAATTTGTACTGCGGAAAATATTGAACGTGTAAAGTGTTAACGAAACACCAGAAACATCTACCAGAAGGCGTTCTGCTCAGCTAGGAATGGCTCGTACGTCATTACTACGCATTTTAAAAGAAGATTTACTGTTATTCCCATATAAGGTGCAATTGGTGCAAGAACTAAAACCCGCAGATCATCGGCAACGTCTAAGTTTTGCAGTTAAATTTCAACAGTTGGCCAGAAATGAAATCAACTTTATTGAAGATCTGATTATGAGTGACGAGCTCATTTTAATTTGAATGTTAATAAGCAGAACTGTAGGTTCTGGGGTTCTGAAAATCCAAGAGCCATTCATCAACGCCAATTGCACCCCATTAGGTGTACAGTATGGTGTGGCATTACATCTGAAAATATCATTGGGCCTTACTTCTTCGAAAATGAAGTTGGAAGTGCTGTAACCGTAAATGGAGAGCGGTATCGGTTTATGATAGAAAATTTTTTACGACCTGCTCTTGAAAACAGACCTGAGATGTGGTTTCAGCAGGACGGAGCCACTGCCCACACTGCCCGATGCACAATGGCACTTTTAAGCGAATAGTGTCCAGAAATTCGGAAATTAATTGGCCAGCGCGTACGCCAGATTTGCCAGCACCCGACTATTTTCTTTCGGGTTATTTGAAGGAGCGAGTATATGTGAACAAGCCCGAGACAGTCCTTGAACTCAAGGCCAACATTGTTGCAGAAATTCGAGCGCTAGTCACAAATTTTGAAAGATGTTATGGCAAATGCTCTAAATCAAGCCCATCATTGCAAAGCTGAAAACGGGGGTCATTTAAGTGACATTATTTTCCACACTTGGTGTAAAAAAAATTCCATTTTATATACTTTATCTGAAAAAAAAATTAAAAAAATATATAAACGAAAAAGTTATTAAATTTTTAAACCCCACGTTGACTTTTGGCCCACCCAATATTATTATCACTAAAAAAACATCAGTAAATGATGAAATTATGCAGTGAAAACGATTCGAAAAATTGATTATTCCAGATTTCACTCGTTTATTGTAATATCAACGTGTTCAAAGTGAAAAGTCAACTCTTTTATGGTATTTATTAAATACAATAAAATCGAGAACACGTTACAGAACCTCTTCTAAGAAATATCAGAGATAAAATTGTCTAAAATATTAGAAATATGTAAAAATATTGCAATCAGTTTAAGGAAAATGAGCTAAACTCAAACTATATTATCATTCGACTAGGACACCATGAATAATCATTAAGCGAGGTTGTGATTGGATGCACTGTTACTGGTTTTTCGTATGGAACAGAACGGTAGAGGCACAAAGCAAAAAAATAACATCAGATGCACAAATTTTTCATGGGAAGAACAAGTTTGGAAAGCAAGGATGAATGAAGGTCATCTACACAGATAAATATACATAAAATTGCGATGGTCCATACTACGGAGGAAGAAGGTTTGTTGTCCGATATGGAAACTTTATCAGCTAGATGATTTGGAATTTCTGGCGTTCGATTGCAAAAGCTGGCGAAATAGAATCAAGGTTACTTAGAGGTGAAAAGAGTCGTAATCAAATCTAACTTCTGCAGGCATATGCAAAGACGTTAAGAGTCTCCAGGGATATATGAGGGGTATAATATACGTGAAAAGGTCACAGTAAAATAAGATTTATGGCCATTTCAACTAATCTTATACCTTACTAATACTTCGTCAGAGCAAGACGTTAGTCTCATTGTAGAATCTTAACTCTGATAAAATGTAAAGTTGTGCTCAGAGGTCGTAATCAAACAACTTCAGCAGTATATGCAAAGACGCTAAGAGACTCCACATGTAGTCTACAAAAGGACTGAAAAAGTCACAGTGGAATGAGGTTTATGACCATCTAGAATAATCTTAAATTTTACCAATACTTTCACAGTGCGAAGTGTTCGTCTACTGATAGAATCTAAGATTCTACGCTGATAAAATTTAAATCTGAAAATTGAAAGTTAAGAATACGTTAAGTTACTTAGAAACCAAAAGAATCATAGTCAAATCTAACTTCTGCAGCCACATGCTTAGACGACGATACATGAAGACTACGATAGATTTGAAGAGGTGACAGTTGAACAAGACTTATGACCAACTTAACTAATCTTAAATCTTACTAATATTTCGTCAAAACAAGGGGAAGATTGGAAGAAGAAGCTAAGGATTCGTTATGTTATCTAGAGACCAAAAGAGTCGTTGCATATATATATATATATATATATATATATATATATATATATATATATATGGGCCTGTTGAAATTAGGGTTGACAACGACTTTTTGATCTCTAGATACTATATATGTATATGATATAAAGACCTGAAAAAGTCAATGTGAAATTAAATTGTTTGATTTTTTCCAAGCACGATGTTACGTGTCGTGCTTGAAAGAAATCAATTTAATGATTTTTCCAAATTTCTACTTTCAGACGTGCAAGGTTTTAATTCTTCGTGCTAACAAACACTTTACTTATATCAACTCGTACAACAAGGAAATGAAACAAACTTAAACGTGCGATTATCCGATCACATATAAAAAACATAATGGTCATTCTAATCTTTCCAATTGGCGCTTGATTAATATTCTCTTTATTTTCTTAAAAGTCTTCGAAAAGATCGTTACGGATCAGCTGATTGTTAATCTTAGTAAGCATAAAATATTATAAATTTTATTGATTGTATAATAGCAGTACTAAATATAACTACAGATATAATTTGCAAAATCGATAATGGAAATTTTTTATGTATCTAATAAACCATTTATATATCTTTGACATTATCGATCATGGCTTGTTATCAGTTGCACGTGAACAGAGCCAGAAGTCTGGTCTAAATTCAATCTGGAATAATTTTTGTGGAAGAAAATATTTTATATTCCAACATAATCTCCTATTATGTCACTATACGTAATCCAACAACAACGAAATTTAGATCTAAACAATTAGATCATTATATTTACACAAAAACTTGTATTTATATATACGTTATTCGTAAAATCGTATTATTATATTTAATTATTGACAAATATAATTGTTGTAGAATATATAAATATATGCATAAGGAATAAATAAAGTCAAAGGAAAGAAGTATGCTTATATTAAGCGTATTGCTATATCTAATAGATACAAATCTTAACCTCTTCGGTCGTAAAATGATATGTTTTTGTACTATGTTATAAACGAACACATTTCAACTGCCAATTTTGTTTACATAACATTATTATAAAGACCGTTCTACATGAATTCGGTAGACATACTCCTTTTTGTACATCGTAAACCTTTTTGTGGTACCTACTGTACATATTTTAACTTTTAAATTGAATGCAAATCTTAAAATATATAATAGATGTTCGGATTCTATTGTATATAATATAGTGAATATTTGTCTAATTTGTAGTGTTCCTTGTTTTATTTGGCCTACCTTTGAGTCATTGGTTACCGAATTTTTATTCGGTATTTAAACATCTTATTTTGTTGGGCACCTTAAATAATAATTAATACAATAATATAACGACCTGGAGTGATAATTTATTATATTTTAACAGAACGCATTGGCTAGCAAACTGAATTAAACATGTGACATGACAATGTAAAGATGCTACTCTCTCTACAAATAATAATTCTCAGAGCGATTCGGAATACGAAGGAGGATATCCACACATATGAACACACTTTAATTTGAATAGTGGAAAAATCTCATAAAATATTTACGCCATCAACTGATAAACAGAATCGCTTTAAGAGATATTTCTTATAAATAATAATAAAAAAAACACAACAAAATTAACATTACAATTTTACGGTTACGAATATAATTTTTTACCTTACATCTATATTGTCTATTTACATGTATAAGCATTCATCTTGCTTTAAAGTAAGTGATCTCTGCTTTGGACTTCCTTTCGCCCAATAGCATTGTTTCATGCACACACTATTTATGCCCTCTTGAATGATATTAAATCGATATGTATATATATATATATATATATATATATAAGAAGTATTAGCGCGTGATATATATATATATACTTCTTCGCAAAAAATTGACTAATACGCCTCGTATCAGACGATATGCACGATATGAATAGAATGACCTGCTATATAGGTCTAACTTTCTCTGTTTTCTTGTTGAGTTATTAGGCTCATATGCTGTCTAAGAATTTTTAAGCTCATCTGTCTCCTGTAAGCTTTGAAGTTTATCTATCTTGATTAAAATTCCTCGACTATTTATATGAAAGCGATTATCTTATTGTCCGCACGTTACTACATCTAAATGTATACCATACACTCAGACAATATATGTACATACAAAATAGATTCAATAACTAAATATAAAAGATCTATAAGTACATAGGAACAGGATTATATTATAAATTAAACATTCTTTTGAAATAAACCGACAATATAAAAATGGAAACCTATAATATAGCGACAACGAACATAAATGCATTTTAACAGTACAATGCATTTATATCCTTTGTATTATTAAAAGCTTTCTGGGGATACATTAAAGACAATATAAATATAGTTCTCAGATAATATATCTAATATATAAAATAGTTGTACCTAAAAGAATTACAAACTGTACTTAAAGGATTAGCAATATTACACTCTCTTAAAATTAGACACACATGGATGGTCCCATAAATACCCGGCCTGATCTAGAGATAGGCGGTAGTTGTTTGAAAAATGTCACTGTATTAGAAAGTACAAATAAAGCATATATTTCAAGTTTGAAGACGCCACGTTGTTTAGTATTTGTTTGGCGGCCACCAATAGTGAACGTTTTCAGTGAATTTGTAAAAATGGAAAAAATTAGTCATCGTTACGTGATACAATACATTTATTTGAAAGGTCTGAGCCCAACCGATATAAAAGCTGAACTGGATTCTACTCTGGGTAAGTCTGCTCCTTCGTTTACAACAGTGAAATATTGCAATGGTCTACCAACTGAAGTGACGTCTCCAGAAATGGTGAAAAAATCAACAAAGCCGTACTGGATGATCATCGACTGAAAGTGCGCGAGCTAGCAGACATAGTAGGCATTTCAAAAAGTGCGGTAAATCGCATATTATCCGAAAATTCGGTCATCAGAAAGCTGTGTGCAAGATGGGTGCCGCGTTTGCTTACACCCGAGCAGAGGCAGTGTCGAGAAGATGTTTCAAATGAGTGTTTAGGGAAGTTTCGCAGCAACGAAGCAGAATTTTTGCCCGTTTCGTAACCATGGATGAAAAATGGGTCCATCACTTCATTCCCGAGACAAAAGAACAATCAAAACAATGGACTCAAAATGGAGAACCGGCCCCAAAGAAGGCGAAGATCGTTTCATCTGCAGGCAAGGTCATGGTATCGGTTTTTTTTTTGGGTTGCGCGTGGAATAATTTTCATTGGCTATCTTGAAAGAGGAAAAATTATCAACGACGGGTATTATGTGAACTTATTGCAACGTTTGAGCGAAGAAATCAAGCAAAAACGGCCGCATTTGACTTAGAAGAAAGTGTTGTTTCATCAAGACAATACACCAGCTCACAAATCCGCCATGACCAAAATTAATGAATTAAACTTTGAATTGTTACCTCAAGCACACTATTCGCCAGATTTAGCCCCCTCGGATCATTTTCTGTTCCTAAACTTGAAAAAATATCTCAGTGGTCAAAGATTTTCCAACGATGAAGAAGTGATGTCGGTAGTTAATGGCTATTTTGAGGAGTAAGACAGTTCTTATTATAAAAAGGGTATCCAACTTATCGAACATCGTTGGAAAAAGTGTATAGAGCTGAAAGAAGATTATGTTGAAAAATAAATATATTTCTTCCTAAAATGGATAAATCTGTTTTATAAGGAAAGCGAATATAAATTCATTCTGACAATATACTGCATGTACGAGGGAGCGTTTTTATATTCGCGGAATGGGGAACAAGGGGTGGAAATAAAAAAACCAAATTATTTTTCTTTTTCAATATATTCACCTGCAAGACGGATACATTTTTCACATCTTTCAATTAATTTATTTATACCCTCATAAAAAAATGATTTCTCTTTATCTGCAAAATACGCCGAAACTGCCTCCTTGACTTCATCATCGGCAGTAAATTTTTTACTCCGCAGCTCTTTTTTCATTTTCGGAAACAGGTAATAATCACTCGGGGCCAGGTCTGGGCTGTAGGGTGGGTGATTCACAATTTCGAAGCCCACCTTATGCAGGGCAGCTAACGCAACGCGGCTCTTGTGGACGGGGGGTTGTCGTGCAAAAGCAGAACACCTTTTGTCAATTTTCCCCGTCTTTTCTCTTTAATGGCTTATTTTAGTCGCTCTAATATTGAGGCGTAATATTCTCCGGTTATAGAAACACCTTTATCTTTATAATCAATCAACAATATTCCTTCCGAGTCCCAAAATACCGTTGCCATGAGTTTCCCAGCTGATTGTGACAATTTAAATTTCTTGGGAGGTGCTGTGCCCTTTTTATGCCACTGCATGGAGTCTTGTTTGGACTCAGGTTCATAATGATGAACCCAAGTTTCGTCTCCAGTAACAATTCCACTCAATACACCACCCTTGTCTTCATTACAGAGGTCCAAAAATGCACGCGAACACTCTACGCGCTGTTGTTTTTGCGGCGGCGTGAGCATTCTCGGCACCCATCTTGCGCTGACCTTAGACAGGCCGAGATGATCGTGTAGGATTTTAAAAATTGTTGTATCGGATACTCCAACCATTTCTGCGAGTTGTTTCTTCTTTAGTCGAGCATCTTCGAGTACAATTTGTTCAACTTTTTGGATAAGTGCTGGCGTGGTCACCTCAATGCTCCTGCCCGGCCTCGGGTCGTCTTCAAGGGATTCCCTTCCTTGTTTAAATAAACTATGCCACTTGTACACCATGGTTTTTCCTGGACAAGAGTCGCCGTAAACCAATGACATCTCATTCATTATGGTCGCGACTGATTTTCCTTGCCTGGTAAGCAACTTTATAACGGCACGATATTCGATTTTTTCCATGTTTCACTTTTCACTCCTGATTATGTTACTTGGTTGACGATAGCTCAAAGACTAACTGTATAATGACAATGAAACTTCGTATTTATACTAATCATGAGTCGCTGCACAGGCCACGCCCCCAATGCGCCTACTCACCCCTCTACAACCCGTTCATTCCGCGAATATAAAAACTCTCCCTCGTATATACTTTGTATACTTAAAACCTTCTTTGGAATACCTTAAAGAAAATATAAATATAATTCAATGAAATTATAAATAAAAACATTTTCAAAAGACTTAAAAATATTCAATTACAATTAATACACTAACATTGTATAGAAGATAACAGCCTGGTTGTTGAAATATGCACTTTGGATTGAGTTCAAAATTGAAGTCTAGAGGAGTGAATCAGAAATTGGATATATGAAACATATTTGTTCGCAGTGTTTATAAAAACTATTCATTTAAATATATTTATTTTTTATTGAATGTTACAAGATAATATTCATACCAACGATTAAGTATCTTCAACAATGAATTATAAATACAATCTAAGTAGGCTGGATCGATGTAATTGTTAACTGACTTTATCAAAAATTTACCAATCTAGAATATTAAATTATGTATTCGAGTTTGGAAGGGAGAGAGATTTTGATAGTCCAAGGAAATTTAAGTAAATAAATATTTCATTCATGGCAAACTTTATTAATTTCCCGTGTACAGTTCTTCCAGATTTAGCAAACTGTGAGTCATTTCGAATTATTCATTCGCAAGATGACTTCATTGAGTTTATTCTTGGACCGAATGCGTTTTATTCGCATATCTTCGTTGGTGTTGGTGTTTTCTTCAAGGTGTTAACTGCTTTTTTCTATACTTCATGGAAATAAATAATCGAAAATATATTTACGTCCCACTGATCTACCATCGTGACAATAATGGCACTCCATGAGAATACATTAAGTCACAAATGTCTATGGGTATTTAAATAAAAAATGCCAAAGAACAAATAGTACTATACTGTAGAATTTTTCCGCAAGCAGTTTGCTTAGAACTTTTACAAGCTATAAGTTGATGTTGATAAAGTAGAAAGTGGTAAAATTTTTCAGATTAAATAAGCAAACTGGTCTGAATATGAAACGCTGAAGAGGGGAGGATGGTATTATTGCAGAACGGAAATATTAATGATAAAACCGTTTTGCATTTCGGTAAACGATTGGTGTATATATAACACGTTGTATAGAAACATAACTGAATTTGTACGCTATATTCTCGTAGTAACATGCATTATGGACAAACAACTAAACTTGGAAAGGACATGTTTCAAATTGTAGGGACTTTTTTATGGCTTCGTTGGCACGACTCTCGGTTCAATGGTACCGATTTCCCTTTTCAAAATAACTGTGTTAAATATATTACCATGAATTAAATGCAACTTTATTTAATACTTTGCTTACTTTATTCAAATAAGTTAATAATAAGGTTAATAAAAATAATAATAATGATCACTGAAGGTTGATATATAATCCCCTGCCACATTAATTTTCGTATTCTGTATATGTATTTCGACAACTAAGTTGTCATCATCGGCAGATAATGAAAAAGTGTCGCACCTGGAAAACTACGGCGAAAAATACCCGTACGAAAACAAACTCCGTACGCGATCCGTACCGTTGAGAACCAGAATGTACACTGTATATTCGTTTCACAAGATTTTTAAAATTGTTTTACTTAAACTAGGATGAATGACATTAAAAAAGGAACACGGACACGACAGATAAATACCTACAAGTGATTTATTGCACTGTCCCTTTTTCTGTCATTTATCAGACTGAATAGAGGCGAATGGTTATTACCCATATCGATGTTTAACACATTACCTTTATTCTTCAAAATGTACATACTTTCATACGTATCTAATTCGCGATAATTACACACGTTCTTAATCAAATGCAAGCAATCGGCGTTAACACTATGATTGCAATCCAACACATGCTTTGCTAAACTCGATTTTTCCGGCCGGTTCAACCTTGTAGGTATTTATCTGTCTTATCCGTGTTCCTTTTTTAATGTCATTCATCCTAGTTTAAGTAAAACAATTTCAAAAATCTTGTGGTTCTCAAAGGTACGGATTGCGTACGGGTATTTTTCGCCGTAGTTTTTCAGGTGCGACACTTTTTAATTATTTGCTGATGATGACAATTTAGTTGTCGAAATACGTATACAGAATACGAAAATTAATGTGGCAAGGAGTTATATATTAACCTTCATTGATGAAGTGAATCAACCACGGGCTCCATCAAAATTACCTTCAATAATAATAATAATAATATTTATTGTATTTGTAAATTTTTATAAAAACAAAAGTCAGGCATTAATCTACATTAATAATAAAACAAAGTAAATTAAAAGAACAATAAAACGAACATATTACTAATATTAACGAACGAATTATTTATATAAAATGCTACAAGTTTAAATAGTCATTTAAAGAATACGGTTCAAGATTAACTAGGAAATAGTGTAATCTATGCTTCACTAATAGGTTGTGTGGATTTAATAAATATAGGAAGTTTATTGTATACTTGCAAACTAAAGTAATGTAGGCCCTTTTCTGTAAGAGTGAGTCTATAGATGGGATACGAATAATTTATATAGCTTGAACGTGTGTTATACTGATGTACAATCTCGGAATTTTGAAAATATTGTTTGTTTTTTATGAGAAACATTACACATTCATAGACATAAACACCATGCACAGTCAGGATATTATTTTTCCTAAATATAGTTCGACAACTTTGATTCAAATTAAGACCAAGAATCATTCTGATCATTCGTTTTTGTGCTATAAATATCCTATCTATATCCTATGTCGTTGCTACGGCCCCATGCGCAGAAAAGGGCATAATAAATTCTCATTAGAGTGGAGGAGTCTGAAACAGGTAATAAGTTCCTAATACCATAAGAAAAAGTATTTAGTTGTTCAGCCAAAAATTCAATGTGACTGCGCCAGTTTAAATATTGATCAATATGTATACCGAGAAATTTGGTAGTGTTAGGAGTGTTATATACCTTATTGTTGAGCTCCAATTCTAATGATACACGAGTGCTATTGATTGTTCTGAATACCATGCAGACCGTTTTAGACTCATTTAATATCAAGTTATTTGCATAACAAAAGCGCCTCCCTCTGTCGTCCACTGTACTGAACGACAAAGCGAGAAACGCGTCTGTTTCGCTTGTCGATAACTACGTTATTAGAGCGTATAAGACAGACACATTGCGTAACGGCTATTTGCCAATTAAAAGAATGTTAAAAGGAATCATTCTATTATTAATAACACCCTATCTACTACATATATTTCACCGATTCACGGATCGTCAGGCAGATTTGTGTTATTAATGTACGATTCCTTGGTAGGGTCTATCACATCATTTCGATACAGAAAAATAATAAATAACAAAACCGCTTCCCTCTGTCGTTTCTCGCTTTGTCGTTCAGTATAGTGGACGACAGAGGGAGGCGCTTTTGTTATTCATTATTTTTCTGTATCGAAATGATATGATAGACGCTATCAAGGAATCGTTCATTTATTACACAAAATTTGCCTGACGATCGGTCAATCCGTGAAATATATGTAGTAAATAGGGTGTTATTAATAATTGAATAATTCCTTTTAACATTCTTTTAATTGGCAAATAGCCATTACGCAATGCGTCTGTCTTATACGCTCTAATAACGTAGTTATCGACAAGCGAGATAGACGCGTTTCTCGCATTGTCGTTCAGTATAGTGGACGACAAAGGGAGGCGCTTTTGTTATTCATTATTTTTCTGTATCGAAATGATATGATAGACGCTGCCAAGGAATCGTTCATTAATAACACAAATCTGCCTGACGATCCGTTATATCGGTGAAACATATGTAGTAGTAGTGTTATTAATAATAGAATGATTCCTTTTAACATTCAAGTTATTTGCATCGAACAAATTATTCATAGCATCGAAGTAGTATTGACAATCACTTGCTAAATGAAGTAAACTGTAATAATTTTTACTCACTGTATATTAAACTTATACTCTTATCTCAGGTTAGATATTCTAAGAGCTTACCCACATGAAACACGATTAATATGATTTCGAAATTGATTCTTTAGGGTTGGAGAGTAATATCGTACCACGTACATACATACATACATATGTACATATAAATATATCAACAATTATGTTTACTGGGGCTGGTGCAGTTCATTTTAGCAAACCTGCGCGTGAACCCGCAGTTGTTCATGTTGATACATGTTTGTTTTTGATATTTATGTTGTTGTTTTGCTTCTTTTCTCTTTGAGTTGTATTGTTTTTATTGTATATTGTACAACAACTACTACAAAAAGATTTACGATTAAAATCACAAGTTTTAGTTTATATACATATTTAACGATAACGAAAATTAAAAAAAACACGAACGAACAAAAGATGAAGGTTCTATGCTATGGTAATAGTAAGTATTTCATTTTGTAAAAATTTTGAGATTAAAAAACTGCTTCTATGTGCCCGGGCGTGTAAAAATAAGTCGGAGAAGTTCTGGAATGCGGGGAGGGTGTTTGTAAAATTCCTGTGTCCCTTTAGCAGCGGCGGTCTTAACAGTCAGAAGGCTCTGAGTGGTAGATCTTTGCGAGCCCTTTGCTCTTTGTGCAAAGTACGTAAAATGTAAGGTACTTCTGTATATCACAATGCACTTATGCATCTCTTATCCCAAATTTTTTCCAGGTTACAGCGCGAGGTCCCACTAGGCCTCCCGCCCTGCTAAAACTTCCACTACCGCTTAAGAGATTTAATGGAAACTTTTTTTTAAATATTATCAATAATTTTAATTTGAAATTGAATCATTTTATTATTATTATTATATTACTGATATAGTATATCATCTACATCTGTTTAATTTTTGTGATCAGTTGCTGCGACCAGATGTAATGGACGCAACAGACACGATACCATAATACATATGGTAAACTGGCATAGTTATTAATATAACGTCCCACACAAAACATTGACGGGCCAGTATTAGTAACAATCATCAATTTAGTTTAGTAAATTGAAAATTTTCTAAGCTTCTTACATGGAAATATGCTTTCTCGGGTTCTAGGCCGCGCGTGAATTGTGTCCTGTAAAGGACCGTTCCCTCAACGTTTCAACGAGATCATGCTAGTCATTTGGAGCTACTATGTCGTTTGATTTAGAGGCTACTGATGAGAAAGGGTGACAAAGAGGATCTTGATAAAACGTCAATAGAATGGCCCTTCCCACAACCCACACGCGGCTTAGAACTCGAAAAAACTATGTTGAATAAACAGTTAATTGCATCTCGTATGTATTGTAGATAAGTATTTGTTCAAAATTTGGCTTAAAAATATATACTTTTAGTAGGTGATTTGTTTCTTTTTCACATACTGTGCAAAAGGTACTAGGAAAGTTTTGCAATACAGGTTTGTTTATTTAATTTCCTCTACACTCTATACACCTCTCCATCCTCTGAAACCAATTTTTAAACCAGTTCTGCCAAGTTTTATTAGGGAGTAAAGTACACTCGTTGTCCCAAGCCCACAGAAGGAAAACCGCCTCCCTCTTAGCTTCATTTTCACATGCGGCAACAGTGCAAAGTCGCAGAGAGCAAGATCTAGACTGTAGGGAGGGTGATCGAGAAGCTTCAATCCTGTCGTGATCAAATGTTCGGTGCAGGCTTTGGCGCGGTGAGCTGGAGCATTATCGTGATGGAGGAACCAGGTGTCCATTCTTGACGTTGGCCGCGGGTTCTTCATAGATCCAACGACTTTAGGCAGGCACTGTTCAGTATACTACTTAGCTGTGACTGTCTTCTGTGTGTACAAAACGACGCGTTCCACAATTCCACTCGATTTGAAAAATACAGCTTATTATTAAACTTTTTTAGCATCTCCCAGCACCAAGTCACATGTCGTGTCATCTGCTCTTCAGTCAGTCGATGCGACACCCAGAGAGAACAAAGTTTCTTCACGTGCGAATGATCATGCAGAACCGAACGAACAAGCAGCTTCCTACGATTCATCGTTGCATCATATTGCAAAACTTTCCTAGTACCCTTTGTATATAGAATCTTAACATTTACAAGTATTTGAAAAAAATACTCCTTCAAAGTTTGTTTACCTAAGCTCTTACAATATTCTTTTATGTGTCTATATGTAAAAATCTATAAATGAAAGCACCACCATGTAGGAACAACAATTACTTATTTCTAACCAATTTTTGAATATTAAAAATGCTCATAAATTATCTGCCTGTAGAAAAGCAACAGCTGGATTCTTTTTTTTTTGTTAGTCTCCGGCGCTGCTCGTGTTTTAGCGGAAACACGGTGTGGTCTCGCTATCGTAAAGGTCAAGGTCTCCTATTTATTTTCTTCTTTGCATTATGCCACAACACAATACAAGGACGGAAGAACAAATACAAATATTTCTTAGGCGTTTGTTAGGGAAAAAATAACCTCTTTAAGCCATTCAAATTGAAGAAAATATTTCTCGAGATAAATTATTTATATTTTGAAGGTAAATTTAATGAAAACGGTGGTCGATTTAACGATATTAATGCTCGTATTCTGTATACTTTTTCGACAACTAAGTTGTTTTCATTAGCAAATAATAAATCATAGTGACGCGGATCTGGATCGGTGCTAAAACTCGCACAGAATAAATCTGCACTAAAATTTTAAACGTTCAAATCCAAGCACACTGAAAGTTCGTTTCGCTTAATATATTTCATTAAAAATTACCTCTTATCCTAAAGTACACACCTGCCTACACTTACGGACCTTTTTTAATGGTTGTGTTTTCCATTCAAAGAGGAAAGAGTTTGCTATTAGACTCATTCCCGTGTTTAACACATGGTTTTTGTTTCTGGTAATGAATATACTTTCATAATTATCTAATTCACAGTAATTATTTACATTTTTAATTAAATGTAGACAATTCGTGATTACACTATGATTATTTTCTAGCACGTGTTTCGCCAATTTGTATTTCTCAGGTCGACTAAATTTAATATGCGCCATATTTATGTATATATTTATGCCGTTGCTATCGAACGTTTAGTCTGATCAATGTATTGTTTATTACAATCTAGGCATTTTGTTTCGTAGATCTCCGATTTTTTAATTGACGTTTCAACGCTTGCATTCGCCACCTCGATGGGCGTATCACGGCTAGGTAAACAATATTTTGAACCATTGCTTAACAAATCTACTTTTTCATGATTAAAAATCCCAAATGAATGATTGACGATTAGTGTTTCTTTTATAGGATTTATATCAATACTATTTTCTAATAGTGGACAAAACTCATTCAATTTCTTATTTCGACCCTTAACATTGATGTGGTAAGGGGTTCTATTTTACCTTTTTTTTTTGATTAATTTAATGCTTCCCTAAGCACCAGTTTAAATGTTGAAGTAACTTTCACTGTATTTTTTAAAGAATATTGCAGATATTATATTCGAGTTTGTTACAAATAAATATATTCTTCAAAAAAATAAAGGATACTGTCAGTTCTCTTCTATTGAAATATCATTGTTGTTATTTTGAGAATTTCTTTTGAGTAATTCTTTTAATATTTTGAATATATGATCCATTAACGTGTAAACGTTCGTTTTCAAAATAAAATTGTTCAAAAACCACTCACAGAAATTTGTAAAATAGAAAACTTCTGTAACAATAAAATATGGTCTTACAGAAAATTATTTTCGTTTGAAATTGGTAGCGTAAAAGTCACCACTTAAGTGTCGAAGTGCCTTGGGTGAAAATAGTTAAATAAAGTGTCCCTTTTAGAAAAAAAAATTAATTAATGTCACAAAGTGTGGCTAGACTGTTTTCAATGTCGCCTTTCTCTTGATAGGGGCATGATGATATATAGTTCAAAGCGAATTAAACAAGCTAAAAATAGACACAAATAGAATGTTAATGTAGGAGCTCTGTTTCCGAGAATGTCTGCAGGATAACTAAAGACAAAGAAGGAAAGAAAATTTGAATTCTTTTATTAAAATTCATATCTAATACATCTTTATTATAATAATATTATATAAAATATAAATTTTCATCATTTGAATTATGTCCTACGTATTTTGGATTAAGTGAACTTTTTTGTATAAAAAAAAACAGAAATCTTGAGTATCTTAAATTAAAAATTCTTTCTAAATGCAAGGTTAGATGGTTTTTCTAATCTGGTATGTAGACTTCCGCGGTCATGGTCCATTCAGTTACAGTGCGACAGACAGTAGCAGTAGTTGGGCCGTGAAAATGTCCCATATGAGTGGGTACGAAACGTCGGCAGTTATACTAGTGACGTGGTTCCAGCCCGGAAGCCCACAAGCAGATAATATGGACTTTCTAATCGTCCGACAATTGTCAACTTTTTATTTTTATAAATAGAAGCATTAACCGTCTATTCTTTTCAAAACGAATTTTTGTCTAAACCCCAAAATTGTACTTTATAAGAAATAATATTGGGTCTGGGAAAAAGTTCGTGGCGTTTTTCCCGATAGATGGCATTGGTTGCCGATAACTAAAGAACAACAAGTCACAGCGACACCACCGACGGCTCGTTTTTTAGATGACCTTCCGAACGTTAGTTTGAGCGTAGAAACATTGTAATCGGTGCAGTGGTTGGAAAGTTATTCGCACTTGAAAATGGAGAAGAATAATGAGAAATTTCGCTATATTCTGCAATATTATTATGATAAGGGGAAGAACGCTGCGCAGGCTTGTGATAAAATTTGTGCTGTGTACGGTGAAGGTACTTTATCGAAATCTGTTGCGCGGAAATGGTTCGCTCGCTTTCGTTCTGGAAATTTCAATGTGAAAGATGAGTCACGCTCCGGTCGTCCAATCACTGAAAAATCTGATGAAATTCTTGAAAAAGTCCAACAAGATAAGCATATCAGCAGTGTCGATATTGGCATGGAGCTAGGCATTGACCACAAAACTGTTTTGAACCATTTACACAAAGCTGGTTACAAAAAAAAGCTTGACGTATGGGTTCCTCATGAGTTGAGCGTGAAAAACATGATTGACCGAATTAACATCTGCGATGCGCTGCTGAAACGGAATGAAATCGAGCCGTTTCTGAAACGTTTAATAACCGGAGATGAAAAATGGATTACGTACGATAATCGGAAGCGTAAAAGATCGTGGATAAAGGATGGTGAGCCGTCACAAGCGTTCGCTAAGCCAACATTGACGCCAAAAAAAGTGATGCTGTGTGTATGGTGGGACTGGAGGGGAATCGTCCACTACGAGCTACTTCCAACTGGTCAGACGATTGATTCTCAACTCTACTGTGCACAACTAGAGAGATTACGCCAGGCGATTGAAAGAAAACGGCCCGAATTGATTAATAGGAAAGGTGTTGTCTTCCATCATGACAACGCCCGTTACCACACACTTCTTTGATGACCCATCAAAAATTGAGAGAGTTTGGTTGGGAAGTTTTGATGCACCCACCTTATAGTCCGGATATAGCACCCTCTGACTATCATCTGTTTCGATCTCTGCAGAACTCTCTCAATGGAATTAAGTTGGTTTCAAAAGAAGCCTGTGAAAACTACTTGATTCAGTTTTTCGACCAGAAACCACAGAAGTTTTTCACCGATGGGATCATGGATCTACCAAAAAAATGGCGAAACATTGTCGATAATAATGGAGCATATTCGGTTCAAATGAATTCGTCCACGCGCCATGCGGGGACCAGTTGAATTTTACTGAAAAAACGCCACGAACTTTTTCCCAGACCCAATATATGCAATTACTGTATTGTAAGGCCCAAACGATTTACAAACACTAAAATATACGTTCGAATTTCGTACAAAAATATATACTACGAAGTAATAATGTGGTGCTTGCATGATCTTGCAATTAAACAACGAAACTGAGATCTTTCCATCACACAGTCGCATCAGGCGAGGCTGTAATCGGAATGTCATTGACATACTTCCTAAGCAACAATTCGTAGTTTCGTCTCTCTATCTGCTCTAGTCTACTTTCGAACTTTAATTGTAGGAGACACTGTTACTTAGTAGTGTCATGTAATGGTTAACATAAAAATCTAGCAGCGAATTAACTTGAAATTATTTGTCAAATCGGGAAACAGAATGTTTACAAATGTTAAAGCAGGTGTTTGGTGATAATGATATGTTACGTGCGCGAGTTTTTGAATGGCACAAACGGGAAGAGGTCGAAGATGATGAATGATCTGGAAACAAAGCGTCAATCGCTGTACTGGAAGGCTGTTGGATCGCCAAGATAAAAAAAAGCATGAATGAGCAATTCGAAATTGAAGGTAACCTGATTGTTTTCTTTGATATCAAGTGTGTTATCATGACTGACTGAGTGCCTGAGGGTCAAACCGTTAATCAGAAATACTACAAAGTAGTCCTAATCAAGCTGTAGGAAAGAGTAAGAAAGAAAAACCGGATTTGTGGAAGGCCGACTCAGCAGCAGGACAACCCATCCAGAATGTCCTATCTATGAAGCAGTTTTGGTGGACAAGCGCATTGCTGTGCTTGATCATTCTCCGTATACGATAGATTTTGCACCATGTGACTTCCACCTGTTTCCAAAAGTGAAAAGTGCATTGAAAGGAACACATTTTCAGTCTGTTGAACATGTAAAAGCTAAACCGGGAGAGTTATTGACGAGGCCGACAACTGATGAGCTACAGCACAGTTTTGAACAATGGAAGACACGTACACAGCGATGTACATGTATGTAGATAGGGGAGGAGAGTATGTTGAAGGGGATAAACGTTAATTATAAGTTTAGTTTTCACACCAGTCTCATTATTTAATTGCCACACCTCGTATTTAAGTCTGTTACAATGTTATTCCCCAAAACTAAACCATTGAAAAAATATATAATAATTCCTATAAATATCGTAAAAAATTTAAAAAATATTGTATTTTATTCTAAACTAAACCAAGTGATAAAGTGAATTTAAGTTAATTTGGTGCTCCTACTGCTCATTTTGATTTTTAATCAAACTTCTTATCAAATTAGTCACCTTTGACTTTAATCATTACAACACTTAATAGAGGTCAGCGAAAAACTCATTTTTTTCATTGTTTCGATATCTTCGACGAAGACTAATGAAAAAGTTGCCACGAATGCTGTTTGGATGTCTATTGCGTTGTTTCCTGAAGATTCTGATCGTGTACTTCCAGCGAGAACCAGATTGGATTAAAGTTCAGTAACTACAAACACTAAACTGTACTTATCAAAAGTTACTATTTGGATTATCTTAAAAAGAACTTAAATATTTGGGGGTCGTTATTTTCAATTATTATAAATCTATTTAGAGCCTATACGTCAATATTCCATAAGTGTTTGCAAGACTTTTCATTCAAAATAAGTGAAAACATTCCCAGATGATAACAAAATATTAGACATTTTTTTCACCCACAGCAGGTGTGGGTGAAATTGTAAGTAAATATAACAATAATACAAGTTGTAGACTCTGAGATCTCATATTTAAATTCGTCAGTTCGCATAATTTTCTTCCAATTATATGTTGTCAAAGTAACAAATATTTTGGTAGACTGTAAACTTTCTTCTTCTGTTTGGCCAATGTAGAAGAGGCTTAGGAAGTTCAACGCGTCTTATAATTCCTGCTTGTTTGATAGCCAAAAGTACGTAGCTACTATTTAGTCGTATTAAAATAAATTGGAAAAACACTACATACAATTTTTCTAAAGAATTCTTCGGTTTTCCATAAGCAATGATATCTATCGTTTCACGTTAAGTATTTCTTCAATTTTTACCATGACCACTTCCTGTTATCTTGTTTACATATACACTCATGTTGAGTAACGAAATATTTTTCTTCCTTCACGAGAAAACCAGGTATAAATCCAAACAGATTAGGTAGTAGGGGTTCTAATAAATTTCTATAGTTCTAGGAAGAAAACCGGTCATTAAAAGGGATTACTACCTGCTGGTGTAAGGGACATATGTTGAGGAATTAAACAAAAACTAACTATACGTCTTTTTTCATTATCAACAGAATTTCAATTTCAAAATACTACTGTTACATTTTACCCAAAATAATAAAAAAATTGTTTAGTAAGTTTGATTTTTATTGCATATCTAAAATTAATACCATTTATTCCAATACATGCTAAGGTATTACCATTTTAGAATAAGCAGAATCAGTTTCTTAATATTTTGTATTTTTCGTTCTTTAAAATTTAAATCTTTGTAGTCCCTTAATAAAATGATCAGGAACATTATACTATTTTTATTGTTCAGAATTCTTGAAGATTGTTTATTACCTTTTCAGTGGAGATAATCTCAAACATTTTTATATGAAATTTAAATTCTAACTTTGCTATGGCTACATCATTGTTTGTACTTTATATCCTTCTTTTTGAATTAAATAATTTTTGCACGAATTTGGAAATACAGTACCGTGCAAAAGAAAGAAGCACTTAACAATATTTTCCAAAACTTATTTACTAAAACGTTTTTACTAATAATTATTGGGTTTATTTACTTTATAATACTTAATACATCTTTCCAAGAACGATTCACTTATTGGCAGAAATATAATCACTGGAAATTTCCAAGTTTATAACATCATACTTCCGCGTAGAGGTGAGATTTACCGCCTAATAAGAGAACTAAAGTAATAAATTTTATTGCACCATAATGCTCTGCAATCAAATTTCAAGGGAGAGTTATTTATCTATAAGATTTCGTTTTTAATTCAGTGGCAGAAATGATACAGAGCGGTCGCGCAATAGAATTTATTGAGATTCTTAAAAAACACGCTTACGAGTGAAATTGTCATTTTAAGAAAAAATATGAGTTATAAATTGTTATAGTAGATAGAAAATGCATAGAATAGCATTACTGGACAGAAATAAAATTATTGTTTTACACCAAGAGGGTTATAGTCAAGTGAAAATATCAAAGGTAGTGAAATGTTTCCGGTATGCGGTGCAACAAACATTAAAAAGAATGACTGAAACCGGCAGTGTAAGTGATAGGTCAAAGAGTGGACGTCCAAAAAAGCTCAGTAAAGCTGGTGCACAGTTTTTAAAAGTTAGTTCCTTAAGAAATCGTAAGAAAGTTAGCGCAGAACTACTTCAAAATCTTGTGCGAACATCTTGTACTTCGGTACATGCTTCAACAGTAAGGTGATACTTGCTCAGATCAGGCTTGAAGAAAACCCTTACAGCGACGAGGTAATAGAGGGAAACGATTAAAATATGCCAGAGACCACGAAACTTGGGGATATGATGAGTGGCGACAAGTACTATGGATTGACGAATCTAAATATCAATTATTTGGAACGAACAGACGTCAGTATCTTAGAAGACTGCCCTGGTGAATCGTTATTGGAACCATGTTTACACACTACCATAAAGCATGGAGAAGGAAATCTCCAAGTTTTGGGTTGTATTTCGGTAGCAGGTGTGGGTTAAATCGTAAAAATAAAGGATAAATTAACTGGTGAGAAATACAGAACACTATTAGAAGAACACGTCATACCATCGGGACAGCGACTTATTGGCAATAATTTCATTCTACAGCAAGATAATGATCCCAAGCATACCTCAAAACTTGTAAAAACTTGTTTAATACAGCAGGAAGCAAGTGGGGTATTGCAGACTCTGATATGGCCACCTCAAAGTCCTGACTTAAATATTATTGAGCATGTGCGGGATTATCTTGACAGAAAAAAGTTTGAAAGGGGACTAAAGAACAAAAATTAACTTTGGAACATACTACAAGTACTACACGTACAATATTCCTGAAAATTTCATTAATTCATTAATGGGAAGCCTACCAAGAAGAATGCAGAATACCATAAAAAATAAAGGTGGTCATACAAAATATTGAGAATTTAAGTTGTTTATGTTGAAATATCGATATGTGTTAGTTTTTATACATTAAAAAAAATTCAACTTGTGTAAGATTATTTATCCTTTTATAATAGTTTCTTGTTAAAGTCAAGAAGGTGCTTCTTTCTTTCGCACAGTACTGTATGTTTTGAATTGTCATTTTGTAGCAAAATCAAAATAAAGGTGCCTGCAATGTATAATATATTACTCTAGTATATTTTTTATTTGTCTTTAATTTTAAAAATGCCGTCAACTTCTAACATCATAACATTTCATAGCATTAATTTTTAATTTATCCTTGAAAACATCAGTATTTTCTTATTATTGGAAGATTGACACACCAACACCAGTTTTCAAGAGAGGACATCGTTTTGATATTCATAATTATGGGCCAATTATCTTATTGTCATACTTTGCCACTATCTTTGAGCCTCTTCTTCATACTAGACTGTTTAATAATATTAGACCTTACTTATTTGACTATCAACGCGTTTTTTCCCGGAAGATCTACATTTACAAACCTTACTAAAATTACGACCGTTTAAATCGTTTAAACCACTCATACACATTCGTACGTGATAAGCACGCATCACCATACACTTGTTTCATCAAATTAAACGTTTCAGTAAACGATTATCGAGTTTAAAACAGAACTTGATATTTGATTTTTGTACAAAATTCATTTTTCGAACATTTTCATGCACTTATTTTTCATAACTTTCGGCATGTATTATCTCAACAAGAATGCATCGACGAGCTGAATTCTTTATATGGTGATGAAGCACCATCGAAAACTTCAGTATATCGTTGGTACAGTGACTTGAAATTCGGACGGCGTTCTTTGAACAATGAATTTCGTGAAGGTCGTCCTTCTAAAGTTGTTGTGTTGGAAAACATTAATGCAGTATCTGAATTGATAACGCAAGACCATCATGTGACATACCGAGATTGAGGCATCTCTAGGTATTAGTAACACTAGCGTGCATAGGATCCTGCATGAACATTAAGCCGTTAAGAAGCTATGTTCACGTTGGGTACCACATAGTTTGACAATCGCTCAAAAAATTACTAGCGTCTATAGGTGCCAAGAAATGCACAAAAAATAAAATGGCGGTGCTTCAAAGAACATTTATAAAGTCGTCACGATGAATCGCGTGATGGATCTATACGCATAAGCCCGATAGTAAACAGCAGTCGACTGTGTGGGTATTCCAAGATGAGCCAAAACCAACAAAAGTTGTTCGCGCTCGAAGCATATCAAAACAAATGGTCGCCTGTTTTTTCGGAAAAGCCGGTCACGTAGCAACCGTGCCTTTAGAGAGTTGTAGAACGGTCAATGCCGAATAGTACACAACTATTAGTTTGTCAAAAGTTTTTGAAGAATAAGGAAATGATGACAATGCGAGCTGTCACAGGTCGGTGCAAACAATTAAATATTTGACCGGGCAAAACATTGAGTTGATGAGCCATTCGCCGTACAGCCGTGACCTAGCACCCTGTGATTTCTTTTTGTTCCCACACGTAAAGAATAAACGTGATCAACGGTTTTCTACGCCGGAAGAGGCAGTTGAGGCATTCAACACTCAAAATATTTTGGAGATACCGTCTGCACAGTGGCAGCAATGCTTTTCGGATTGGTTTAAACGAATGCAAAAGTGCATTGATTTTTAAGGAGAATATTTTGAAAAGCAATAAAATTATTTGCGATAATAAAAAATTGTTTTTTGTGTGCTATTCCCGAAATATAAACGGCTACCCTCGTATGGCGACCTCATTTTATTGTACGGCACTACATTATTGTTCTTATTGTTATAACAGACACCATCGTAAAATTAAGTGGAAATCAATTTATTTAATCTGATTCCGTTCTTATAGTCTGCACTGTATATTTATTAAATAAACTCTCCAATTTGTCACTAATTGATCTTTTAATTGAACGCCAAATTACCACACGCTGAGTAATTACAGTAAATTAAAAAACACAGTTCAATAACACTTTTAAACGCATCTCATTACACATAAATAAGTGCACTAAAGTAGTAACAATAACACACACGAAAACATAAAAACACTTGTGTACATTTTGCATTGCGAATAAATACAGAAACGCCGACACGCAAAGCAACAGCAATTTAAAAAAAAACACAAAACTTAATTACTATGTTTCAATTAAAATCCACCGTTCATTTACATTTTACTATTATTTTGAATGAAATCAGCTGATTCATTTACATTCCGGCCGCGTATCGAGCAGACGACACATATACAAATACCGCGAGAATAGAGAGAAAAAGTAAATAAAATTCATAAGCGCAATACATAAATAACGGGGGAGTAGCCGAGTCATGCGCTGAACGCGATAGACTAAAACTTGTTTGTACGATTTCGGAGTGCATAAATTGCGTAAAGAACAGGAAAAAAGAAACGGAGTATTCTCGTGTTTGTATTCGATAAATACGTAAAGATGAATATATATATATATATATATATATATATATATATATATATATATACACACGCACACACATATACACACGATAACACCGCTAGACTGAAAATAAACATCGCGCCGGCAACAACCGGATGATATTCCGATACTCACGGAGTAGGTTGAAGACAGTAGTTGAAAATAGAAATTACATTTTTCGATTGAAGGTACAGCTGTCTTAATAAAAAGGTTCTGAATCTAAATTTCCAACTGCACATGTAGATTTGGCCACACTTTTACTCAATGAGTTATATTAATCATTGTGAGCAAGCGATAATTGAATTAGATGGATGAATATAAATATACGAAGGGTACTAGGAAAGTTTTGCAATACAGCTTTGTTTATTTAATTTTTTCAAAGTAATTTCCTCTATACTCAATACACCTCTCCATCCTCCGAAACCAATCTTTAAACCAGTTCTTTCAAGTTTCACTAGGGAGTAATGCACACTCGTCCCAATTCCGCAGAAGGTCTTCATCACTGGAAAACCGCCTCCGTTTTAGCTTCATTTTCACATGCGGGAACAGTGCAAAGTCGCAGGGAGCAAGACCTGGACTGTAGGGAGGGTGCTCGAGAAGTTTCAATCCTGTCGTGGTCAAATATTCGGTGCAGGCTTTGGCGCGGTGAGCTGGAGCATTATCGTGATGGAGGAACCAGGTGTCCATTTTTGACTTTGGTCGCAGGTTCTTCATAGATCCAATGACTTTAGGAAGGAACTGTTTAGTATACCACTTAGCTGTGACTGTCTTCTGTGTGTCCAAAACGACGCGTTCCACAATTCCACTCGATTTGAAAAATACAGCTATCATTTTTTTCTTTACAGATCGGGATTTTCTGACAACTACGGGTGTGTCTTCATCATCGAAGACCAAAACTTTGTTTTGAGCTTTGGTCGGCACATTGTAATAGTACAGCCAAATCTCGTCACCTGTCACGATGTTGTTCACATACCGAGATTGTCCTTTATTAAACTTTTTTTAGCATCTTCCGGCACAAAGTCACACGTCGTGTCATCTACTCTTCTGTCAGTCGATGCGGCACCCAGAGAGAACAAAGTTTCTTCACGTGCAAATGATGACGCGGAATCGAACGAAATGCTGGTGCATTTAGGCCTGAAGTACCCTCTATCTGTTGGTAGGTCACTTGCCTGTCCTCGCCAAGCATTTTTGACGTTCGTGGCCTTCCCGGCCTCCCGTTTGGAATACTCTATACCACCTGAATATCGTTGTGCGATGTGGACAAACATCATATACTGTAAGAGTCATTTCTTCGAAGCAGTGGTCTATGTTTAAACCACGCACGAAATTATAACGCAAAACTGCCTTTTTCTCATTTCGTGACCACGATGCCATCGCAAGCACTTTACACTCTCACTGCTAATGAATAACTGAGCCCATCGACATGGGGCGGAGGCTAGTGTGCACGTATGAACATGTCTCAACATGCAGCAACAAGCAGCTTCCTACGATTCATTGTTGCGTCATATTGCAAAACTTTCCTAGTACCCTTTGTATATACTCATTGTAAATAACATTGGTATACGATATATGTACATGTAAACAGTAAAATCTCCGAGCATTTCTTTTTCTTATAATCATTTCTTGCGGTATACAATTGAAATAGATATAGTAATTTAATAGCTTGCTCTCATATCGAGGGCGGAAATTCAGGAAATCTTAAGTCGAAAAAATTATTTTTACAGGATAGTAGAAAACTGCGTATATTATCACGGATTAACGATATTATATTATATTTACAGCTATATCGCCAATTTATGCATTAGTTCACTGGAGTAGATTTTAGAGTGTGTCTCGGAGATTCAAACAGCCGTACACGCGTAACCAAAAATGCTACTTACACAAAGACACAGATCGCAAAGGATACATTAAATTATTAAATATATATGTACATCAGTATCCGGATTTAATATACTGTGGCATTTCCGTAAATATGAAGCAAACTATCTATTAACATTGCCTTTGGGACTAGGGAATAAATATAACTAAGAAATTAATAAAGCATTTTGTCTAAATTTCACATATTCAGACAATGTTTTATTTATTCTTTAATTTTATTTATCCCCTATTGTAATGGAATTTCACAACGTAGCAACCTCTACAATCAACTATTGCCTCTCAGACAATACATATTTAATTTTTCAGTTAGTGTTTATTGTACGAATATATTGCAATTGGATTGCTTCTTTGCTAGATCTTGTTCAGTATCTTACGAAATATATCTTGATACTCCAACATGATATGATTGATGTTTAGCTAGGAAAGAATTTAGTCTCTTCAGTATGCAATATTCTTAAATTTTGGATATTATACTATATAGTTATATCGTCCAGTCCTGCATTAGTTCACTGGAGTCTGTTCTAGAATGCATTGCTGGTTCAAGCAAGCGTACACATGTAAGCGAAAATGTTATATACGCAAAAACGTGGGTCACAAACTATACATCATGTTAGTAAATATATACATATGTATATATATATATATATATATATATATATATATATATATATACTAATATGATGTATGTATATACAGTAAAACCTATGTTAACGGCCACCTGACTAAAGCGGCCACCTGAGTTTCAAAGTTCCCCGAATCGACTATAAGGAAATTCTCATACACAAATACCCGTTAATTACGGCCACCTTTGTAAAACGGCCGCGGCCAAATAACCCAAACTTTTACGGCCTATTTTCATAGAAATTTACCTGCCAATGTCGGCCGGACTATTTATGACATGTATATCTTTATTGACGGAAATACCTAATACAAATTGTCGGGGTTTCTTATTACCTGGTAGTAATTCACCCTTTTCGATTTAAACTTTATTATTTTAAAGGAAACAATTCAGTTTAAAGTTGTCTCCGTATTCGAAAGGTTCTTAATTAAGTATGTCGCAAAAAAGAAAACGTTTGTCGTTAAAAGACAAAATAAATATAATCGCGGAAAGTGAAAAGTATGCGTTAAGTTCGCGAAAGTTGGCCGAAAAATATGGGATTGGAAAAACACAAATTAACGATATTATGAAAAATAAAGGTGAATTAAAAAAGATGGTCGAGGAAGGTGTTAACATGGAGATAAAACGAAAATTTCCGAAGTCGGAAGGATTGGCAGTGGATCAAGTCGTCTACAATTGGTTTTGCAAAGCCAGAAATAAAACAATTCCAATATCTGGGCCGCTACTTAAACAAAAAGCAGTGGAGACAGCAAGCAGTTTAAAGATGGAAAATTTCGCAGCATCTAACGGATGGTTGGAAAGTTTCTGTCGGCGACACAGTATAACTTTTAAATCAATTTGTGGTGATTCCGCAGAGGTTAATTTGGACGATATAAAAGACTGGAAAACCAAGTTACCATTTATTTTAATAAATTATTCTCCTCGAGATATGTTTAATGCCGACGAAACAGGTCTTTATTACCGCGCTATGTCAAATAAGACATTTGCATTAAAAAGCGAGAATTGTGCAGGGAAGAAGGCAGCAAAACAACGTTTGACTGTTTTACTATGTGCAAATATGGAAGGTGAGACGGAAGATCCATTAATAATTGGAAAAAGTAAAAATCCTCGCTGTTTTAAGGGTAGTCATGTGGACTAATTACCCTTAGAATGGGTTTCTAACAAAAAGGCATGGATGACAACGGAAATTATGACAAGATGGCTGTATAAATTTGACAATAAAATGAAAAAACAAAATAGAAAAGTGCTTCTTTTCTTGGATAATGCCACTTCATATTCTAAAGCTTCATTAAAAAATGTTAAACTAGTCTTCCTGCCGCCAAACACCACTTCGTATTGTCAGCCCTTGGATCAAGGAATAATTCAGAATTTCAAATTGATTTACCGAAATTTTTTGATTAAAAAGCTTCTAACGTTTATTGACAATGAATGTGATTTTGAAATTTTTGAAAAAAACATAAATTTAGCCAATGCACTTGTATGGATTACAGCTGCTTGGAAAAAGGTATCTCCTGCTACAGTTAAAAAATGTTTTTCCAAGGCCGGATTCTCTGATGTTATCCAGGAGGACACAATGTTTGATGAAGAAGACGAAATACCCCTTGCCCAGCTATATCCTGCAGTTCGTAACGAATTTTTGATGGATTTAGATGAATATGCTTCTATTGATCGTCATGTGCCTACAGAGAGCCCTAACTTCAGTATTCCAGAAATTGTTGAAGATTTGTGCAATGATGATGAAGAACATAACTCTGATAATAGTGACCTGGACGAATGTGAAACTCCAAAATCTAGTTTATCTAGTATGAGTGAAGTGTGTGCAAAATTAAGAGACATACAAAATTATTTATTGTGCAATAACAATGGTGACATTTATATGGATGTTTCTAAAATTTTACTTACATGTGAAGCTGCAGTTTTTAAATCGAAGCTAAAAAATGTGAAGCAAACTAATATTGAAACATACTTTAAAAAATCCTAATAAATTGTGTTTTTTCGTATGAATATATTGTAATAATATGTACATATAAATAATTTATTAGATGTCATATTATCTATAATATGTAAATACATTAAAATTTTAGTTTTTCTTACACATATTTGTATTTATATACTATTTACTTTAATTAATAAAATAAAGAAAGCAAATCCTAAAATTAATTATGTATTTTATTTGTGAGACGAAAAACCTGTCAATTACGGACACCTTTATATAACGGCCAATATATTTTGCTTTTTGGGTGGCCGTTATTGACAGGTTTTACTGTATACGCAAAAACGTGGGTCACAAACTATACATCATGTTAGTAAATATATACATATATATATATATGTATATATATATATACTAATATGATGTATATATAGTATATCAGTAACCTAATTTAATATAATGTAGCAGTTCAAAAACAACAAAAGGAGAAAATTTTTTTTTTTAAATTTAATATCCCATTCAATTTACAATCTATTCGCATCGGAAGAATAAGTAAATATTTTAACTAACCATTTAGACGTGTAGGAAACTAACCCAGTGGTTATTTCCTATTGAGTCATAGTTACAATACAACTATTTACAATTTGGGATAACACAAGTATTAACATATTTACATTACAATTATGTATATCACTAATGAAAGAAAAGAACATAATAATGCGTAATATAATAATAAGTCTAACACTTCTAGTTTAAGGGGCACTATTTTGGAATCTATAAACTAAATCGTAAGGAGTGTACCGTTTAAGTCTGCGCCTTATAATACGTTGCAGTGCTAGGTTTTTAGCAAGATTATTTGGGTGTATTACGAGTCTGTTCATATAATTCTCACTTATGTTCTTAATGTCTTGTTTAACCGAAGTTACATTCAAATCTCGAGCAATTGAACTATTTGAAACGAACCATGGAGCGCCGCTGACTATTCGAAGAGTTTTTGCTTGAAATCTTTCGAGAATTTCGATATTCGAATTTGATGCAGAGCCCCAGAGTTGAGCTCCATACGTCCAAGCTGGCTTGAGGATAAATCTGTACACCAAGATATTGTTTTCAAGAGATAACTTGGATCTGTGACCAATAATCCAATAGATTTTATGTAGTATGAGACCCAACTGCTTCCTTTTAGCAAAGATGTGTTTTTTCCACGTTAATCTACGGTCCAGGTGTATTCCGAGATATTTTGCGTCTTCTCGTTGGGGTACTTCCTTACCATTTAATCTCACTGGTGGGCAAATTCTTCCTCTATTCGTGAAAGTTACGTGCACAGATTTCGTTTCATTGACTCTTATTCTCCATAATTTTAACCATTCTTGTATACTATCTAGGTTAGATTGAAGGAGAAAATGATATTCTTTTTTTTATTTTTATCGTGTCTCTGTGATTCCAGTCCTGTTTGAATCGATTATGTTCACTACAATGAACTTAGGCCTCGACTTTTCTGTTCCACTTCGGGTGTGCTGCCAGGGTTTAACCTTGGTTCACTTTTACTTAATATATTTTGTGATTATTTTAATCAACCAGTTTCAATTAAAATTTACATATTTATTGATGAACTGATTAAGCCTATTGATTGCCTTGTCTTAGCATATGCCTGGTTTTGTACACTCGTTTATGTCAAATACCAGGGTAGAGACGAATCACGCGCAGTAAGAAGAACATTCGATTGAGGGCATCGTCTGAAGATGGTAAATTAAATTTTACCGACATATCTCAACGGTCCTTTACAGGATAAAAGCATACCTACGTGGGAAAAAAAACCTGAAACCACGTGAATACATATTATACTTGCTAAAATCTGCGAAATACATAAATACCGTGAATATATTTTATAAAGCAACATGCACATACGTACATACACTAGTTGCTAGAGTAACGTAATAATGAAATAACAGCAATGTATTTTAGCGTGTATTTTATTTTGCAACATAGGATGTGAAATACAGTAGTTGAACAAAATTTAAAAACTAATTTAACAAATTTTCAAAAATGTCACCATTGACGGCCAGACAGTATCCTAAGCGATTGTAGAATTCATTTATTGTATTTTGTATCTGCTCTGGAGTTATTTCTCTTGCAGCAACTCGTATTCTATTTTTTAATTGGTCAATATTGTTTAGAGGTTCTCCATGAAAAACTTTATTTCTGATACATGACCAAAGAAAGAAATCGTTTGGAGACAGGTCTGGTGACCTTGCGGACCATTCTACTTCTCCGCCACGGCCTATCCAACGGTTTGGAAATCTTTTTGTTGAAAAACGTTCTAACCATATGAGAATTATGTGCCGGCGCGCCATCATGCTGGTACCAAATCTCACCATCAATATTTAAAGCGTGAAGGGCTGGCATAACTCTGTACTCAAGCAATTCTAAATATTTTTCTCCTGTAAGAGTACCCTCAATAAAAAACGGTCCTACAATATGGTGTCCAATCAACCCAGTACAAACATTGACTTTCTGTGGCCGCTGAGTCCTTGTGATATGATATCTATGAAAATTTTGTCTACTCCAGTAGCGGCAGTTCTGTGAATTTACTTCACCATTTACGTAAAATGTTGCTTCATCTGTAAAGCAAATTCTGCGTAGTAAAGTATCATCATTATGAAGCCTATCCAACATGATTTCACAAAAGTTACTTCTTCTTTCTGCATCATTCGCAATTAGTTCCTGATGGTTTTGAAAATGATACGACTTAAAATGTTCTCGTTTTAGTAGTTTATGCACGGAAGATTTGCTTACATTTGTAGTTTGTGCTAAAGCTCTTGTGGAGAGCATATTATTATTTTCGATTGTTTGTAGAATTTCATCTCTTTTGGCGTCAGTAATAACATATCCTGGCCTATTCTTTTTTTTATGATTAGGAACGATGCATCCATTATTTTTATACTTCTGTACTAACCTACTTATTGTAGTTGGACTCGGTCTTGGACGGTCAGGATATGTAATTTGAAACAAATCTGCTACTCTCCTCAAACTCATATTCGAGTTATACCAGTTCACTAATAACAGTTTTTCTTCTACACTATACATACCTCAAAAATAGAGTAACTTATTTTGACATCCTATGTTGCAAAATAAAATACACGCTAAAATACATTGCTGTCATTTCATTATTACGTTACTCTAGCAACTAGTGTATGTATGTGCATGTTGCATTATAAAATATATTCACGGTATATTAATTAAACATAAATTTATAAGAGTTTTTGATATAATAGCAAACTATGAATAAATGCTTACTTCTTAAATCTTATTTTGTATGCAAAAATATAAATTATTTTCTGTTTTACAATACATAATGGCTAAATCTATATTAATGATACAGTCCTAGTTAACGTTAACAATAGTCCAATATTAATGAAGTATGTACCTAGCATAAACTATTTGAAGTGATGTACATATAAGAAAAATATCACACTTGAGAAAACACTTTTTAACATACTTTGGACAACCTCAAGGTCAGCGCAGTCTCAATCATTTTCATTTAAATTAATTATAAATTCCTGATGAATATTGCCATTTTCTAAATATTTCAATTTTATGTCATGCAATTTTTCCATTTTCCAGGCGTTATATTTCAAATACGAATACAAGCTACTTCACTAAATTTGGGACGATCTTTTGTATAGCGAACATGTTCTTTCAATTGACTCCAAACTACCTAGATCGGATTGAATATACAATAATATGTCGGGAAACGTAAAACAGCGTATCCTGCGACCGTAGCCAATCTATCTACAACGCATTTTCCTTCAAAAGCCTTTATTTTAAGGATTTTTAATAATTGACTTATTGTGTAGCTATCTTCACATTAAATATGATTTTTTTTTTTGTAAAAACTCTGATATTTCAGCCATCGTACTGTTCAAATTTGATAACTTCTTTACTTGTCGCAAAAGGTATGAAACATTGTTCATGACAATGACACTTCTTTCGTGTAATACTGGTAAGAGATTTTGTAAATACTACGACTCTGTAAATAATAATGCTGTCACATTCTCGTAATAGTCGAGATGGCACTCATTTTGATTGTATCATATTGAGTAATGATTATTAAATTTAATTCTCAGAACTAATGTAAATAAGCAAGTTAAGTACGCAATTTACTTAATATAACTCTGGCTATTAAAATAAGAAACGGCTCACATCTTTGATGTGTTTATGTTTCATTAAGTCCTCACTGCTGAGAGTACTATAACAGTACTTACTTGGCTGCTTAGTTAAGTTAAAATATCTTTAAACGTATTTCATTAAGTCCTCACTGCTGAGAGTACTATAACAGTACTTACTTGGCTGCTTAGTTAAGTTAAAATATCTTTAAACGTATTATACTATAAGGTCTAGTAAAAAGAAATCCATTATTTTTGCATTAAATTGAAGGTTTTATTTAGCATAGTTAGAATGATCCGACTTGGGTCAAATATGCACCGTTTTGTTCGATAACTTGTTGCCATTTTGAAGGTAATTTCATAATGCCTCTCTCATAGAAACCCTCGTCCCTATTGGCAAAAAACTGGGACAGTCGATTTTCACAAGCTTCTCTTGAGGCGAATTTTTCACCAGCAAAATCATTCGCCATAGACAGGAACAGGTAGTAATCACTTGGTGCTAGTCCGGACTATAAGGTGGATGCATAAGAACCTCCCAACCAAACTCCCGGAGCTTCTGGCGAGTCACTATCGATGTGTGTGGCCTGGCGTTGTCCTGATGGAACACAATTCCTCTCCTATTGGCCAAAGCTGGCCGCTTTTGGGCGATTGCTTCCTTCAGACAGTCCAATTGCTGACAGTACAGGTCCGAATTAAGAGTTTGGCCGTAGGGAAACAGCTCATAGTAGATAATTCCTTGCCAATCCCACCAAACACACAGCAAAACCTTCCTGACCGTCAAGCCTGGCTTGGCCACCGTTTGCGCCGGCTTACTACGATTCGACCACGACCGTTTTCGCTTGACGTTGTCGTAAGTGATCCACTTTTCATCACCAGTAACCATCCGCTTCAGAAACAAATCGATTTTGTTGCGATGAGGTTCTTTTGCGTTAACTCGTGTGGCACCCATACATCAAGCTCTCTTTTTGTATCCAACCTTATTTAAATGGTTCCAAACGGTTTTTGTGCAATGTTTAGCTCCTGGGCAATCGAAACAGTGCTTACATGACGGTCGGACTCGACGATTTCCATTATTTTATCGATATTTTCGACAATTGGCCTTCCAGAGCGTGGTGCATCTTTGACATCAAGATTACCGGAACGGAATCGACGAAACCAAAATTGCGCATAATTGACTGTTACAGTATCAGGACCATAAACACTATTCACATTTTTAGCCGCCTGGCTTGCGTTTTCGCCTTTATCGAAGAAAAACTAAAATGTGGCGTATTTTAACGTTGCTGGTGTCCATCTTTGACGCGCGCTCAAACAATATTAAGTCAAGTAATCACAAAACTGTCTGAGAAGTTCGTTTAGTACGAAATCTTATCTTTCGAACGCCATCTAGCGGAACGCGATCGCACTTATACAACGCGAGATACAGATTACTAAACCATCTATTGGAAAAATAATGGATTTCTTTTTACTAGACCTAGTATTTAATTTTTCTTTACACAGAAAGTAAAACAATTCATTGTTTTGCGATTTACAATAGAATGTAGGTGATAATGATAACTCACAGATAATAAGTTCGTTAATAGCACCACAGTTAAGAGAGTTGATATAGTTGAAACGCAATGTTATTAAAATTTGAATTACTCTCAGATGTTCACCAAATGGTGTACTTCAAGTTTAAAGTTTTTTCAGTCGCATGTTTGGACGATAGAGGGAGGTATTGTTTCTTCATTCTTTGTTGTATCGAAAACAATACGATAACTCGCAAAGAAAAGTTTGTTATTAACAACACAGTTTACCTGATGATGGTCGATATACCCCAAATGCCGCGTAAATAAGGTCTTAACTATTACGCTTATTCTCAGATGTTCATAATTGTCTTGTTATAATATTGTAATAACTTTTTTATAAATATATTCTTGGTTAAATTTTAATGCCTTATTATAGTTCGTAAGAAATAGCAGAGCAAAACCGCATTGTGGAAAGAGTGTTTTACTTTTTTGTACATATTTTTGCCCGCAGTTTCCTTTTCAAATCATCAAGCATACGCATGATAATTATCTCTGCGGCTCTCCTAAAAGCTGTGTTAATTAGATTGTTTTATAAGTTGCTAGTTTATATCTGCATAACTACATATATACATACATCACAGAAAAAATTTATCAAATTGTACACGAAGCAATTACGGAGCAAATGTAAATTGATCAACATGGTGAGGTAACCACAGATATTGCGTATTATTACTAATAATCTCCACTACTTATTCCTTGATAAAAATTCTTAAGACTAATACAATATGGAACGTAAATTACAGATTATCAAATTTAGAACTTGCAGTAACATTTACATGGAATTTAAATTTCAATAATTTAGACAACACATGCATGTAATTGTTTTGAAAAATGATTTCTTCACAAATAATTCAATTAGCATGTTTTATAGCTAAGAAGTCACTAAAAGAGGTCAACTACTTGAAGTACGCATGCTTTTTAGTAACAATAATAAAACTTATTGCCCAAGAGATCAAGCCAATTACAAGACAAAATAAAAGATAATACGAAATAAAGGGTGTTTCAAATTGCCCAGTTTTTCTTAAGAATAATTAAAATGTAAATGGTGCATTGAATTTGTCTGGGTACGTGGCCAATTAAATAGTGTGATGTATGACATTTAGAAAAATGGCTTCGTACACAGTACAATGCGTTCAAATTGTTGAATTATTTTATGAAAATCAGCGTTCTGTGAAAAGTTTTTAAAAAATTACTTGAATTTTATGGTTTACATAATCGTCCATCTGAAAGAACTATTAGTCGAATTATTAAAAAATTTCAAGAGACCGGTTCCGTGGAAATCAAAAAAGGGAAAAATACAGTCGTAGTGGTCGTTCACAAGAAAATATTGGTTTGGTTCGTGAAAGTGTTGCTGAAGATCCTGAAATGTCCATTAGATGACGTTCACAACAACTTGGACTTAGTGGATCAACAACATGGCCACGAACGTCGTTCATTTGTCAATTTCATCTATGAGCAACCAGCTGATTTTTCTCAAAAAATAATGTTTTCCGATGAGGCCCATTTTGAATTTGGTGGCTATGTTAATAAACAAAATTGCCCTATCTGGGGTGAGGAAAATCCACGAATTATTCATGAGAAACCTATGCATCCTATTCATGTCATTGGTGAGATATAGCCTCAATTATGTCAAAATGTCATTGAAAATTTTAACAAAAGAGTGGACGTCTGTGGAGCTGCAAGAGCAGGCTATTTGGCAGATATTATTTTTCGCATATAAATGTCATAACTGATACTTCAATTACCAATAAAAAGTTTTTGAAAGTGAATGCAAATTATGTATTTTATTTATTCTTTAAAAAAACGCGAAATTCCAAAAAACAAGTAATTATTTATAAATAATAAATAAAATCAAAAAAATATTAATGCTTATCTACTAGAAATAACAAAAACCAAAATTACTAAAGTACTACTTCAATGTTTATCTTCTACTTTAACATATTAATGGGAATCTCCAAAAACTGTTTGTCCTCGGTGCCCGGTGAATAAATGTAGAAAACTGTCGAGAGGTCGTGGGCGGAATACTAAAATTACTTGCAGAAAGTAAGACAGGATAGTCAATTTGGCCTCTAACTAATTTATGCAAAGATGTGTGCTACGTTACTTTCTTCGATAGAACAAAGACTGAGTGTTATATTACACCAGTAAAGAAATGTGTTCAATTCTTCTATTAGGATAAATACCGGAAGTTTTATACCAAAAAAAAATTTAAAAATCTGCATTGAAACTTTTCCACAGAAAATTTTTATGTATCGTAAAAATGATGCCAAATAATAGATCCATATTCAAGCTTGTTACGAGCAAAGGCTCAATGATTTGAGTAAATCAAAGGCATTGAAGAATTTAGTTTTCAAAAGTATATGTCCATTTATACCAGGTATACCGGAAAGTCACTATCGGTTTTTCCGTAAAAAGAAACTACATAATTTTCAAGAAAATGGAAACATTTATTTATTCAAAGTATTGGCCACTTGATTCAACACATCTCCCCCATCTTTCAGCCAATTTATGGATATAATCCCAAAAAAACCTGCTTGTTCTCTGAGAAAAACCATTCATCGAGCCATTTTCTAACTTCTTCGAAAATGGCGAAGTGCTGCTCTACAAGCGCGTGCCCCATTGATACGAAAAGGTGATAATCGGACGGGGCAAGGGCGTATGCGATATTATGTCCCATCCAAGTGCTTTCGATGCTTCCTTGACCGGTTTTGCTGTATGACATGGTGCGATATCGTGCTGTAAAATCACCTTACCATGTCTTCGGGCATATACTGGACGTTTTTCTATCAATGCATTTTTCAAATTGGCAATTGGTTGTCGGTAGCGATCAGTACTAATTGTTTCGACAGCTCGTAATACACCACGCCCCTCTTACAATGATATCCCTTAACGCATTCTGTGACTCTTGTTCTTCACGTGTTATAAGTGTAACAGCGATATTTGCAGCAAGTAATGTTGTATGTAACAAATTCAGAACGTTAGCGATGTTGATTCTCATGATTTCAACAATTGCTGTTCAACAATCAAATCGTGAAACGTAGAACTCTAAACTTCTCTTGCTCTATATATGTACATACATGCGTTTGAAAAGGCGAGAAGGCTCTATATAAGATATCCAAATACTTAAAAATAAATCTGGATAATATTTAAATACAATAGGAACCATATAATCTGCACGTGAAGATCAATGCTGATAAGATTTCAATAAGGAATCATATTAATACCACGGATGATAAATAAGTATAGATGAGCACCAAAGACATCTGCTTATCCCTATAAATTATATTTAGCTTGCCAGCAATATCTCATAGTGATCTCATAACGATGTATGATATGATATTTAATGCCTTTAGAAATATATAATGCATTTAATGCATAAATGATCTACAAGATTAGAGATATTATTATATTTAGATAAGCAAATTACTTACATTAGGATTTTTCACATCAGTGACAATAAGTATTTATTTTCCTTATTTCATCTGGTCTTTGATCTATTTTACAAATACAGTCCTGTTATATAATAGCGAGTAGGATTTTGTATTATTGGTATTGTAATTGTCAAGCAATATTGTTTTCGTTATCATTGTGCATACATTGCAGAATTAGTGGTTAATTGTAAGTGTTAGAATTAGGTATTCCTTTCTTCAACCGTCAATTTTAGTTTTGATGAAGGTTTACGTGGTAGACCAGGAACATCTGAATCCTCACCTTTTCATTGTTGTTTCAATCCGGTGCTAAATTTATATTACCTATTGTTCTTTATGTTGTGTCGTTGAAACTAAATAAAGATTATTACTTATACGAGGGTAGTTTGACAAGTAGTGAGAATGGAAAAGGAAAACGAATTTTTTAAATACAAAATAGTTGCAACTCGTGGATTTTTGACATCGCAACTGTGCTGGTATGTGAGGGAGCGTTGTCTTGGTGAAACGGAATCTTTTTCTTTGCCATTCCTGGCCGTCAATGAGCAAAATGCCCTTTGAATCCCAAAAAATTGATGCCATCACCTTGTTTGCCGATAAAGTGGTTTTCGCTTTCTTTGGAGGTGCAGAACCACGTTCTAACCATTGTTTCGACTGTTGTTTAGTTTCGAGTGTACTGTAGTGTATCCAAGTTTCATCGCAAGTAACAAATCGCCTACAAAAATTAACTGGATTCCGCTTATAAAGGTCCAAACACTCATTGGAAATTCGCAAACGAGTGAACTTTTGATCAGTCGTAAGCAATCGCGGCACTCATCTTGCCGAAAGCTTCGAAAGGCCCAATTCTTTCATTAAAATGTGGTGTACGCGTTCTGTTGAAATGTTTACCATGTCTGCTATCTCTCTCACTTTGAGTCGTCGATCTTGCGTAACAATATTATAGATTTTTATAATCATTTCCTTAGAAGTCACGATTTTGGTTGCTCCAGAGCGCGCTTCATCAACACAGCTTGTTCTACCACGTTTAAATTCAATTACCCATCTACTTATTGTGGCGGATGATGGAGCAGATTCACCTACTGTTTCCCGTAACTCATCCTTTATTTCGGTAGCTGTCATACCCTTAATTACGAAATATTTAATCACCGCACGATACTCTGCTCTTTCCATTTTAACAAAACGACGTGTTACTTCTTTTTCAATCAGCTACTAAATTGTAACACTCTGCCGGTGGTATTGCAGCCCATATTTCGCGAATTTTTGTTGATAATTCTGCTTTTGACAGGCATTTATGTTCCGTGATCTTAATTTTGAAGATACGCCACAAATTTTCAATGGGCGACAAATCGGGACTTTGTGGCGGCCAATCCAATACCTCTACTGTGTTTTCCTCGGACCAACGCATTACAGCTCCGGATTTGTGGCAGGGCGCATTATCTTGCTGAAAAATGTATTGTGGAATATCCTGGTCGAATAGTTTTAGCAAAGACGGTTCTAATACCTCTTCCAACATGGCTAAATAGTGTTGGCTATTCATCCGTCCATCGCACAGGTACACTTCTCCAACACCGTATGCAGACATACAACCCCAATCCATGATACTACCACCTCCAAATTTTACTGTGGGAATGATATATTGTGGTTCATAAGCTTCCCCTTGCCTACACCGAACGTATAGCGTCCCAGGTAGTCCCCAAAGCTGCCAGGCAAAAGAAGAAAGTTAGCACTTAGACAGGATTAATTTTGTTTAATGTTACATGTAGACTGAATTGCATACAACGATAAGAATATTAGTCATGAAGATGTACTTACATACCTCGATATTCGATTCATCAGACCAAAGAATCTTCGACTACTTCTCGATTGTCCAATTTTCATGTTGTTTGGCCGATAAATACCGCTTCTTTTTATGGGCGTCAGTTAAAAGCGGTTTACGTCGCGCTTTACACCCTCGTAAACCAGCACGCTGGAGACGCCTTCTCATTGTTTGCGCAGAAACTGTTACGCGATAACGCTGTTTCAGCTCACTGGCGAGCTGTTCCGACGATTTTTTCCTATCACTGAGAGCCAGTCTTTATAAAATTTTGTCTTCTCTAATCGAGGAACAGGGTTTTCTGCCACTTGTTGGTCTGTTAACAAACGACCCACTCTCCTGATAGCGACTAATGGTACGGACTGCACATCGCGAACATTTTTTTTGCAATTGCAGCTATTGATAACTTCTGGGAATGCAGTAGCACTATTTGGGCGCGTTCCCCTACCGACAACTCGCGTGTTTTAGGCATTTTTCTTCAACAAATAACTGACACAACGTGAAAAAATAGGATAGTCTAATTGATCTCTACCACAAACTCACAAACGCACGTTGCTCACACACTGCTAGAATGACACTAAATTTCTAAAATCCACAATTTCCCCTTTCCACCTATTCTTTTCAATAGGGGATTAACTAGAGTATTCAAAAACGCATTTCTGTAAATACCATTAATTATTTTTACGGTTAATTTCCGTCAGACTTGGATAATACCGAGAATAAGGGTTTTTATCTGGGGTGTCTAATACATCTGAGCATGGTTGTATAAAGGGCTACCCTCGTATTTGAACCTTCTTCAAAGAGACTCTAAGTTGAATTTGCTTTTTATAATTTCGTTAACTCAATCCACGGCTCCCGTTAGCTTGTTTATTTTACTTTGTTGCTTATTTTGTTTATATTTTTATTCTGAATGTCATTCATTCGATGGTGTTAATTAATAACTTTCACCCTTTAAATGTGTATTCAGAAGAATTTAAAAAATTTGTAATAACATTCTGTGTTGTATACGATCTAATACAATTTCATTTAAATCGGCACACTGAACTTTGGTATAGTGATTGCTTGATAAAAATATAGGTATTTATGCTATGTGTAGTCGTTAGAATTTGTAGAGACGACAATTTTTGAATTGCCACCATTTTTTTACAATTAACAATTGAAAAATTTCCATATTTCCGCATCAATTTTAAAACAATGTACTTAAATCAATTACAGAAACAATACCGCCTTCTCGCCAATACGGGAAAACAATTATGGACAATTAAATACAACCTTCGACACTTTTTAACGCATTATGAAATACACAACGTCAATATATTTAACGTATGGCGTATTCCTTTTGCATCTTCAAACTGTATCAAATTCCAATACTTAATTTAACTACATTATTATTAATCTAAAAGGATTATTGAATTCATGCAGGGACGAAAGACATATAAATTAATCAGAGTTATCTTAAATAATTAAACATAACCTCACTTTATCGAACGCTTATGCATCGAAGATAAGTTTACAATAAACATGTGAAAGTAACAGACATACATACTTATTTGCAAAGTGTTATTTGTTCCTATTTCTATAATACTAAAAAATATAGCTTAAAATACGTACTTGGAGGTTATGTTCTGTTGACAGGCGTAAGTTAGAAACTTGTTAGACAGAGTCCAAAAATTGTAAAAGTTTTTAAACCCATTAGAGCGTAATAGTAATAAATTATATACAGGCACAGATGAAGAAAAATTATATCAAACGAAAATAGTTATTATAAACATACATTTCTAATTTAGAATATTCTTATGTTAAAAGACTATATTTGGAGGTTAGGAGTTATTGACAGGCATATTTGTAGATTAGAATCTTTTTGATAGTTCGAATACGAACAATTGTAGAAGATTTTAAACATATTAGGGCGTAAAAGTTATAAATTATATACAAGCACAAGAAAAATAAAATCATTAAGTATCAGGTTATTACAAATGTAATGTCCGTTTTTTCCTTCAGTCTGAACTGAATCGCACCTGCGTGAAGACGTGTATGTTTTTGGTGAAAATTATTATTGTATCTGTAGAAAAGGGTATTTATTTTTAAGTGTGTACCTGTTCCATTTCTTGGAAAGATTAATACACCTGTCCTTGTCTCGCCTATGGAAATGCTGTCGGCAAGAGATATTCGGGCAATTTACCTCTTTCAATTTAAAAAGGGATTAAATGCAGCTGCAGCAACGCGAGAAATTAATCAGAATTTCGGTGAAACTACGTATAATGAACGCACATTACGGCGATGGTTTAAAAAATTCAGCGAGGGGAATTTTGATTTGGAAAATGAGCCTCGCGGATATGCGCGTAGCACCGTTAATGACGACGAGCTGCGTGTAGAAGTTGAAAGTAATCCGCCGACAACAGTGCGTAGCCTTGCAGAAACATTTCAAGTGTCCACTGCCACCATTAGTCGTCACCGTTCTTCGATTGGCAAAGTGAAGAAACTCGATCGATGGGTGCCGCACCAATTAACGGAAGCCAATAAGCTCCGTCGATTAGAGGTGGCTACCTCTTTGGCTAATCGACAGAAAGTTGAATCATTTCTTCATCGAATGGTAACGTGTGATGAAAAGTGGATACTTTATGATAATTGGAGACGGTCAGGACAATGGTTAGATCTAGGTGAAGCACCAAGACAGCATGCATGAGCATCACTTCACCAGCGAAAGATTATGGTGACTGTATGGTGGACCAGTAAGGGGTATTATTCACTATTCATTTTTGCAACCTGGTGAAACCATCACGGCAGCGTGCTATTGTGCCGAACTGGAAATTATGCATGGAAAATTGAGCCGCTTGCAGCCCTCACTAGTCAATAGACATGGACACATACTTCTTCATGATAATGCAAGACCTCATGTTGCGCGACAGACAATCCAAAAACTTTCGGAATTTGGTTACGACATTCTCCCTCACCCACCTTATTCACCTGACCTTTCGCCAATTGATTTTCATTTTTTCCGAAGTTTAGACAATCACTTAAAAAATAGGGATTTCCCTGATCGGGAGTCTGTATTAGCAGTGTTTGAGCAATATGTGAGCCGTCAAAACCTAGAATTCTTTTCAAAGGGAATTTTTCAGCTTCCAAGCCGTTGGCAACAAACTATTGATGTAAATGGAGACTATTTTGCAGAATAAATATTTATATTTTTTTAAATTTAGACTTTTCTTTATTCCTTACAAAATCGAACATTTCATATGTAACAACCTGATACAAACGAAAGTGATTATTATAAATATTAGATCAATATATAAATAAATAACAAGACTAGAAAACCTAAACGGAAATAATATTACAAATAAAAGTGTTAATTAAATTTTAGAAAAAAATTACATTAATTTAGAATATTTTTGTGTTAAAAGCTATATTTGGAAGTTAGGAGTTATTGACAAGCATATTTGTAGGTTAGGATCTTTTGATAGATCGAATCCAAACAATTGTAGATTTTAAACATATCAGGGTGTAAAGGTTATAAATTATATACAAACACAAGAAAAATAAAATCATTAAGTGCAATACGAAAGTAGTTATTATAAATATTAAATCAATATGTAAATAAATAACAAAACTTCAAAACCTAAACGGAAGTAATATTACAAATAAAAGTGTTAATAAAATTTTAGAAAAAAATGACTTTAATTTAGAATATTTTTGTTAAAAATTATATTTTGAGGTTAGGAGTTATTAACAGGCATATTTGTAGGTTAGGATCCTTTGATAGACCGAATCCAAACAATTGTAGAAGATTTTAAACATATTAGGGCGTAAAAGTTATAAATTATATATCAACATAAGAAAAATAAAATCATTAAGTGTAAACGAAAGGGGTTATTATAAATACTAGATCATTATATAAATAAATAACAAATTTTCAAAACCTAAACAGAAGTAATACTACAAATAGAAGTGTTAATAAAATTTTAGAGAAAAATTACATTAATTTAGAATATTTTTGCGTTAAAAGTTATATTTGGAGGTTAGGAGTTATTGACAGGCATTTTTGTAGGTTAGGATCTTTTAATAGATCGCATCCAAACAATTGTAGAAGATTTTAAACATATTAGGGTGTAAAGTTTATAAATTATATACAGACACAAGTAAAATAAAATCGTTAAGCGCAAACGAAAGTGGTTATTATAAATACTAGATCAAATATAAATAAATAACAAAACTTCAAAACCTAAACAGAAGTAATATTAAAAATAAAAGTTTTAATAATGTTTTAGAAAAACAATACATTTTTGCGTTAAAAGTTATATTTGTAGGTTAGGAGTTATTGACAGACATATTTATAGGTTAGGATCTTTTGACAGATCGAACCCAAACAATTGTAGAAGATTTTAAACATATTAGGGTGTAAAGGTTATAAATTATATACAGATCCAAGAAAAATAAAATCATTGCAAACGAAATTAGTTATAAATACTAGACCATTACATAAATAAATAACATAACCTCAAAACCAAAACAGAAGTAATATTAAAAATAAGTGTCAATAAAATTTTAAAAAAATAAATAAATTTAGTATATGTTTATGCTACAAGATTATATTTCTCCGTAAAATACTGAAATCTCATTATTGTAAAAGGCTTTTAAACACTTTAGAGCATAATATATATGTACATATACATACGAGAAAAATAAAATCAGTAAATACAAACGAAAATACTTATAAACACAAAATTATTATATAAATAAAATAAATACAATATTCATTTAAAAATTAATTATATTATTTTAAAATATTCTTATGTTGAAAAAACATATTGCCCCCTAAAGTATTGAAAAACTGTCGATATTATTAAACTTTTTGATAATTTAGGTTATGTAAACAAAATTGACACATGTATTTGGGTGCTGTCAAGCATGTAGTTAGTATATTTACATTTTGAGGGGTCAGTTCTCAGACATAATTTTTTATTTTTTTATTGTTCGTTTCGTGGAAAACGTTCTTTCTTAAGTTCATTGCAATTTCCAGAACACTTAAAGCTTTTTTTCACAAAAATGTTTACGTTTTAAAACGATTATTAAAGATTGTATATTACGTATATAAATATTTAAATAAATTTTTAATATTAATAAAAAATATGGAGCATGGGGTAATAAACAAAAAATTTCTTATAATTATTTTTAAAAAATAATTAGTACCACTTTTTTTTATTGTAATTAAATATATTTTTAATTATTTTATTTAAAATGATAATTAGATAATTTAAAAATTAAATATTTATAAATAATTGAAGGATATTAATTTTAGATTGCTGGATTTTGGAAAAAAAATTTAAAAAAAGATTTCTGAATTAAAAAAAATAAATAAATAATTGTAATTGACGAAAACGTATTTTAAAATAATCACTTCAGTTGCATGTAACATCAAAATAAAGTAAAATTCAATCAATTAGATCTAACGTCGAGAACAATAACAACTTTTCAGCGACCACTTATATAAACATGTGATTGTTGTGCCACTTACCTGTACGCCAGTACAAAGCAAGATGCACATTCGCAGCTGATGTCCGTTCGCCAAGCGATCGTCAAAAGTATATATTAATTCGTCCTTATTTAGACAAAGTCGGCACATTGAAGCGCGCGGTGATACAGCCGCTGACATTTTCAACGCGAAACAATCGTATGTAACTTACACTTTCAGTACATCACGGTGGCCACTCATTTCCAATTCACACAAAAAAAAAAGCACAACAAACCGTAAAAAAATGTATTAATAAAACGGTAACATCCAGGATTCCGTAACAACCTAACTACATTCTACCGGTCTACATCCTCAACTGTACCCGGTGAAATTTCAACAAAACAAAATGGTCGTGTTTTCTTCACCAATGGTGGCCGTCACATGCAATCACGTGATATAGAGGCGTAGAGGGGCGCGAAGGCGATAAGAGTTTCTGGCCCACGAAGCTTCGGTCGGTCGATGTTCGGGCTGTGTGAGGCTCAGTTCGGGTGATCGGCTGGAATGGAATGAAATGACATGGCACGCCAGACAAGCCAACGATTTCGTTTGAACCCACTCACACGAACTCTCACAATAAACAGAGAGGAAATACTGCTGGCACTGCTGCTCACGCCTGACCTTCATTTCACATCAACGACGAAGTTGAACGAATATCACGGACTTCGTGAAACTTCGTCCGAATATTTATTTGTTCAGTTCACTCCCATATGTCATCTAATTAATGCAATATTTAAGGCGCATGCGCGCAGCCTAGCGTGCCTATCACCTATTTTATCACTGGGTCGTCATACGCGACTTGCATTACTCTCCATCTCTCTCTTTTATAGCTCCCTCATTTCCGTTTCCCAGTTTATTTCATGACCTCTTCGCCTTTTAGAGTACGTTTCACGGCATTTCATTCCCCTATATTATTGTGAGCTTCGTTATGACCAACATTTCGTCATAATTTTTCAACCTTGAATCAATATTTACATTGTTTCCACCATTCGCAATCATATAATTCAATCATATAATTTTATTACAGGATCACTTGTGTAAACTTTGTTCAACAGAGTTTGTTTGAACGAAAACGAACGCTAAAATATCAAGCTTTCACGTAATGCATATTTTATTTATGTAAACAAATGAGTCAAGAGAGTTCAGGTTGAAAATAATTAAATTTATATGACTCGCGTTGATTAACAAATTATGATCGCGCAATAACCGGAGAAATAACTTGAAGCTCGAATAAGTATACGAGTTTTATGACCACTTTAGTGCAATAAAACGATTAATTCAGTTGGTCTTTTTATATAGATAAGTGCTACCGGATGCATTATGCATAATGTAACAGATCGTTATATCAATACCTCACATCAATAATTAAACGACAAATATAATTAGGGGGGAATTGGTAATGGACAGATTCTGTTATCGCAGTGAATACAGATTTGATATGTTGATATCTTAATCGTAATTAGTCATTTCCGCCATAATCACCAAAGATTAAACTGCATGTAAACAGATTGGTGGCGGAAAACAAATGAAAAAGCAGTTGTTAAACATCATTAGTTTGTATTCCTTATATATCGTCCGATAAGCAAGACGATACAGGAGTTCCGCAGGAGGCTTCGTTAGGACCATTATTCTTTACTAAAATATTATCTTTCCAGTTCACTTCTTAATAGTAAAGTTAGAAAATATGTATATACAGCATAACCTCTAAACGACGGCCACCTAAATTTAATGTAAACACGATCGTTATACGGAGGTGGAAAAAATTGTTTGTTGCCGATGGCAGTCGCCATTTTTAATTGATTTACAATATTCTGTATATTACATACAACACTCGTTTGCTTTGAAAAAAATTTATTGTTTTCCGTGGTTGCAGGTGCGGTACTGTGATGATGATAACTTAGTTGTTGAAATACGTATACAAACTTCATATAACACTTGTTTATTTGACTTGAAAAGAGTTTATTATGCCTGTTTTCTTTTTATTAAAATAGGTATAAATGTGCAACATATATATGTTTATGCATAAAAGAAGTAGTCGTTGCATTACATAATTACATAAGAATTCTTCTGTATGTCGTCTTGAAGTTATGAACTATTTCCTGGTCTAATAGCCAGTAATGAGTTGTGGTGTTTGGTGGCAGAAAAATAATCTTCGCAGCTTCAATTGGGGATGAGACGTTGCGTGATCCAGAAATGATAAGACTTTTCTATTTTGCTTTCTTATTTCTTCCCCAAATTCTTTTAGTCAAGAAGACTTGGTTGTTGTCATCCAAGTCTTTTTACTGGACACCCATTCTAGTGGCTATTTGTTAAATAACTAGGGGATTTTGCATTTCCCAATGTTTAACGGTTTTTCTTCGTTATCTTCCATATTTGCCAAAATAGAATTGTCAATTTTTGACTTGCAGTTTCTTCACCAGTACATCGCTTTTAGAAGCGAGCCTTTTGTTCAGCTTTGCACGATAAGTAAGGTCAATTTCATCAGTCTTACATACATTACATTTTTTGGTGAAAACTCCTACAATAATATTTAAAATTCTTCCTTCCAAGCTTCGAAAGTGTCTGGGGACACATCAACTGCTTTTTCGAAAATTCTTTTAAAGTTTACGTATTGTCTTTGACAAAATTTTTCAAACCACCCACTTAAAACTTTGAAATTCGCAATTTTTAAACTTTTGGCTGCTTCTAACTGCTGCTTCTACTTGGTCAATTGCCAATCTTCAATTTTGGGAAACTTTGCTCTGAATTTTACCTTCTTCAAAGAACCTTTTTAAGTCGGATTTGTTTTTTATAATTTCGTTAACTCGTGTATTTCCAACACCAAACTTTCTTTCACTGGTACTAAACTTTTCACTTTCCACAATATTATTTTTTTCTTTAAGAGACAAACGCTTTCTTTTTAACGACATGGTATGTGATTGTATGTTACAGCACCCCAGTTGAACATAAGTTAATTCAAAATATGTACAGTAAAAGTCAACATACAAGTTTTTAGAATTTTAATCCAAATAAACTTTTATGTACATATAAATCTGTCTTTAATGAAGTAATTTCTCATACGTATTTTGCCAACAAAATAGGATAATATTCTTCTACATACTACCCCGGAAATTTGCTTTTAATGATAGTTGGATGGCCTTTAGTTTGGAAAGCAGTGGCCTGGAAAACAGTTTCGCAATATACAATTTCAAGATGGCAAGCAGGAATTTTTGAAAAGTTCGAACAAGATGAAGATTTTGATGAAGAAATTCCATTAGACCAGCTTTTCTCTACACGTGGTTTAGACTTTGGCATTGGTTGATGGCAATGTTTTAATCGAAAATTCTAATTTAAACATGCAAAAAATAATCAGCGAACTAATTTATAATAAAGACTGGGAAAGTGACGTTGAAGAATCTGAACTTTGTACGTCGAATATTAAAGATATGAGGGAAGTCTGAAAAACAAAGAGATGTACAAAGTTCTTATTTTTTACTGATAAATGTAAATTATTATTGAAAGAGTTAAAATTGCTCATTGTTGAAGTTAGTGTCCATTTTCAATCGTTTTATAAACTATGTTAAACTATATGCATAATTAAAAAATTTGTTGCAAATATTATGTACGTACAAATGGAGTATATATGTACATAACAAGAAATAATCGTTGTCTGACATAATTACATTTTCTTAACACATATTTTTCTATTGAGCTTTGCTTTAAATTTTTAAACTTCGTTTGTAAAAAGTACGATTCACATTTTATTAAAATTTGAACAATTTCTATAACTAGTCACCTCCATATAACCGTCGATAAATTTTAGTGGCCACCATTTCGAAGTATTATTGAGGTATATACACTTATTTATTTAAACACTTTCTTACATTTTTTAAGAGACAATCATAATTCATTCATTTTATCAAAGGTTGTTGGATAGAGTTCAAAAAAATAACGGAGTACTTGTAATTTTTAAGCGAGATTCAATTAACGCCTCTATGGACTCCAATAACTTAGGAAAGGCAAAGATGACGGACATCAGCGTGTATTTGGCGGTCGTGTGGTATTATTCTGTGCGAGTTTTATATGCGGATCTAGGTGTGACACTGTGATTCATTACCTGCTGATGGTGAGAACTTAGTTGTCGAAATACGTACACAGAATGCGAACATTGTTGTGGTAAGGGTTTTCATTTACCCTTTTTTCATTTATTAATCAACGACAGTCTCCATTAAAATGTACCTTTTTTTGTAAGAATAACACTAAGGCGTTTCACATCTTTGCTTTGACTCAATTGTCGAAGGTGAGGGGTTAATTATGTCCAGTTTGGTAGTTATAAGTACTCCGTTACTCTTTGTTTGAGGCTTAATCACTGAAGGTTGATATATAACCCCTTTCCACATTAATTTTCGTATTCTGTATACGCATTTCGACAACTAAGTTGTCATCATCAGCAGATAATTAAATAGTGTCGCACCTGGAAAACTACCGCAAAATACCCGTACGAAAACAAATTCCGTACACGAAGCGTACCGTTGAAAACCAAAACGCACACTGAGTGTGGGGTTATATATTAACCTTCAGTGATTAAAGTAATCAACCACAGGCTCCATCAAAATTACCTAATAAGTATACATATTTATTTTAATCCATGCTTTCTAAGGCGTTTAATGTCTTTGCTTTGCTGCAATTATTGAAGTCCTGGAAGGTATCAATTGAATCCAATTTCTTGAATGGTTTTAAATACGTTGATTGTTTTCTTAAATAGAACACTTAATATTTGAATAACATATGAGAGAAAGGAAACGGAAAAGGAAGAGAAAGAGAGAGAGCAGGAAGAACAAATTTATTTTTTTGCACTAAAGCAGGAATTCGCTCCAATATTAGAACAATTCAAGATTAAATTCGAAATTTCCTAACTATTTCGAGCTAAATTATATTATCGCTACTAATTTTTTATTCAAAATATTTTAAGTGAGTTCTGCTGATGCTTCCGTCAATTGCAATGAAAAACACGACAGGAATTTGTCATGAAGGAAACACCTTTACTAATATAATTACAGTAGTAAACAGCACAAACAGTACTACCTGCATATATTGCACACGTTCTTCGCTGTTAGTGTGTTTGCTTTCACACTACAATTTTGCTGATTTACTACTATCATAGAAGCGAATGAACTCATTACTTGTACAGGCGATGCAGAAATTACATCCGCGAAAAGATAAATTCAAGCAAACAGTACGTCTACTTTAAGTCTAGAGTACGAGCGAGGCAAAAAATTCTGTGCGTTAAAGGTGGTATTACATAGATCGCTCGCTGTTGAGGCTTTAAAGCCGATGTGCTGCTACTCTACTTTAACTTGGGTTAGATACGGTTTCTGCTGTCGAATATACGTACATGAACTTTTTAAATTTACAAGTACACGTTTTTATGTGTTGATATCGGATTTACTAGCGTTTATAGCACTAACTATGTGTAATACAATACCTGCTGGTCGAAATCCACATTTGTACTTTTTCCCCGAGTCTTGTGTTTTTATTATTTTTGAATTGTTCACAAGCTACATTGTTGTTTCAAGTTCTTTTGTCGCATAATGGATAACAAAAGATGGGTAAGATGCTTTATTTGTTTATTTGATATTACGTAAAACGTATGCATATTTTAGATACTTCATAATGACTGGGAAGATTAAGTATTTGATCAGACTAAGATAGTGATTCTCAACTTGTGGGGTGAGCACCCCCAGGAGGGGGGGATGCGAGCATATCGAAAAAAGTTTAATAATTATACTGGGGAACAATCTTGAACACAATTTCTGTTGAGTTCGATTTTTCAGCTGTAAAGTTAAATAGGCATGCTAATTTCAAAACTGTAATTAGTTTTCATTTATCACGTCAGGTTCTTCATCTACATGAACGCGGATATACCAAGAATCTCTGATTTTTATGTATGTGGGACAGCAGAGCTCGTGAGAAACATTGGGTGCAGTCGAATTGACCCCCAAGATCTGATCTCACACCTGGTGATTCAAACATTCTACATCAGCCACTTGGTCACTTCACACTTCCAACTCCGCTTTGAGTTTGAAGTGTGTCATCCGTCACAATGGAAATTTATTTGATACATCATTCAGTTTGTTTGCGTGAAGAACATGAAGACATAAAGAGAGTCATCGATTTATTGCAATATCACATGCCGAAATGGATAATCTGTTTTGACCTAAGATGATGGTCTGCTTCCTTCTTGACTGGCAACGCGGAAACACATGTGGGATAGCAGAGCTTGTGAGCAAAATTGAGTGCAATTGAATTGGCCTCCACACATCAGTTACTTGGTGACAGAAAGAACATTATATTTTCATTTCGTACATAGTTTAATGCAGGAGTCGGGAACTCTATCCTATAACGTAACTGAATGGCGACTGTTCATTAATAGCGCAAAGCTGAGCTTTAAGGGTGTCATCCTTCACAATGGAAATTTATTTGATAGAGTCGCAGTAGACGACCATTCAGTTTGTTGGTGTGAAGAATATGAAGACATAAAGAGAGACTCATGGATTTATTGAAATATCACATGCCGAAATGGATAATCTGTGTCGACCTAAGATGATGGTCTGCTTCCTTCTTGACTAGCAACGCGGAAACACCAAGTATCTCTGTTTGTGTATGTGGGATAGCAGAGCTTGTGAGAATAATTGAGTACAGTCGAATTGGCCCCCAAAATCTGACCTTAAACTTGCTAATTCAAACATTCTACATGAGTTACTTGGTGACAGAAAGAACATTATATTTCCATTTCGTACACGATTTAATGCAGGAGTCGGGAACTCCATGCTATAACGTAATTGAATGGCGAGTGTTCATCAATAGTTCGAAGCTGTCCATCAATTTATTTGATAGAGTCACAATAGACTATTCAGGTTGTTGGCGTGAAGAATATGAAGACATAAAGAGAGTCATCGATTTGTTACAATATCACATACCGAAATTGATCTGTGTTGATCTTAAAATGGTCCGCTTCCTTCTTGGCCAGCAACGCTGATGCACCAAGTATCTCTGTCTTTTTGTGCATGTGGGATAGCAGAGCTTGTGAGAAAAGTTGAGCGCAGTCGAATTGGGCGCCAAGATCTGACCTTAAACCTGATGAGCCAAACATTCTACATCAGTTACTTGTGGATAGATCTCTTCATATAAAACTGGGTCTCGTGAAGCAATTTGTTAAAGCTTTATCGACTGAAGAAGACTGTTTCGAGTATCTTATTTCGGCATTTCCCCTGTCTTTTGAAAGGATAAAAGCAAAATCGGCAGCTCGTTAAAGAAGAACATTTCATCGGAGCAATGACAGAACTCCAAAAGTTTGGTGGCATTTGAAAACCTTATCAAAGACTTTTTTAAAAATATACGAGCATGGAGTTACATCGAAGTTTTGTTCAGCAACTCTTGAAAAGCTTCAAAATGTTTTTTTGCAACTAGAGCATCAAATTGCATTTTCTGCAAAGCCATTTTGCTGACTTCAAAAAATCTTGATGCAACTAGTAATGAGCAGGGTGAGCGGTTCTATCAAGAGTTGAAGATCATAGAGGCGATATCATGGTAGGGTGTACATATATTGGGTGACTATCGTTGGCCCATCAAGCGAGATTTTCCACAGATCGAACACTCCAGGGAAAGCCATAAGCGAAAATTTCTACCTTAACATGTATCTTTGCCGTCTTGTAAACGAACTTTACTATTTGTATGAACACAAATAAATTTAGAGAAACTCTATATAGGCTTTGTATGAGTAAAATTATTTTCCGTGAACTGTATATTTTAGAACTTTTTCCTTTATCTTTCCTTGTATATACGTTTTGTATGGTTTTTGGGAAAAGGAGAAGGTATCCTGTAGCTTAAAAAGTTGACGTGATAGACAAAAACTGGGGTCATTTTTGGATTCAGATGACAAAATTTACCCTTTTTTTAGACCTTTTTCGGTTGTTATACGAACTGTATATTTTATTCAAATTTATTGTACAAATATACAACTAGTAATTTTATGGAAATATTACCCTGTATATCAATACAGCTTCTGATTTATTACTGGTATTTTTATGTGTTGAATTTTAAGCTATTTTGTTCGCACCATTGCATTAGCTTTTCAATTTTCTTTTTATACTAAGGTGTATCAATGCCCAGCTTCTAGATAAGAAAACAAAAATTTTTTGGTAAAAAAAAACTCATTTAGTCCACTCATAGCACTAAAACATGAAATTTTTTAATTGCTTCTGGACTACATACCTTTTTAGGACGTCTACTGGTTCGACCACTTTTATTCTCTGATCGTTTCATGGTACTTGCTATCGATGGAAATAGGTCTTAGTGAATAGATTTCAGCTGAGCTTTGATTTCATCGTTTGCTTTGTTTTTCAGAAATAAGAACTTATGCGCTGATCGGCTCTCCACTTTTTTATGTTTCAAAGAAAGCTAAAAACAGCTCACTTTTTATTCAAAAACAAGCGTTCTTACGATCAGAATGAAAGAAAATTTTTGTCAGTTATATTCCGAAGGATTGCCATGCTGAAAAACAAATCAGATCTTTATCAGTGTGCTCCTTTTTTTCGTCAGGTTCACTAATTACTAGCTCGCCTGAGTATTTATATCCTGCTCTTTTGAATTGCTCGACATTAGCTTGTTAAAACTACCGTCTACATCATATGCAGGCAACAACCGGCCCACGGGCCGTGTCCGATCCGCTGTAAGATTTGATCTGGCCCGTGAGACATTCGTCGTACTATTTGATGTCTGATATTTATCGCTAAAAATTATGAACACTGCTTTAAAATATTTCTTTAAAATGTACTACTTTTAAACGGGACCCGCGGACGTATTTGCACATTAAAGTTTGGCCCACAACATGTCAAAAGTTCCCCATACCTGGTCTACATATTAGTTCGCATCACGTATATTGTCAATCTTTTTTAAATTCTTTTTCCCAAACTATGTTAGAAGCAATTCGTCTTTTGGATACTATTAGAAGATGAAAATAAAAAAAAAATGAACGTAAATTGAACCAAAAACAATAAAATTTATAACACAAAAGTTATCGTTTTATTAACTAGACGCAGACATTCCAGAATATCTTTTATAAGAGAACACGCTAAAGATTAATGGAACTGGCAATTGCCAATGTTTCTTAAGAGGAAATATAAGAAAAATAAACATTTGAACAATACTTGAACTATAATTTTGTTTTACGAGATACATCCTTTATTATTCTAAATCTAGCGACTTCTAATATCAATAAAGTTGTATTATGATCTACGATATCATCTACCTCAATAACGGATGTGGTTAGCCTCTCCGACAAGTTATTAGAAGTTGAACATTCTAAGTTTAGTTGAGGACAGAATTTATTAAATTGTTATTTAATAATAATCAGTCGAAGTAGATTTATAATATTAAATTAATTTAGAAAATATTACCTTTATATGTATACAGTACCTGGTAATTAAATTATCCCACTCTACAATTTTAGAATTTTACGAAATAAAATCCAAACACGTGAATTTTAAAAACGTATAGTTCTGTATTACGAGGACGGTCCCAGAAGTACCCGACCCAACAAAGAAAACACAAAAACTTTGGAAAGAAGTATATTTGTTTTTCAACATAATCTCTTTTCAGTTCTATACACTTTTCCCAGCGATGTCCAGTGAGTTCGATATTTTTTTATAATAAGAACTGTCTTGCTTCTCAAAATAGCCAGAAACCTGTAACTACTTGACAAACGGCAAGTAAAAACTATGCCATTAATAAAAATGGAGAGATATACGCTTCAACAACGCATCGAAATTATTAAAATTCACTACAAAAATGGTGAAAATTTTGCGGTCATAGATCGCAAATCTAAAGCATTTTTGGGTCGTCGTGAAGCACCTTCTCGGCCAGCAATTGTGAAACTGGAGGAAAAATTTGAGCTGTTGGGACAAGTTAGTGATGCGAAGAATCGAACTCGTGCACGTCGCTCAAGAGCAACTGAGAATATTGCTGTTGTAGCCCATAGTGTTGAGGAAAACCCATTTGTCCATTTGTCGTCGATCTTTGGAATTGGGCATTTCACAAACGATATTACACCGTATTTTGCATAAAAACTTAGGTTTTAAGGCATTTAAAGTTCAGTTAACACAAGAACTCACGCCTACCAACCATCAACAATGTCGTGTCTTTGCTTATTAGGTCCTTGAAATGTATCAAACTGATCGGGAAATTCATCGAAAAATCGTCTTGAGTGATGAGGCTCATTTTCACCTCGGAGGCTACGTTAACAAGCAGAATTGTCATATTTGGGGCTCGGAAAACCCAAGAATTATTGTTGAAAAGCCTCTCCATCCTCAACGTGTGACCGTTTGGTGTTGTTTTTGGGCTGGCGGTGTCATTGGACCTTACTTTTTCGAAAATGAGACTGGAGCAACTGTTACGGTGAATGGATTGCGCTATCGAACGATGATTAATGATTTTGTATGGCCGGAATTGGAAGATGTTGATGTGAACGACGTTTATTTTCAACAAGTCGGCGCTACGTGCCACACAAGTAACGATACCATCGCTTTTTTGCCTGAAAAGCTTCCTGACCGCGTGATTTCTCGAAGATGCGATCACAAATCGCCACCGAGGTCTTGTGATTTAACACCTTTAGACTTTTTTCTTTGGGGCTACGTGAAAGATAAGGTCTAAGCCAATGGCCCACAATCAATTTAAGACCTCAAAGATGGAATTCGTGAAGTTATCGAGGACATACAGCCGCAAATGTGCGAATTGGTGATGGAAAATTTCATGAAAAGAATATGGTCCTGCAAGCGTAGCCGTGGCGGCCATTTGGCTGATATTTTTTTCCATTATTAATGACATACCTTCCTCTTTACAATTAAATAAATATCCGATGATTTCGCTTAAAAATACTCGGTTTTTATTACATATCAAAATGAAACCTCTCATTCGAAGACCTGTTACGTCCGTTGAAACCGATTTAAAACAAATTTGCGACAATTACAAAGGTTTATTTGACTATATAGAAAAATTTCAAAACACTGGGTTGTTATAGGTGGAGTCAATGTAAATTGTGAACAATGTACACTCGTTACTATGTGCTACAAGTGACATAAAAAATATGTATGCAGAAAAGTTCGAGAGTGTTATCAACAAAGATTTCTATTTTACCAGATTAAGACAAATTTGTGATGGTGCATGTATAGATTCGTTATATATTTCTGAAGGTTATTTTAATTATGGGTATATTACATCTGTAGATGTCAAGCTGTTATTGTCTAAATATAAGAACATATTTTCATCACAGCGTACGTTGTTCGCCAAGACAAATTTGGAAGCTTACATCATGCTGCAAATATTTTGTCAATCTTATCCATTTTATGCTACGCGACAACTGTAAATAACGTGCTATGTGTTATTTATAAAGCAGAATATAAGTAATATAAATGCATTGCAAAATCCTCCGTTTATTCGCACATTTGCCTTCTTATGATCCTGCTCCGCGGAAAAAATATCCCAACTCTAGTTTTCACAAACACTCTTGGAGTGTTCTAACAATTCTGAATAAATTTTACTTATATAAACGCATTGTATCACCTCTTCATTTTCCTAGAATTTAGAGAGCGCAGGTAAAGACTTTGCTAATGGATTAACAACCCCGATACTTATACTATGAATGATATAAATATTGGGTTGGTATCTAAGTACTTTCGGTTTTTACTGATAGAGAGCGTTGCTTTATTTTTTGTATAACGTATGTTAGTGCTGTACTTTACCGTTTGTCGCGTGATACTAGTCACGTTGACGTAACTTCAGAAGCAAGTAGTGCGTGATTTTTATTAAAGCTATTAGTCGTGGGTTAATTTTAAATGTAGTGCAGAAAGGAACATTTTCGACATATTTTACTATTTTATTTCCGTAAAGGAAAGAAAGCTGCTGCGGCTCACAGAAAGATATGTGAAGTTTATGGTGCTAATTGCTTAACAGAGCGCACGTGTCAGAATTGGTATAAAAAATTCCGTTCTGAAGATTTTTCCCTCAAAGTTGAGCAACGTTCTGGTCGGCCTACTGAAGTTGATGATGATCAAATCAAAGTCATAATTGAAGAGGATCGTCATATAACTGTTCGAGAGGTTGCGGAGAGGCTACATGTATTGCACACAACAATTGAAAAACATTTAAAATGTCCTGAGCTAGTTAAGAAGCTTGATATTTGGGTACCTCACGAATTGAAAGAAATTCATTTAACACAAAGAATCAACTTTTGCGATATGCACCTTAGACGAAATGAAACCGACCCTTTCTTAAAAAGAATCATCACTGGTGACGAAAAATGCTGTCAGTTTTGTGGGATTACAAAGGTGTTGTGTTTTTTGAGCTGCTTCCAAGGAACCAAACGATCAATTCTGATGTTTATTGTCAACAATTAATAAAACTGGATGAAGCAATCAAAGAAAAATGGCCAGAATTGTCAAATCGGAAAAGTGTAGTTTTCCACCAAAATAATGCAAGGCCTCACACATTTTTGGCAACTCGTGGGAAACTATTGGAGCTTGGCTGGGAAGTGATGCCACATCCCCCATACAGCCCTGATCTAGCACCATCTGATTACCATTTATTTCGAAGTTTGCAGAATTCTTTGAATGGTAAAACTTTCACAAATGACGATGACCTTCACTTGCACCTGGTTCGGTTTTTTGCTAATAAGGACCAGAAATTTTATGAGCGCGGAATCATGCAGCTGAAAGAAAGATGGCAAAAGGTCATTGAGCAAAATGGAAAATATATAATTGATTAAAAACTATTCTTTGTTTAAAAAAAAGTGTTTTATTTTATACTACAAAACCGAAAGTACTTAGTTACCAACCCAATATATGTAACTATATCATGGGCTAACAGTCTGTGCATTTAGGAAATAGGTATATTTATTTTACCAGGAGAGCACAATAATATGTATTTAAAATAAATTATTCATCATAACTAAGACCTGGGTTAATTTAATTACCAGATACTGTACATATAGAATATGCTGTATGTAAGGATATATTTTAGTCCCAAGCCCATTTAAGTACTTCCGTTAGGGAAACGATAAGTACTATATATCATATCCTGTCAGTTCTTTGTATCTAATCTTGTTTTGGTGATTGACTCCTCTATTTATTCTCCTGATCTTTTATTCAGTTTGTATTAACAAGACAAAATAAATACAATATATACATATAAACACATGCGATGTAATATCTTGAGGCGTTGAAATGTAAAGAGGTGTAGAAGGGAACATTATTTTATTCGTCTTGAAATTTTGTGTATTCTTTTTAGGAATATCTTATAAAAATTACTTAAAAACATGTGTCCGGTGTTTCGATCAGTTTATATCGTAATAGTACATTTTTCTAGATCTTCGAGAATAATTAAGTAATAATAATAATCTTTAATGCCCAACAGTTACATAGACCATTTACAGGACATAATGCACCTAAGAAACAAAAATGCAGTTAATGTATTACAAATAAAAATATGAATTCAATTAACAAAAAAATATATGTACACACTTATAGTAATGTAATCCAAGCCATTCAAAAAAAAAAACTGAACTAACAATAATAGATTCAAATTAGTGAAAGGGATCCTCGTATAATATATTTGTATTTCTGGACATATGTACCAATGGAGCCTTGTAGAGAACATTGGTTCTTGCCCTAGCTATTGAGAAGTTTTCCGATGATCTAGTGTCAAAACTAGGCACGAGGAAATCAACCTGGGATAGCAGCACAGAAGAATCAATAAAATTATTTATTAATTTATAAAGAAAACCGCTACTAGCTTTCTCCCTGCGTATAGCAAGAGAATCAAAATTGTGCCTAGCAAGCAGACCCTCATACATCGAACCAAAGGCAGGATAATCACCATCAATCCTGTAGGATAAATATTTGAGGAACCTCTTTTGAACACGCTCCAGGAGTAATTGCTGGTAATGGTAAAGCGGGTACCACACAACTGAAGCATATTCCAATCTGGACCGGGCACGATGACCATAAAGCACCTACAAAGTGTGCAAGCTACTAAAACCCCTGCACGAACGAATAAGGAACCCAAGGCCTCTGGAAGATGATGTAGTTATGCAACTTATATGCTTAGAAAGGCTAAGATGCCAGTCGAACAAGACTCCAAGATCCTTGAAGTTGTGTACTCTAGGTATAATGGAACAGCACATTTGTCGATGTTGAGCTTTATCTGATTGTGGGTGCACCAATCGTCAACAATGCATAGATTAGATTGAAGATTAATACTGTCGTCAAGTGAATTAATACAGTTGAAGATCTTTAGATCTTCGGCGTAAGCTAACACTCTGCAGTCAAGACGTTACAAGAGATCATTAACGTAAATATTAAACAATTAATTATTCATTAATAGTTGAAGAAGGATTGTTTCTGTGTTATGGAACTCAGTAGTATATCTTCGACAGGGCTTAAGCTTAAATCTATACATGCAATTGCACGGTTTATCGTGGTGTTTATTTGAAAGAATGAAGGAAACAACGGTAATAAGTGACTATTAGGGCGATCAAAAAGTTCTGCTACCTAGAAAATAAGCTTTAAGCAACGGTCGCTATAATATTTCAAAGAAATTTTATTAATCAAGAATATGCTTGAAAAATAGGCGCCTCCCTCTCTCGTCCAATATACTGAACGACAAAGCGAGAAACGCGTCAATCTTCGCTTGTAGATAACTAAGTTATCAGAGCATATAAGACAGACGGATTGCGTAACGGCTATTTGCCAATTAAAAGAATGTTGAAAGGAATCATTCTATTGTTAATAACATCCTATATACAACATTTGTTTCACCAAATTCACGGATCTTCAGGCTATACAAATCTGCCTGAAGATCCAATGATTCCTTTTAACATTCTTTTAAGAATCTGCTTGTAAATAAAGTTCCGTCTATATATTCATTTTTGTATGAATTCGAAAAAGAAATGTTATATGATTTTGATGTAAAATTTGTGTCATGGCTCAAAAACCAAGTAAACGAATAATTACTGTAAATGACACGTGGATATTGCGAAGCACAATGATAAAAAAATGGACGAACGATCACACACATACTTATTTTGTGTAATCTACCATTTACTTTATTAAACAACGAATCATTTGTTTCATTCTGGAATTGTACATTATCTATTCGGAAGTTTTATACCACCACAAATATTTATATTTGGCATTATATTTGCTGCTAACTAAAGAAGAAATGCAGTAGCGGGTAATAAAAGTAGGGCAACCACAAATTCAACTTTTTCGTTTTATTTTTATCAGAAATAAGCCAAAAAACAATTTAATGTGACTATGATTAATATATATGTTTAAATAATATGAATAACTACTTTGTTAAGAAACTCTTTGCTTAGATCACGACGGAAATTCTTCTTGGCATATTTCTGATACAAAACGCATACAATTCCTTCAAAATGCGCCAAGTATCTTCGGATTTGGAAGCAGGTAAACAATCCGTTTTAAACTATTCCATACATTTTCGATTGGGTTGAGATCTGGAGATTTGTTTCACCATAAAATTTCAAAACTTAAAAAATCAATGTATGGAATTTGTATTGATTCCATTATGGATCTGTATTGGTTCATTGTACTTGTGGCATAAGACAGAGGCTCTAGATCGTTTTCTAATATGCAGGGTGAAAGCATAATACGAAGGTTGCTTTAAAGATTTTGCGGATGATACAAAGAAAATCAATTATTTGCATCAATTTCTTTTTATTGTTTTTCAAAATATTCGCCTTTATGGTCTATGCACTTCTGCATTTGGTGGAATCAGTTCTCAAAACATTGAGTCCATTTTTCTACAGTTGCCTCAGATAAGAAACTTTCGTAGGCTTCCACAGTCGTTTCCGAGGTGTTAAATTTGATCCACGCATTTCTTCTTTAATATATGGGAACAATTCCCATGTCGGGAATATAAGGCAGATGTGTCATAAATTCCATTCATGAAGCGACTAAAAACTCTGATGTTTGAGATCCTTTGCGTGCATTGGATGCAGAATGATTCGTCCTCTTGATCGTTTCTGGTGCACTTTTGGCAGACAAATGGTTGTATACCATTCGGTATTGACTGTGCGACGATTCTCTAGTGGAATAGTAGCAAGATGATTGGTGCGTCCGAAAAAAGAAGCCACCATTTTTTTGCCAGAGCTTCGTCCGCTTCTCACTTTCGTGGATTTTTCCTCCTTTTTGAAGATTCATCGAGCCTATTGTCGCTTGCTTTCTGGTTCTCAGTTGAATTTTTGAAGCATTTTTTGCACTAATCCATACGCGCCTTTTTGAGCTTCCGTTAAATTGTGTGGTATCCATCGAGCGCAAAGTTTTCTGACGGCAAGATGATCGTGCAGGATAGTTCTGCTTGTTGTATCTATACCCATCTATCTCTGTATGTGCAGTGGTTGTTTGTCTTTAACATGCTGTACACGGCATCGATCTTTTCTGCAAGCTACTGCATTGGCTAAGAATGTGCAAAAAATGATGCATACGTTTTCACAATTCTCAACCGTGAGGTTTTTATGATATTTGATCCATTTTAATCTCACTTTTTTCATCCTCTCGGTCAATATTTCTTTTTTCCCTGCCCGGCGACTATTCTCCTCGTATAATCGAGATTACAAAAGTCGTGTCGATATTTCGATGCTATCGGCTTCTAAAGTGCATAGCACCTCTCAATAGGTCGTTGTCTATTCTTTAACGATCTTCTAACACTTAATCTGCCTCCATGATCTGTTCGTCTTTCTCTTTCCTTCACAATGAATGCGGCCGCTCGAAGAAGATGGTAAGTTTCCTACGATTATCTTCACCACCCCGTCGACTGCTTGATGAGAAACGCGTTGTCGTTTTGCTATTTCTTGATGAAAATAGTTCCCAGGTTTTCATAAAGCCTCTATTGACACCTCTTTTGTACTGGTACTGTCCTAGCGCCTCCACATTTTCAAAAATTACATCTTTCACAACACAAATTGTCATAAAATTTTAAAACTAACTATAGCTGCACTCAGAATGACGAAAAGCTGGAAAAGTAAACACCCCTATAACTGTGTTCAAGGCCGAGAAGGGTTAGAATACTGAAAATGTTATGGTGGTTGTAAGAGATTACTCCCAATACTATAAAAGAAGATATTTTAACAACAGAAAATGTGATATTCTCTATATTTACTAAATAATAATAAAATATTTCTAAAAAAAATGCTAGTGGCGTTAATTTAATAGTAAATTTTGTTTTTATAACCGAAACTAATTTGGCAAAGTGCACTTTATAAAACTAAATTACAAAATGTAATTTGCATTTGTGTGAACACACTTTTCGTTAATGGTTAATAAAGACGAATATCATTTTAAAAAGAATTTGAAACTCAGGAGGAAACTGTCAACGACATCTTTAATCTCTTTCTCATTAGCAAATGCTTATCTTTTTGGGGAGATGCTCGGATGACTAAAGAAATAATAATTCGACATACATAAGTATCGTGAATATGGTATCTGCAGTAGAATACTATAGTTTTAATCGTTAAGCCTTGAAACTCATTCGCGTGTGAAGTCTTGGGTTATCGTATAACAGTACAGACCCCTAGCTGTTTACTAGAATCGAACACTCTATTTTCAATTGATCGTGCATTTGTTATACTTTCACAATTATATAAGAATAAATAATCAATTATACCGTTAATGGTTCAATAAACTTTTATTTTTCAGCAACAGCCACAATCGATCTAAAACAGATTCCCGATTATTTCTTATCAAATCGCACATTCGATCGATCCAGCTTCTGGGAAGTATTCACTCATTCACCTTTTTAACTTTGTCTATGCCTTAAAGATGCCGGTCTAATGAGGTTGACGCTTAATCTGTCTGTAAGTTCTCTTAAGTTTGATTTGGATCACCTTCCAGTAAAGTCCTTAAAACTTGATTGTCGGCAAAGGTTTTGTATGTACCTCGAGGGTCGTATTTAAGGGATTCATTTCCATCACGGAATTTCTGGAATCAAGGTTGTATAGTTAGTATGGTTAGTGTGGCCTCACCATAAACTTTATGTTACTATAGTAAGGTGTACTTCACCTGGTTTCGAGAAACTAAATACGTGGGTTAAGATTAGTTTGTTTGTTTTGCAGTTTACGTTTTAAAGCATTTGTTTTGTTTTTTAATCAAAGAAATTTTGATGTAATATTCATGTAAGAATGCATATCATTCATAATTCTAAAACTATATATTTAAATTATTGTCTTGTGGAATTAGTTTGAAGGGTTTAGAATTTTCGTTGTTCGCCAAGTTTAATTACAATAGATGAGAAATTTCCTGATATATGATGAGTGCGGCTGAAGTAACTATATGATGCAAAAATATTGTAACTTCTTTGTTTGTGAATATTTCATATTTCTCTTTTCTATTTCACGAATTATGCTTGGGAGAATATATAAAAATGGAACGCTATACAATTGCGCAAAGAACTAAGATTGTTTTTCTATTCCTTGAAAATAATCGTTCGATAATTAATACTCAACGTGCATACAGTAGATTTTATGGAATAAGAACTGCTCCAATGAGTCCAACCATTACTTCGTTGGTGTATAATTTTGCTGAACTGGGAACTGTCGGAGATTCAAGACGTACAGGCAGACTTTGAACTGGCAGATCGGTCGAAAATATTGATGTTGTGAGACAGAGCGTCACAGAAAATTCGGAGACATCAACGAGAAGACGATCTGCCCAGTTGCAACTTCCTGACCGCACTCTTCGGCGAATTTTGAAACAGGATTTGCACCTCTTCCCTTACAAAATCCAACTAGTCCAAAAACTAAATCCTCAAGACTTCGCATTGCGCTTGGAATATGCTAGAGCAGTTTTAAATCTCGTTGATCAAAATGAAAACTTTTTGTCAAATTTAATTATGACCGACGAAGTGCATTTTCACTTGCACGGTTTCGTAAATAAACAAAACAACAGATTTTGGGGATCACAAAATCCCAAAAATCTTCATCAAAAATCTTTACACACAATTCGTGTTACTGTTTGATGTGGCATTACCGCTGCAAAAATATACGGTCCATTTTTTTTTTGAAAACGTTCAAGGTGTCAGTCGAACAATAAATGGAGAACGTAATGAGAGTAATGCTTCAAAATTTTTTATTTCGACAATTGCCACCAAAAGCATACATATGGATTCAACAAGATGATGCAACACCCCATACAGCCCGTGCAACGATGGAGTTATTGAAACAATAATTTCCAAATCGGATAATTTCTAAAAACGGCGATTTGAGATGGCCACCGCGATCGCCTGATTTGACTGCACCCGATTTTTTCTTGTGCGGCTATCTCAAAGACAAAGTTTGTGTGAATAAGCCCCAAACCCTGCAGCAACTAAAGGACAAGATTGAAGAAGAAATTGATCGTATACCACAAGAAACACTCAACAAAGTTATGGAAAATGCTATAAAAAGAGCACATTTTTGCGTTAGCGAAAACGGTTCTCATTTAACTGACATTATTTTTCATAATTAATGTAAAAAATAACATAAAATAAATTTTATTTTTATCATTCAATTTTTTGTTTTTTTTCATTCCATTCAATATTTATTTAAAAAACAAATCATGTAGTTACTTTAGCCGCACCCTGTATTTCTCTGTTATTGGCGACGTGTGTTAGTGTTATTAAACTTATATTTCCATTTTCTTAGTTCGTTTCAAAATATTTTAATTTGATTAAATAGCTTTATGGCACCCCTTGGTGTAAATGTGCGATAAGCTAACGATAATGTAAATGAAACTCAGGTACCCTGAGCCGCAGATGCGCAAAGTTATATTTCGTAATATTGGTGCAATCATGTGCAAAGTTCCTGCTTTGCTAAAATACATAAACAGAGAAATATAAAATGATTCATTACATACAGTATTATGCAAAAGAAAAGCACCTTCTTGAATTTTACAAGAAACTATTATAAAAGCATAAATAATAATCTTACACAAGCTGAATTCTTTTTCTTTTTAATGTATAAAAACTATCACATATCGATATTTAAACATAAATAACTTAAATTTTCAATATTTTGTATGACCACCTTTATTTTTTATGATATTCTGCATTCTTCTTGGTAGGCTTTCCATTAATGAATTAATGAAATTTTCAGGAATATTGTACCACTCTTCCTGTAGTATGTTCCACAGTTCATTTTTGTTCTTTGTTCCCCTTTTACACTTTTTTCTGTCAAGATAATCCCACACATCCTCAATAATATTTAAGTCAGCACTTTGAGTACTACCTGTAGGAGATTTGAAACCACTCTTCAACTGACGGTGCTGTCATAACCTCGCGATAATCTAGATTACAATTTTTATGTTTTTTGCCGAAAATAACACTTCATCGACCCAACTGTTTTCAGAACCAGCTTGTAAAATAATAATGCTTTGTCCTTTGGAAGGAAATACGAGGTTTGTTCAAAACAAAAGGTGAATTTTGAATTTTTTTGAAAAGTGTTTATTTATTCATCAATATCCATTTTGTCCCCTTCAAAGTAATCCCCCTCAGATATAATGCACTCATCTATCTTCCAATCTTCGAAGCACTTCTGAAATGCGCGTTTCGGTATGGCCATCCGCTCGTTCTTCCATTCTGACCTCATCTCATCAATTGTGGCAAAACGCTTTCCTTTCATTGGTCTCTTCAGTTTTGGGAATAGGAGAAAGTCTCAGGGAGCCAAATCTGGTGAATAAGGTGGTTGAGGCATGATTAGGGTGTTGTTTTTGGCCAAAAAAAATCACGAACAAGCATTGATGTGTGAGCTGGTGCATTATCGTGATGCAGAATCCATGATTTTTTCCCACAATTCCGATCGTTTGAGCCGTATTGCTTCACGCAAACGTTGCATAACTTCCTTGTAGTATTCCTTATTAACCGTATGACCTGTTGGCAAGAACTCATGATGCAGCACGCCATAGTAATCGAAGAAAATAGTGAGCAAAACCTTCACATTTGATCGAACTTGGCGTGCATTTTCACGGCCTTCTGTAAAGCGCTTGTACCACTTATAAACACTTTTTTGAGACTAAGTAGACTCGTCGAATGCCACAGTCAACATTTCAAATGCCTTGGAGCACTTTATTCCATTTTTAACGTAAAATTTAATACATATTCTTTGATTCATTTTTTTCAAAAGTCAAAAATCGAAGAACACACGCAACAACAAACTACTAATCCAAATTGGTTGTTAATGCCAACAAATGACTAACACATGTGTACCAACATAAGAAAAAGACATTGCGATATTCGAATGTACACAGCGCGCGAAAATTCAAAATTCACTTTTCCTTTTGAACAAATCTCGTACATCTAATAAATATGTTTACGAATCATCAATCCAACCTTTTTTTATGGTATCGTGTCATAGCAAGTTTCGTCTACTTGAAAAATAAACCGCCCTTCATCTTGGAATTTTTTCATGTCGATGTGTCGGTGACTTCATTATAATACATACGTGGTTTATCTATTGTCCCAAATCGGAAACCATTTTGTTTTACCGTTCCCTATATTGTTGTTCCAAAGGCTACTATTTTGGAATTTTCTATTAATTTGTTTTTTTATAAGATTTTAATGTGATCAATTTCAACCTGCTATGATATTAACGTCACAAATTGATCATTTCATATGAATGATTCATATATCCTTTATCACTTTTATCTATTCTTTGGGTATCACCGTACATATAACACTATTATAAACTGACACCAGTTAACTTTGACATTCTTTCTATAATGTCCTATCCTGTAACTTTTGCATTTTCTTCTTGTAAATTATTACACACATTTAACAATGTTTGTTTAATCTGAACTATTACATGAATCTTTTTAGGGCCACTCTTTATATTGTCTGTCACCGAGTCACAGTTATTGTTACTTCATATTCATATCACTTTCTTTATCTCCAGCCCAAGGTATCCACGTTTTCTTATAATAAGATAAATGCTTTTTCACTTTATAATTTCTATTTTGTTGTGTTGTAACGCCATTTTAATTATACAATGTTAAGCAATGACTATTAAAATTAATTCCTAGAACTAATACACATAAATAAGCAGATCAAGTACGCTTACTTAAATGCAATTTATTTAATACCTGGCTATTAAAGTAATACTCACATCTCAGATGCATTTACGTTTCATTAAGTCCTCGCCGCAGGGGGTGCTATAAAAGTACATACTTGACTACTTAGTCAAATTAAAATATCTTGAAATGAACTATAAATACTGTCATATTTGTTTCTTTGGAAGGAAGTCACAATTAATATTTAATCTATTGTGCAATTGGTCTTTCGCCCTTTTTGTCATTGTGGTAGGCACAATTTGCCAGGGATTTTTAATTTTGGAAATTCTAAAGCTACCTTTTCATCAGGTTGTTCAGGCAATTGTTGCTGTTTCTACGTATAATAACAATAGTAATAATAATAATAATAATAATTTATTGATGTACATACATGTACATACACATACATTTTCATTAGTGGCTGGAGTGGTGGTGAATTTTGTCTACTTGCTTCAGTATTCTATAATGTAAAAGCAGGTCTTTCAAAGACATTTGAAGATGGAAGTGTTCAGATTTCTTTAAATAACAATCGAAATATACGAAGACATAAAAATTGTGAATTTATTAATTACGTAATTAGTTTTTCGTGAGAATAAGTATTTATAATAAAATAAACAAGTTCTAGTCTCTAGAAAAAAACAAACGAACAACTAGAGTGGAATGGCATTTAATCCACAAATTCAAACATTCACTTCGAGCATCGCCAAACTAGTTGGCGACAAAACAACTTGAATAAAGTAAATGTGAATATAAATTTAATTAAAAGTAACACTAGAACATACCACATTGCAAATTCATATTTTGAACGCAAATAGTGTTTGGTTTTGCTGAAAATTTCTAAACAAAATGAAAAAGTGACGTTTATACAGTAAACTTGGCAATATATCAGGATAAATTGTGGCATATTAAACAATAAATTCGACTACCAAAACCGTCTTTAGAAAAAAACTTAGAATTATATTTCATTCTGCTATTTTTTTTATGGTGACTTGTAAAATTTGGTTAAATTTCAGCATGAAAGATTCTAAATTTCATAAATATTCAATCTGTGTTTTGAAGGCCTGAACCTATTAAAATATTTGCAGATATCCAACAATCTATGGGCGACAATGTTGTTTCAAAAGCAATAATTGTCATTGAGTTGTGCAATTTCAACAGCGATGATATGAACATCGAAGCTGATGTGTGACCAGGACCATCGAAAACTGCAACTACGAAAATTAACATCCTTGTAAATGATCGAAGAATTGATGGTCACACTATAACCAAATACAGCTACATTCTGTACAGATGGTATAGATCGATTAAAATAATTATCCGAAAACAAATCACTTACTAAACACAATAGTAAAAGGACGAGCGATAGTGAGGAGAACGGTTATACCAAGATATGGCGAAAATTCAAAGACGATACCAATGATTTAGGGATGATTGATCCCAAATAATACAAACAATTCAGTACAACTATCTCATTTCTCATTTATCATTTTTAATTGAATAAAGTGGCCATTAAATATCTTGAAAATTAGAACCAATCTTAAAACAAAGCAAGTAATCGGCAAGTTGTTGCAAAATTATCGCAAATTTACCGAAGGTTTCTTCGAAATTCATTTCCTGCATTTACGTTTCGTTGTTTTTCCTGATACCTTCGACAATACAAGCTACAAGTGAGGAGAACAATTATACCAAGATATGGCGAAAATCGAAAGACAATAGCATGGATTTTGGAACGATGGATCTCAAACAGTACAAGAAACTCAGTACAAACACTTCAGTTCTGATTTATTATTTTTAATTGAATAAAATTTCCATTAATTACACAGGCCCACCAATAAACATTTTTTAAAAACTTTTTTCAAAGTTCAACCTGTTTCTTATCTATTTTGGTGTGCCGAATCCTAATTTTCGATCGTTTTTTTTTTCTACCACTCACCAATTTTTCGCAGTCTTTATCTTTTGTTGGGTTTGATATTATTAAAATATATACTTAAGATTTAAATGTACGTAATTTATTATCAGAGTATAATTGAAAAATTTAACATTTTATTATTACAATAGTAGTGTAAGTTTGAATATGAACAGTTTTTTACTTATTAATCTAAAGTTCGTATTTCCTCAACCTCTTCACGGTAAAAGTTCGAGTGTAGCTTTTCCTTTTATATTCCTTCCGGAGTTGCTCGTAGAAGGGTCCAACAGTAATCTCCCATCATGTTGACATTTCAACGACCCTGATACCGTTTCTCCATCTCCTTTATATCTTGGTGGAAACGCTCCCCTTGTTCCTCATTTACAGCTCCAAGATTGTAAGGGAAAAAATTTAAATGTGAGTGTAAAAAATGCACCTGCAGATTAGAAAGTATTGGCTTGGCAACTAAGTACTTTCGGTTTTTACTGATAGAGTTGTTAGTGCTGTACTTTACCGTTTGTCGCGTGATACTAGTCACATTGACGTAACTTCAGAAGCATGTAGTGCGTGATTTTTATTAAAGCTATTAGTTGTGGGTTAATTTTAAATGGAGTGCAGAAACGAACATTTTCGACATATTTTACTATTTTATTTCCATAAAGGAAAGAAGGCTGCTGCGGCTCACAAAAAGATATGTAAAGTTTATGGTGCTAATTGCTTAACAGAGGGCACGTGTCAGAATTGGTATAAAAAATTCTGTTCTGGAGATTTGTCAACGGCTTACTGAAGTTGATAATGACCAAATCAAAGTCGTAATTGAAGAGGATCGTCATATAACTGTTCGAGAGGTTGCGGAGAGGAGGCTACATGTATAGCACACAACAATCGAAAAACATTTAAAATGTCTTGGGCTAGTTAAGAAGCTTGATATTTGGGTACCTCACGAATTGAAAGAAATTCATTTAACACAAAGAATCAACTTTTGCCATATGCACCTTAAACGAGATGAAACCGACCCTTTCTTAAAAAGAATCATCACTGGTGATGAAAAATGGGTCCTGTACAGTAACATAGTTCGAAAACGATCATGGAGCAAACACGATAAACCAGCTCAAACCACATCGAAAGCTGATTTGCATCCAAAAAAGATCATGCTATCAGTTTGATGGGATTACAAAGGTGTTGTGTTTTTTGAGCTGCTTCCAAGGAACAAAACGATCAATTCTGATGTTTACTGTAAAAAATTAATAAAACTGGATGAAGCAATCAAAGAAAAACGGCCAGAATTGTCAAATCGGAAAGGTGTAGTTTTCCACCAAGATAATGCAAGGCCTCACACATCTTTGGCAACTCGTGCGAAACTATTAGAGCTTGGCTGGGAAGTGATGTCACATCCCCCATACAGCCCTGATCTAGCACCATCTGATTACCATTTATTTCGAAGTTTGCAGAATTCTTTGAATGGTAAAACTTTCACAAATGACGATGACCTTCACTTGCACCTGGTTCAGTTTTTTGCTAATAAGGACCAGAAATTTTATGAGCGCGGAATCATGCAGCTGAAAAAAAGATGGCAAAAGGTCATTGAGCAAAATGGAAAATATATAATTGATTAAAAACTATTCTTTGTTTAAAAAAAGTGTTTTATTTTATACTACAAAACCGAAAGTACTTAGTTGCCAAACCAATATATGCCTTCGTGATTTTCTTTGTATTAGCCACGAAGATATTCAAAAGTGCACTTTGAGCATTTACTAGTAATTAGGTGTTGAGACAAAGGTATTATTATACGCTTACAATGCGCAAATAACGTAAAGTAAACATGCGAGGAAACTTTACGTCCTGTGGTATTTTAAGGTTCATTTTCGGATTCACCACGTCAAAAAACATAAAGGGGAGTCAAATTTATTAAAAATGTTTTTTCATGGTTGGCCTGTGTTATTATTTAAAAATTAATAAATAGCTATTCCTTTAATGAATTTCTGACTTACTTGATTTATAATTAATTTCTTTTATCGAAGGTAGCTTGCGTATCTTCCAGTACATTACATACGTATATGCTTTTAAAAACAGTAATTCATATGTTTCATCAAAGGTAGCTTGCGTAACGTCCAAAACGTTAAATGTTTGCTTTTGAAAACAGCTATTCATTTGTTTTATCAAAGGTAGTTTCTAATATATTACACGTTTGCTTTTAAAAACAGAAAACATTCACATTATTCTCTAAAATACATAGAACCTTCGGTATACAACATTACATTCCTGGATTATTAATACTTATTTTTTTAAAATTTTGAACACGAACTGTACCAAATACAGTAAAACCTCTAAATAGCAGCCACTAAAATATACTGTAAATAGGACCCTTATATGGAGGTGACCTTCATTAAGAGAGTCAAAATCGCTCGTTGCCATTTTCAATCGATTTACAATAAATTATGTACATTACATATAACATTTGTTTTGAAAAATTTTATTCTGTTTATTTTTTGTTATTAAAATAGATATAAATTATGCGGCATAAATTATGAGATTATAAACTAGATCCAACAATATATAATTATAGTACAATTAAGAAATTTACTGCATATGTTGTGTACGTAAAATAGAGTATATAATAATATTACGAGGGTAGTTTGATAAGTAGTGAGAATGGAAAAGAAAAACGAAGTTTTTAAATACAAAATAATTTTTATTTTTCAATATATTCTCCTAAAAGAGCAATACATTTATTCCAACGGCGCTCCAATGCGTTTATGCCATCTCTAAAATGCGATTCTGGAAGGCTTGCAAAATACTCATTTACGAAGATGATAAGCTCGTCGTTAGACGAAAATTTCTTTCCACCTAGTGCCGTTTTCAATTTTGGAAAAAGGAGGGAGTCGGAAGGGGTTAGATCCGGCGAATAAGGCGCATGCGGTACTAATTGGAAATGCAACTTGTGGATTTTGGACATTGCAACTATGCTGGTATGCGAGGGAGCGTTGTTTTTGGTGAAACAGAATCTTTTTCTTTGCCATTCCAGGCCGTTTGGCACGAATCTTAACATTTAATTTTTGTAGAACTTCTGCATAATATTGTCCGTTTATTGTGGTACCTTTCTGTTGTTTGCCGATAAAGTGGTTTTCGCTTTCTTTGGAGGTGCAGAACCACGTTCTAACCATTGTTTCGACTGTTGTTTAGTTTCAGGTGTACTGTAGTGTATCCAAGTTTCATCGCAAGTAACAAATCGCCTACAAAAATCACCCGGATTCCGCTTATAAAGGTCCAAATACTCATTGGAAATGCGCAAACGAGTGATCTTTTGATCAGTCGTAAGCAATCGCGGCACCCATCTTGCCGAAAGCTTGGAAAGGCCCAATTCTGTCGTTAAAATGTGGTGTCCGCGTTCTGTTGAAATGTTTACCATGTCTGCTATATCTCTCACTTTGAGTCGTCGATCTTGCGTAATAATATTATGGATTTTTATAATCATTTCCTTAGAAGTCACTATTTTAGGTGACCCAGAGCGCGCTTCATCAACACAGCTTGTTCTACCACGTTTAAATTCATTTACCCATCTACTTATTGTGGCGGATGATGGAACAGATTCACCTAATGTTTCCCGTAACTCATCTTTTATTTCGGTAGCATTCATACCCTTAATTACGAAGTATTTAATTGCCACACGATACTCTGCTTTTTCCATTTTAACAAAACGACGTGTTGCTTCTTTTTCAATCAGCTGTCAAAAATAAACTAATCAACCGATTTATCTAAATATCGGAATGTAAACATATAAACAGGCAGCCTAAATTACAGTGCATTTGTTTTACCAATTAAAGCGCCACCTATGTGTCATTCTTATTACTTATCAAACTATCCTCGTGTAATAATATATAGGCATGTGCACGAAAATAGCAGTAGTAAATTTGCTGAAATATCAATTTATACGTTAAATAAAGGCAATTCATGATTACTGAACTCTTTATTCCAACATGTTACATAACTATAACAATAAATAAATAGGTTTCTTAATATCAAAGAGACAATAAAACTGTTTATATTCTAGGACAAACAAAATAATTGCGCACTAAAATAGCAGTCATGCCAAGATACTAACCAAATGTTATTTTTACTAAGTTGATTGGATTGAAACACTTCATATTTTGTTGCTTGACTTCTGTTGTTTGTTACCTCTTGACACCTTTTTCAACTCCACCCATAAATAGTCAATGGGGTTTAAGCTTGACGATACGAGAAACATACTTCGGATTGTTATCCTGCATATATAACCATCTTAGTGGCATTTCTTTCTCTGCATATGGTAGAAGCACAGTTTGTAGTATGTTCACATAGACATGAGCATTCATTATGCATTCTGTCTTGCATAAAGGATCTACGCCATACCACGAAAAACACCACCACAGCATGACGCTTGACCCTCCGAATTTTACCGTGTTTCTGGTGTATTGGAGTTGAAATGCTGTCAGTGTCTTCGTTCGTGTTGTTAGTATGCACCGGAATTAAATAAAATTATTTTCGATTCATTGGACCACAGTACATTACTCCACTTTCTTTAGTCCCATTGCACGTGTTCATGAGCAAACGACAATTTACTTAGTATTTGTCTTTATTTAATAATGGTACCTTCCTAAGCGTTTTTGCACGCAACTTTCCTTGAATCAATCTTCGTCTAATAGTAGACGTGCTTATACGAAGGTAAATCACTTTTAATTGCAGTTGAACATATGAACGGTGTCTTTGCACCAGTTATAATGTTTCTATCTTCTATAGGGCTACTTTTCCTTTTTTTACCATGATTTTCCTTCACTTTCCTCCAGTTCTTAGCGTTTGAAATCATTTTAGCAGAACATGAGAGCGTATTGTTTATAAACCGTGCCTTTAGTCAGTTGTAGAACGGTCAATTCCGAATGGTACACAACTATTTGTTTGCCAAAAATCCCCTCCTCCATATTTTGCCAAGAAAATAGAATAATAATCTTTTAGATATTACCTCGGAAATTGACTTCCAATAATTATTGCATTTGCATTGAACGTATGTCGTTGTTGAAACATTTTACGACCGCTAATGAGAGGTAAACTTGTAGACATTTTTCCAAGAAAATTTTATTGTAGTAGTTATGAACGTTTCAAAACGTTGAGAAGTTCCACAATTGGGAGAATCATTGGTACGTGTTTCTCCATATCATTGCTTTTAGAACTTGAAAGGTGACCGCTTTTAAAAGGTGGTCGTAAAGAGAAGGTTTGCTGTGTTTATACTTTCGAAAATTAAAAAAAAACACAAACAATGTTGTTTTAGTTACATCTAGGACATAAAACAGTTTGGAAATTTGTGAACGAAATATTTCTCTAGGAGAATATTGTACATTAATTACCATAGAAAGGACGTCGTAAAAAAACTAATTTTGACCAGGCGTTTTGAAAACATGGAACTTTATTCTTCACAGAATATATACGATTAAATATAATTGCTTTTTCTAGACGTTTCTAAATGTAGATAAAACCATCTTCACTTCTTAAGATTATGTTTAAAATGGTTTCACATGTGCGTATGTACATACGCACTTATACAGGTTTTTATTCCATATTGTCCTGTTGGAATTATTGCAAATATTTACAATTATATCTTATCATCAAATCCATAACTTATCCTAAATCATCCTAGTGTCAACATAGATAAAGTACGAGATAAAAATATTAATTTTATTATTAGTCATTTCAGATTTTCATTTAAAATTGTTGAAATATTATATGATATCCTTACGTTTTCGATTCTGGTTACTCTTAATGAAGAAAAACTTAAAAAGTTGTTGTTGATTTTTAAAAAACGTATATTCTATCCACTATACTTAAAATTGCGCATACAACTAATTTTCGCTGATGGAATTATTACTACAGAAAAATGTTTGAACATCTTGGCAAAAACTTTGCTATGAAGATTACAAAAAATTTTAGATTCCGCAAAAGACTTCACAAGAAAACAGCGCAGTGGTAATGTAAAGCGTCTTCTAACAAGAAGTTTCATTTTGATATGTAAAAAAAACGAGTATTTTTAAGCGAAATCATCCGATGTTTATTTAACTGAAGGAGGAGGATATGCCATTAATAATGAAAAACAATATCAGCCAAATGGCCGCCACGGCTACGCTTGCAAGACCATATTCTATTCATGAAATTTTCCATCACCAATTCGCACATTTGCGGCTGTATGTCCTCGATAACTTCACGAATTCCATCTTTGAGGTCTTGAATCGATTGTGGGCCGTTGGCATAGACCTCATCTTTCACGTAGCCTCAAAGAAAGTTTAAAGCTGTTAAATCACAAGATCTGGGTGGCCAATTGTGATCGCCTCTTCGAGAAATCACACGGTCAGGAAACTTTTCACGCAAAAGAGCGATGGTATCGTTACTTGTGTGGCACGTAGAGCCGTCTTGTTAAAAACAAACATCGCCCACATCAATATCTTCCAACTCCGGCTATACAAAATCGTTTATCATCGTTGGATAGCGCAATCCATTCACCGTAACAGAGTCTCATTTTCGAAAAAGTGAGGTCCAATGAGCCCGCCAGACCAAAAATCGTACCAAACAGTCACACGTTGAAGATGGAGGGGCATTTCAACAATAATTCTTGGGTTTTTCGGGCCCCAAATGCGACAATTTTGCTTGTTAGCGTAGCCTCCGAGGTGAAAATGGGCCTCATCACTCAAGATGATTTTTCGATGAAATTCCGGATTAGTTTGATGCATTTCAAAGACCCAATTAGCAAAGACACGACGTTGTTGATGGTCGGTAGGCGTGAGTTCTTGTTTTAACTGAATTTTAAAAGCCTTAAAACCTAAGTCTTTATGCAAAATACGGTGTAATGTCGTTTGTGGAATGCCCAATTCCAAAGATCGACGAGAAATGGACAAACCTGGGTTTCCCTCAACACTATGGACTACAACAGCAATATTCTCAGTTGTTCTTGAACGACGTGCACGAGTTGGATTCTTCATATCACTAACTTGTCCCAACAGCTCAAATTTTTCCACCAGTTTCACAATTGCTGGCCGAGAAGATGCTTCAAGACGACCCAAAAATGTTTTAGTTTTGCGAACGGTCACCGCGAAATTTTCACCATTTTTCTAGTGAATTTTAATAATTTCGAAGCGTTGTTGAAGCGTATATCAATCCATTTTTATTAATGGCATAGTTTTTACTTGTCATCTGTCAAATAGTTACAGGTTGAGTCAGGACAAATGTTAAAATGGCGGGCTATTGAAAATGAAATGTATTAGTGGAAAGTATCTGAACGATGTCCGAAATAGTTGTCAGATCGCAATGTGTCTTTTCGCAATCCACGTTCCAATGATTTATTACCTATTGAGATATTATGGAATAAGATACATAAATACTAAAGTAATTTATCGAATTTGAGAATTATTTTACGTTACAAGATTATTAAATACAATTCTGCAACTTACGACAATATGGTTGTTGTCTTTATCATCTTTGAAACACCTTGTCTATATCTTCGGTTTTACTATATTTAAATATTTATACTTGAAGCGAAAGGTGCATAAAAATTAGATTATGAAATTTAATATCTTGTTGATCCATCGTTATGTTTAGTCACCTCATGAATGTGTTTTGGCATTGATTCAAATAATTTCTTCAGAACTGGTACATGTACTTTTTTTACATTTTTAAAATGTTTACTGCCCCAGTTCCAGTTTGGAAGTGCATTTTTTTCTTGAATATTCTTTTATGGTAATTCTCAGAGATGCTCAATCGAAATAAAATTAAAACTTTATGGCGGATAATTCAGGTCTGTTTTTACTTTTAGTCCAATCAGTTCATATTTAATTTACTGTACGATATAGAGCGTTATTTTGGTGGTATATAATTTTTTTCCGTATAGTTAAAAATCTTTTGAAAGAATGCTTGTAAAACCTTATTTAATATCAACGTATATGTGTCAGAATTTATTCAATGGAAACAGATTTAAAGCATCTTTAAATATGATGAAGCTATACGCCTCCAAAAAATAATATTACTTCCACTGCTGTGTTTGATGACATTATGGTAAGGATTACACAGTCTGAATAACATGCTTCATATTTCCGCAGGTATATATCTCTAGATGTTCAAAATATTTTTAGCCAAAGATTAAAGTCTATATTGTGAACTTAATTATAGTCCTAGCCTTACGTTCTTCCAACCCAAACACTTGTACTTACTTTTTCTTTAAACCATGAAATATCCGGAGTACATTTTACAATTTGCTTTGTTACTGTTTTATCTACTCTTTATTCCAATTCAAATTTTTCTTTTATTATATTTATAGGATACCTCTACGTCTTCTATTCAAAGTTTCATATCCTAAATTTTCTTGATTGGTTTATTGTTGTTTAGTCTTCGCAGATATCGCCAAATTTCCAATAGTTTAATTTTAAATTTCAAATTCTTTCTTATTTATTGACTCCTGGTTCGTTTTTTTCTTATAACATCTCCAAGTCCGTGTAGAAAGCTTTTTGAATTGCTTGGTCTCTATGTCTTTCAGGCTGTTAGAGAGGCAGCAAACTATGTTGGAAAATCACTTTGTATGCATACATTTTAGCTTTTTTTGATATTTCTGCTTTATTTGCAATTGTTTTGCACATCGTGCAGTATATTTTCATAGTTCTTTCTGTACACCCTTTAATAATAACGATAATAATAATATTAATAATAGTAACCTTTATGTATGTTTTCTATTCTACAGATGGATATTTGAAAGCAAAATCTTTTTGTTTTGCCTTGTTTCTCTGTGGATTGTAAGCCTTTTTTCTGTTTCTTTCTCTTTCCTTTTTTGTATAGGTAGTGGTTCTTGTGACTTCTCTTATATTTCATTTGTTATTACAAATATAATATTATATTTTCTTTTCTATTTTTTTTGACTTGTCGTAAAGCTATTATAAAGGCTTTCCCTAGTATGGATTCTAGACCAAACTTGAATATTGAAGCCTAGGACATACGTAAGTACGAAACAGAGATTTTTTTCTGTTGAAATTTGAAAAGACGTTATGTTCCTGATTGTAAATCCCAATAACTCGACCACGGTAGAGATTCCATAGTTTCTATTCTCTGTGAAAGTAGGATTACAGTCAAAATAGACATTAGAATTCTTTACTGAATAAGAACGTCCAAGTATCGAAACGTTGAATAAATATTTAAAGGTAAATGCCTGCATTCTGTTGTACACATACCTCTGGGATACTTTGTTGAACTAATTATAAAATGTCACAATTGCCAATGGAACGTATAAGGGAGAAGTAGGTTGTGGTTCTTGTGACTCTTCTTATATTTCATTTGTTGCTATAATATTATATTTTTTTTTCTTTCTTTTGACTTGTGATTTACCTATTGTAAAGGCTTTTCCTAATATGGAATACAGATCAAACTTGAATATGGAAGCCTAAGACATACATAAATACGCAACAGACTTTGTGGATTCCAGATCAAACTTGAATATTGAAGCCTAGGACATACGTAAGTACGAAACAGAGATTTTTTTCTGTTGAAATTTGAAAAGACGTTATGTTCCTGATTGTAAATCCCAATAACTCGACCACGGTAGAGATTCCATAGTTTCTATTCTCTGTGAAAGTAGGATTACAGTCAAAATAGACATTAGAATTCTTTACTGAATAAGAACGCTCAAGTATCGAGACGTTGAATGAATACTTACAGGTAAATGCCTGCATTCTGTTGAACTTACACCATTGTCACAATGGCAATGGAATGTATAAGGCAAAAGTAGGTTGTGGTTCTTGCGACTTCTCTCATATCTCATTTGTTGCTATAATATTATATTTTCTTTTTCTTTCTTTTGATTTGTGATGTACCTATTTTAAAGGCTTTTCCCAGTATGGATTACAGATCAAACTTGAATATTGAAGCCTAGGACATACATAAATACGAAACAGAGGTTTTTTCTGTTGAAATTTGAAAGACGTTATGTTCCTGATTGTAAATCCCAATAATTTGACAACGGTAGAGATTCCGTAGTTTTTATTCTCTGTGTACTTTCACAGAGAATAAAAGGATTACAGTCAAAATAAATGTTAGAATCCTGAATAAGAACGCTTGAGTATCGAAGCGTTGAATGAATACTTAGAAGCAAATGCCTGCATTCTGCTGTACTCACACCAATGGGATACTTTGTTGAATTGTAATTATAAAAATCCAGAATTGTCAATGGAATATGTAAGTGAAAAGTAAGTTGTAGTTCTTGTGACTTCTCTTATATTTTTGTTATTATAATATTGTAATTTCCTTTCTTTTGGCTTGTCATGTATCTATTGTAAAAGTCTTTCGACAAATAAAATTATTATTATTAAAAATACACAGAAGTTTGTTGAACCAAATCTTTGCTCGCCTAAACTTTGACTTCATTAATTTGCCTAAATTGACGTCTTTGATACAATCTGCAGTTTTATTTTAATGCAATCTAAAGAAAGCTGTACCATATTCCTAATTCAAATCAGCACTAGATACAAGCAACTTATTACGATTTCAAATATAAAAAAAACAATCCTGTACCGACGCAACAATGAAGACGTTTAGTCCAAAACCGTTTCTCAAGAGTGAAGCTAAGTTCTTCGCCTCTACACTTAAATGTTTCCCATCACAATAATGGTAAAACAATTAAGAAAATGGTACAAAAATGATAAAAGATTTCATTTCTCCCAGTTAGATTATCAAGAAAGAGAGACTCCTTTCCAAAGCAACTTTCTATAGTTGCGAGTTCATGTTGTAGGCAGGCATATAATGTCTGTGCTTCAGTGGAAGTCGATAGCTTGGGAAGATAAATGCGTTTGTTGGATGGTCTAAAAATAGCTCCTGGCAACGAGGCGTGGTAGTGAGACGCGGAGAGAAACGGACGGGAGTGCCAAGAGACTGTGCGGACGTTGAGAGGCAGGAGGGGCACAGAGAGAATTAGACAGAGAGAAAGAGAGAAGACCGTGGTATTATATGGCACGACGAGCGCTCCACGACTAAAAACTGCCATCAGCAAATGCGTTTCTGCCTTGTCAGATATTGCTCAGCTGTAACTGGTTTTATTTTTTCATCGGCTTGATGAAAAAGGAGAGAATTATGAGAAAAAAGAAGGTTGTAGTGGATTTTTTGTGCACGTGTTTCGTAACGGTATGAAGAACAACAGAAATCAACTGGAATGACATTAAAAAATGTACATTAGGTTGTTTTAAAACCTAAAAAGAATAACAATAAATGACTTCTACTTTAGTTTATCATTAATCGAAGTACCTGATTGCTATTCTGGATCAGTCTGATGAGTTAATTAACTTCAATTTATGCATTTAATGTATTTAAGTACGTAGTAGTTGTCCTGATGTTTGTTTATATTATATTGAATAGATAGCTTCTTACTTTTGATTATTACTTGTAATAATTCAGAAATAAAATTACTTGAATGTTCTAAAATCAAGTTAAATTGCTTCGTAAGATTAGTTAATGTAGATAAATTACACTGTCTTTTTAAGTAACACTTCACGTTTGATAATTTGTTTGTTTTATAATTCTAAACACTTGTTTTTAAATATTTTGTTCTAGTTAAAAATAAGCGAATTTTTATCCCACGATTTCGATCAAAAATAAGATTAATAATATAAAAATGCTAAAAGAAACTACTTGTATAAAAATATAGTAAGTTAACAGTTCCTATTTTCCATAATTAATTTTATTTTCTGTTTTATCTGCAAAAGAAAAGCTTCATTAACAAATGCTTGCAAAAATTTTGACAAGAATGTTTGGACAGACATTTTTGCCAGATAACCGAAAATAAAATTGAAAGTGTTTGTGGACGCAAACATTTTCAAGTTTGTTTTCGGCAAGCCCTAGTTTTACGGTCACCTTTTAAAAGCAGTCACCTCTAATGGCCGTTTTTTTCTAACACCAATGGCATGGAAAAACACTTTTCAATGGTCCTTCCAATAGTTGCACACCTCAAAATCCATCATGGTCAGTTTAATGAAATTGTTCTTGGAAAAATGTCTGCCACTTTATCTCTCGTTAGTGGTCAAAAATTGTTCTGTCAACGATCAAATCCAACAATCATTAAAAGCAAATTTTCAAGGTGGTATGCAAAAGAATATTATTTTATTTACTTGGCAAAACATTGGCGGGAATTTACTGCATTTAAGATGTATTTTTAAGTACATAAAAGCTTATTAGCATTTTAGCTTTCATTGCATATATTTTGAGTCAACTTATGTTCAACTTTGATACTATGACATGCAATTACATCATACCATGTGGTTAAAAAGAAAACGTTTGTCTCTTAAAGAAACAAAATGTTATTATAAGATGTCAAAAGTTTAGTACCAGTGAGAGAAAGCTAACTGAAAGTTTGGTGATAGATGAGTACGAGTTACGAAATTATAAGAAAAAAAATCAGACTAAAAGACGCTCTTTGAAGGAGGTTCAAATATACACCAAAAGCGCAAATTTACAAAAATTGAAGGTTTGGCAATTGACCAAAAGATATACATGATTTTGTAAAGCTAGAAATAAAAACATTTCCATATCTGGACCCTGAATAAAAGAAAAAGCTTTGGAAAGAACCGATTGCTCAAAATCTACGAATTTTAAAGCTTCAAATGGACGACTTGAAAATTTTGTCAAAGACAAAAACAATTTGCCAAAAGGTAGTTATTGTTCCCCAGATACTGTCAAAGTTTGAAACGCGAAATATTAAATATTGTTGTAGGGTTATTTATCATATGTTCATAACACTAACGAAACTGGTCTTTTTTTTTACCGTGCAATACCAAACAAAGTGCTCCCTGTAAAAAGCAGTTAATATGGTGGTAAAGAAACTGCAAGATAAGATTGACAATTCTATTTTGCGGAAATATGGAAGGTGACAGTGAAAATCCATTAATCGTTGGCAAAAGCAGAAATTCTCCCCTTATTTTAAAGGATCTCATATAGTTGTCAAATAAAACATGGCTATGGCTTGATGGCTAAAAAACAAAGCGAAGAGAAAGAAAGAAAGAAAGCGAAATGGAAAAAATCTTACTATTTCTAGATAACTGAACGTCCCATCCCCAGTGGAAACTGCTTAAGATTATTTTTCCACCACAAAACACCATATCTCATTGATGAGGGAATTAAACATAAACTTCAAGATGACGTAGACAAAATTTCTTATCAAAAGACTTCTAAGTTTGATTTGGATATCAACGGACCAGAAAAAAGTTTTGCAATCTACAGTTTCAAAATGTTTTGCGATACTGGTGTTCTTGGAAAAGGTTCAGCATTAAGATTTTGATGAAGAAGAGGAAATTCCACTGGACAGGCTTTCTTTACAAAGGTTTAAACTTGGAAAACTTTGCATCTGTAGATGCTTTGATCGAAAATTCCTATTTGAAGTGTGCAAAAAATTATCAGTGAACTATTAGATAATAAGGCTGTGTGATTCAAATATTGAAAGTGATGAGGGATCTGAATGTTGTACATCAAACATTGGGGGTACAAAAAACTGAGAGATGATTCGTATTTTATAGTGACCAGAGTGAACTATTTATAGAATCTGTTCAAATTTTAACAAAATGTGAACCACAACTTTTACAAACGATGCATAAAAATTTAAAACAAAGCTCAATGCAAAAATATATGTATCAAAAAAATGTAATTGTGTAATACGACGACTATATCTTTTATATATATGTACATGTAGTATGTATATAACCCATATGCATGTACATAATATATGAAGTCAAGATCTAGTTTATAATCTCATAATTTCCATACATTTACACTTACTTTAATAATAAATTAAAAACAAATGAACAAATGTTATGTAATATACATAATTTATTGTAAATCGATAAATTTCAGTGGCCTTTATTTATAGATTTTACTTTGTATGACAAAAAACAAATCACTCAATAGAAGTTTATATTTTTAAACCAAATTTTGTCCATATATTTACTCTGTTGAGAATAATAAATCATAAACAAAGTAGCAAGAAATCAATAAACATTTGTGTTGCTTTTTGCGACACTCTAACGAAAGAACTCGTTTTTGTTTTCTATATTTTGAATCACTTTAGTTTGGTTATTCGATTGTAACTATCTTGAAATGTCAAGAGTTCGGAGATAGCCAAATTTTCACCAGCAATCGATTTTATCGTTTACATCGGGCTAGTATTGCATCTCATGATATCTCTAGGTAGAGAAATATTGCTGGTTATTCGTTGCTGGAGAGATTGGTCTCAACATTGTAAAAAAGTGTTGGACTACCTAGAAGAACCACTAACAAGAAGAGAAACTAAGATATATCGCCTTTTGAAATCAGAATAGACCTCAAGGTCTGTTCCAAATACTTTTTGGCAGAGATAGGTCTTAGAATAACAATGCGTTCTCCATATTTGCTGTGGTGTTGTTTTTGCGTTTCGCGATATTTCTAGGCTCTGCACCACCTAGAAGAACCAACAGCAAGAAGATAGGAAACTAAGACAGATTGCCCTTAGAAATCAGCATAGCACCTCAAGATCTATTTCAAATACATTATACATTTTGGAAAAGATGGGTCATAAAATAATAATGCGTTCGCCATATTTGCTGTGGTGCTGGTATTGCATTTCGTAATATCTCCTAATGGATAGAAATAAATAGTGCTACAGTTATTCGTTGTTAGAGAGAATGGTCTCAACATCCTAAACAAGTCTCTGGACCACCTAGAAGAATCACCAACAAGAGGAGACACTAAGATATATCGCCTTTAGAAATCAGCATAGCACGTCAAGGTCTGTTGCAAATACTTTTTGGCAAAAATAGGTTATAGAATAATAACGCATTCGCCATATTTGCTGCGGTGTTGTTGTTGTGTTTCGTGATATCTCTAGATGGATGGAACGAAATCTTGCTACAGTTATTCGTTGTTAGAGAGATTGGTCTCAAAATCGTAAAAAAGTCTCTGGACTACCTAGAAAACCCACCAACAGGACGAGAAACTAAGATAGGTTGCCTTCATAAATGAGCACAGCATCTCCAGATCTATTGCAAATACATTTTAACAGAGATTGATCTTAGAATAACAATGCGTTCGTCATATTTACTATGGTGCTGGTATTGCATTTCATGATATCTCTAGGTGGATGGAAAGAAATATTGCTACAGTTATTCTTTGTTTGAGAGACCGGTCTAAACATCCTAGAAAAGTCTCTGGACCACCTAGAAGAATTACCAACAAGAGAAGACACTAATTTGCTGTGGTGCTGGTATTGCATTTCGTAATATCTCCTAATGGATAGAAAGAAATAGTGCTACAGTTATTCGTTGTTAGAGAGAATGGTCTCAACATCCTAGAAAAGTCTCTGGACCACCTAGAAGAATTACCAACAAGAGGAGACACTAAGATATATCACCTTTAGAAATCAGCATAGCACCTCCAGGTCTGTTGCAAATACTTTTTTGGCAGAGATAGGTCATAGAATAACAATGCATTCGCCATATTTGTTTGGTTGAGTTGATTTCTTATCATTCTTAACTAATACTGTGTGATATAACTATGGAATAAAGTCTGTAATAACCTCATCTTTTCAGATGAATCTCGTGTTTGCTTGTGAGTACATGATGGTCGTAGGGGTTGAAGAGGAGAAAGACACTTTTTCAATCTTTCCGTAGTCCGTGAAACTACACTTACTAGATTTTTGTTGGTTTGAAATGGAATTAGTACAGGAAGTAGAACTTCTTTAGTATTTCTTTCAGAAACTTTTTGTTTCTCGGTGCACAGTGTTAGTTGTTTGCTTAGCTATGCAGAAAGCTTTAAAAAAGCGTTTCAAATATTTTACAATAAACTATACATTTGAATTCTGGGTTTCCGGGCTGGAACCGCGTCACTAGTATATCTGCCGACGTTTCGTACCCATTTGTATGGGACATCTTCAGGGCTGAACTACTGCACTGAAACTGGTGTAAGTCGATGGGGGCGTGTTTATATATGGATAATGGGTCATGGGTCAATGGAGCGTTACGGTTACGGTTGGGTAGATTAGAGATGCAGGATTGCCAAGCGTTATGTAGGGGGGTAGCCATCATCGTGGTTAAGATTATTGGGGTGCTTAAAGATCTCTATAGTTTCACGGATTTTGCGACCATAGAAGTGGTTAGTGCGGGATAGGATCTTGGTTGAATTAAACTGAATATGGTGCCCGGTTTCCAGCCTATGCTCGACAAGTGCAGGACCGGCTATGCGCAGCAACCTAGTACAACGCTCATGTTCAGAAACACGAGTGCCGACAGACCGCTTTGTTTCACCAATATATGCCCAGCCGCATGAACAAGGAATCCTGTACACCACGACCGCGGAAGTCTACGTACCAAACTATATATTTGAAGTTTATAAAGTAAGCAACGCAAGCAGTTTAGATAATTGTTACTATTTATCTTGCAAAAGAATATAGTGAAATTACTTTCTGAATGATGTTTGGAAGATATCTAATAATTCCACTTTTAAATTAGACCTGTATTCCGTTGATATGATATTATAGATTTATCAAAATAAATATTTAGTAAATATCTTTGAATATACTCTATAAAAATGAAGCAAAAACATTGTTCAATTACGTAATTTATAAATGCGTGATATTATTTTGCTACTGTATTTTCAATACTTTTATGATAACTCTTATGAAGCCAATTGAGTTTGTGGTGAATTACGATCGATGGAAAAGTTCGTCAGAAAATACTGCAAACAGGGATTCCTGTTATTGATTCGTGTTATTCCAAGTTCTACTAGTTTTTGACAGTTAAAAATTCCCTCTCGCCGTTGAACAGACAGGTATTACTAGCAAGCAGTTTGTTAGACTAAATGTAGATTAAATTAACAAGAAAATGTTCGAAAGGTTCATTGAATTATTGAGAGTTTAATTAATTGAAATGTTGAGAGGCCAACAGGGGTATTTAAAAATTTAATTTTTCGTTTCTGTGAAGAATTCATCTTCTTCTTTTCTTTAATAGTATTAGAGAGTATTTTAGACAATTGACGATATAGGATGAGACATAGGAAGAAATGATATACAACGAAGAGAATTATCACAGAAACAATCCAGACTTAACAATTGAAGAAACGGTAAGAAATGGTAAGATATATGGGAGGAATGGCCAAAGAAGGATTCTGCAAGTTATCAAATGATATAATAATAAGAAAAGTAATGCTCAAAGACTGGAATATAGATATAACCATATTAATGTCGACAAAAAATGATGTAAAAATGTTATCAAGCTATGGAGAAGTCACATTAAACACTCAAAAACAATCCAGATCTAATAATAACAGAAGAAACGGTAAGAAATGGTATGACATATGAGAGCAACTGACGAAGAAGAATTCTGCAAGATATCAAGTGATGTAATAAAAGAAAAACTAATGCTTAAAGACTGGAATATAGATAATATCAAACTAATGTTGAAGAAAGGTGATGTAAAAACTTCATTGAGTTATAGAGAAGTCACATTAATCACCCAAAAACAATCCAGATCTAATAATAATGGAAGAAACACTAAGAAATGGTGAAACATAGGAGAGGAATGCACAAAGAAGAATTCTGCAATTTATCAAATGATATAATGAAAAGAAAAGTAATGCTCAAAGACTGGAATATAGATATAACCATACCAATGTCGAAAAAAAGTGATGTAAAAATGTTATCAAGCTATGGAGAAGATACATTAAACACACAAAAACAATCCAGAAGAAACGGTAAGAAATGGTAATACATATGAAGGGAACGGCCAAAGAAGAATTCTGAAACTTATCATATACCATACTAATGTTGAAAAAAGGTGATGTAAAAGTGTGATCAAGCCATAAAGGTTACATTAATCTCTCAAAAACAATCCAGACCAAATAATAATAGAAGAAACTGTAAGAAATGGTGAAACATAGGAGAGGAATGCACAAAGAACAATTCTGTAAGTTATCCAATGACGTAATAAAAAGAAAAGTAATGCCCGAAGACTTGATAACAGATAATCAAACCAATGTTGAAAAAAGGTGGCGTAAATATATGATCGAGTTATAGAAAAGTCACATTAATAAACATGTTTAATGAAGTCTTTACCAGAATAATAGAAAAGACACCAAGAATTAGAAACAACTATGAAGAGTGATCACACGGATTTAGGAAAGACAGAAGCATACAAGGCACGATATTTACACTGAGACAAACAGAGGAAAAATTACTGAGGAAAGAAAATGACATGCACATATTCTTCATAGACCTAAAGTATGCTTTAGACCAGGTATGGGCAACTTTTGACATGTTGTGGGCCAAACTTTAATGTGCAAATACGTTCGCGGGCCACGTTTAAAAGTGGTGCATTTTAAAGTAGTGTTTATAATTTTTAGCAATAGATATCAGACATGAAATAATACGACAATCTCTCGCGGGCCGGATCAAATCTTACAGCGGGCCGGACCACATACATATGCTTTAGACAGTACAAGAAGAAATGATATTGAAAGTACAAATACGATAGAAATTATTAAAGCTCTCTCAATTCAGAGACAACAAAAGTAAAATAAAATCGTAGAATCTTGAACCAATGGAATTTGAGGCAAAAATAGAACAAAATCAATGATGCGTATTATTATCCATTGCAGTAGATTGTACTAGCAAAAGGTGTAAATGAAAATGCAAAAATTTGATGGTAGATAAAGAGAAAATCAGAAATAACACACTACAATAACTACAGTTTATATATGACATTTTGTTTACGTTTTTGATTATAAAAGAACCTTGGCGAACGTTCAGCTTATTCTAGAGTGAGTTTCTCTTTTATTGTTGCTATTATTAAAGAAAATTTAAAGCCAACCAACATGCAAACCTGCATTAGTAAAACCTATTACAAGCGATGAATTCCTTTGATAAAAAATACTGCGAAAATAAGAGGCCTAACACCAAAATTGAGTTGAGAACCGAATTTAACAATGTTTTAAAATTGAATCCAAGCTTAGATATTATCCCAAAAGTTGGCAAAATTCCTCTGTGGAATTAGATTTATTAATATTGGGCGCTTCATTGTAATTCGCACTGTCATAACACGTTTCAATAGATTAATTCTAAACATTATTTTAAACACCAATGCTAATGTTTTAATTCTGCTTCGAGTCCATTAGATTTCTGATCTTTTCTCACATGTTTGTTCGTATTCAATCTATTCCGTGGTTATACAATGTCTTGTTGTTATTAAAATAATAATGGCCTCGTCGCTTTTTGAAATATTGCATGTGGTTACATTTGAAAATCAGGTCGAGGTAGGTAGAAGTGGACAGAAAGATAACTTCTCCGCAGGCGCAATTGTGTAGCAGTTCCCCCCTAAACACCCTTACTATAAAAAAAAATCAACCGAAAGTTCAAGGTCTACGCGCAAGGCTCAATTATCACCCTACACAAAAGAACCCGTCTAACATTCGTCCGAAACTACGCCGCATGGTAACTCGCCAGTGGACGCCCATACTTTTCACTGATGAGAGTGATGAGTAAAAGATTTCGTCTGACGCAATATGATGAGCGTGCAGAGATGTAATCACATATAGAAACATAATATAACGAAGTTTAATATATGACACGTTATTTGTTAAAATACTGCATTTTCAGTTATAAGGTAAATATAAATTAGGATATAATAGCATCTACATGAAGATTATTGACATAAATAAACGTTAAAGTATGCTTACTCGAATATAAACGCGTGTATATAGCTCAACGGACTCCATGTTTAACAGAAATTTTATAGTCATTCATAGCTCTATTAGCTTCACCTTTTCATTCATAGAGGGAACCACTGTCGACTCTTTTTCAACCAATAGTGAAAGGTTACTGAAGACGATGATTACTTTGTAATTAGGTATAAGTAAAACAGAAAATATATGAATCAAAATTGGGTGAAATATACTCATTTACAGAGAAAACGGAACTTTTCTAAAATAGTAATTCGTAGTGACGCCATCTGTTGAAAAAAAAGTAATCTAATAGATCTTTCACCAATGTTATGTCGAAATATCACATTTGCATCATTGGAAGCAGAGAAATTGCTCACAAAGTAACAGTGTGCATTTGGCATTGGTCGAAAAATAGATTTTGAACAAAGAGCAAATATCAAGTTCTGTTTTAAATCCGGTAAATCGTTTACTGAAACGTTTAATTTGATGAAACAAGTATATGGTGATGATAAACGATTTAAAGACGGTCGAACGAACATAAATGCCGCCGAATATCCTGATGCAAAAAAATCTGTAGTTACGGACAGTAACATCGAACTTGTGCGTGAATTTATCAGAAATGAGCCCAAATCTTCATTACGATACGTGGGAATGGAATTAAATATTTCCAAAGATTCAATTCATCTCATCTTGACAGAGTATTTGGGACCGAGAAAGATTTGTGCAAGGTTTGTACCACACAAGCTAAGTGATGATCAAAAATTGCTCCGAATATTCAATAGACTTGATGAAAGATTCAAAAAAGGATGAAAACTTCAGGTATTCTATTGTAACTAGCGATGAGATGTGGTGTTTTCAGTATTATCCAGAGACCATGCGTCGAAGCTTTGAATAGAAACACCAAGAGAAGCAAGACCGAACAAAAGTCGTTTGGAGAAGTCAAAAGGGAAAATAATATTATTTTCTTTTTATGATTCGAAAGGCATAGGGCGCAAAGAGTTTGTACCAATTAGTCAAATAGTCAATACTGTATATTATCTTGGTGTTACGAAGCGGCTTTTGGCGCGTATTCGCCGTGTGCGCTCTCAATATCGTGAAAATTACATGATAATGCGCCATTTCATCGCTCGACGTTTATCACTGATTTTGTAACTACAAATGGCATTTTAACCATCAACTAGTCACCTTATTCACCGGCTTTGGCCCTCTGTGATTTTTATCTATTATCCAAACTACATTTGCCGATGAAAAGAAAGCGTTATTCTGACGTCGAAGCCATTAGAAAGGCATCGACAGCGATCTTGAAGGACATCTCTAAATACGAACTTAAAAATGTATTTGACATGTTAATTAGCCGTTCAAAACGTTGTATTGAAGCCGAAGGCGACTACTTTGAATAAAATAAATGAATTTTACCAAAATAGTAAGCTTTTGTTTTTATTTTAAAAAAGGTCCGTTATCTCTGTGGCAGTCTGTATATATAGGCTCTATAATTTTACAATATATGTAGTAGTATTAATTAAAATATATGTAAAATTTTATAAAACTTACTTCTGTTAAAAAAGAACAGTTGAAGAAAAATTGGAAAACTTTTTTACAAGACAATTTGGTTTTGATGAAAGTTAAAAGTTGCAAGTAATTCTAATATTTAATATAAGTACGAGGTTTGTTCAAAAGGAAAGGTGAATAAGGTAGTTGAGGCAAGATTTGGGTGTTGGTTTTGGCCACAAAATCACGAACAAGCATTGATGTGTGAGCTGGTGCATTATCGTGATACAGAATCCATGATTTTCTTTTGCACAATTCCGATCGTTTGAGCCGTATTGCTTCACGCAATCATTACATAACTTCCTTGTAGTATTCCTTATTAACCGTACGACCTGTTGACAAGGACTCATGATGCACCATGCCATTGTAATCAAAGAAAATAGTGAGCAAAACCTTCACATTTGATTGAACTTGGCGTGCATTTTCTCGGCCTTCTCTAAAGCGCTTGTACCACTTATAAACACTTTTTTGAAACAAAGTGGACTCGCCGAATGTCACAGTCAATATTTCAAGTGCCTTGGAGCACCTTATTTAGTTTCTAACGCAAAATTTAATACATATCCTTTGATCTATTTTTTTCAAAAGTCAAAAATCGAAGAACACACACAAACATGACTAAGCTTTTCAGTTGTCAACAACAGACTACCAATCCAAATTGACTGATAATGCCAACATATGACTAACACATGTGTACCAACATAAGAAAAAAGAATTTCGATAATCGAATGTACGCGGCGCGCGAAAATTTAAAATTCACCTTTCCCTTTTGAACAAACCTCGTATTTATGTCGAGTTCTATTATTATTTCTTTCAGATCCTGGTCTTCAACAATGACCCTCTTCTTTCTCTGTTAGCAGTCCTCTGAAATATTTCTTCCAATCTTTAACAATAATTAATAACTATTAATTAATCAATTTTTAAATCATTTTCCTAGAATGTACAGGAACTAAAATTCGCATTTATTCTTCTCGGTGAAGCTATGGCCTAGTGCGAACCTGGAGGTTTGTTAATATTAATTATAACATCTACGTCCCACAAGCGCAAACTAATCGTTCTTATGTGGATTGTATGAATGTTTCTGTATATTACCAACTACAAAATTGCTCATGAACAAGTCCGCTATAAATGGAGAAAGGCAGTTACCCATTGCACTTCCCTGTTTTTGTTCATAGAACTTGCCTTCAAATTGAAAACAGTTTTGGGATATGCATGATTATATGCTGATGATGACAACTTAGTTGTCGAAATATGTATACGGAATACGAAAATTATTGTGGAAAGGAGTTATATATCAACCTCAATCCAAATTTAAATACTCGTAATCATATTTTTAATTCAAAGTTAAAGAACCAAAGTTATCATTACATGAAACTATTGAAATAAACAAACAAAAAAAATAATAATTTATTAAATGACCAAATAGATTTGAATAATTCTCCCCTGTTAAACTTATTTCATTATAATTGTATATCGCCTTCTCTTTGAAAATAGTTTGATTGACTAGAATGTTTGTGTTAGATTTGATTTACATTTCAGCCTGAAGAAGTCACATTGCCGACGAAACAATTGTTAATACTTTTTCAATAAAGATGTGAAAGGTAAGTTTGATGGAGCCTGTGGTTGATTCACTTAATCACTGAAGGTTGATATATAAACCCTGCCACATTAATTTTCGTATTCTGTATACGTATTTCGAAAACTAAGTTGTTATCATCAGCAGATAATTAAAAAGTACCGCACCTGGTAAACTACGGCGAAAATTACCCGTACGAAAACGAACGCCGTACGCGATCCGTACCGTTGAGAACCAAAATGTACACTGTGTGTACATTTTGGTTCAGGAGTTCGGAGTTCGTTTCCGTACGGGTAATTTAATGTGGCAAGGGGTTCTACGAGGTTTGTTCAAAAGAAAGATCAATTTTGAATTTTCGCACTGTGTACATTCGATTATAGAAATTTTTTTTGTTATGTTGGTACACATGTGTTAGTCATATGTTGGCATTATCAGCCAATTTGGATTAGTAGTTTGTTGTTGACAACTGAAAAGCTTAGTCACGTTTGTGTGTGTTCTTCGATTTTTGACTTTTGAAAGAAATGGATCAAAGAATATGTATTAAATTTTGCGTTAAAAATGGAATAAAGTGCTCCAAGGCACTTGAAATGTGGAATTCGGCGAGTCCACTTTGTTTCAAAAAAGTGTTTATAAGTGGTACAAGCGCTTTACAGAAGGCCGAGAAAATGCACGCCAAGTTCGATCAAATGTGAAGGTTTTGCTCACTATTTTCTTTGATTACAATGGCGCGGTGCATCATGAGTTCTTGCCAAGAGATCGTACATTTAATAAGGAATACTACAAGGAAATTATGCAACGTTTGCGTGAAGCAATACGTCTCAAACGATCGGAATTGTGGAAAAGAAAATCATGGAGTCTGCACAACGATAATGCACCAGCTCACGCATCAATGCTTGTTCGTGATTTTTTGGCGAAAAACAACACCCTAATCATGCCTCAACCACCTTATTCATCAGATTTGGCTCCCTGCGACTTTTTTCTATTCCCAAAACTGAAGAGACCAATGAAAGAAAAGCGTTTTGCCACAATTGATGAGATAAAGTCAGAATCGAAGAACGAGCTGTTGGCCATACCAAAAAGCGCATTTCAGAAGTGCTTCGAGGGTTGGAAGAAGCGCTGGCATAAGTGCATTATATCTGAGGGGGATTACTTTGAAGGGGACAAAATGGATATTGATGAATAAATAAATACTTTTCAAAAAAATTCAAAATTCACCTTTTCTTTTGAACAAACCTCGTATATTAACCTTCAGTGATTAAAAGATGTGAAAAATCATGCAACTGAGTTTTTGTATTTAATTTTGTTATGGATGTCCATCAAGTAGGTGACACGTCAGTTGATTATTTAATACCTTCAATTATTATCCAAGATGTTCAGTTATACCTAACATCTGTACATTAACAATAATCCATTGTTTAAAGGTACAGATGTTCAGTTATACCTAACATCTGTACATTAACAATACTCCATTGTTTAAAGGTACCTACAAAAATCTATTTGTTTTTTGATAATTTTGGTGCAACGCCAACTTTATATCTTAACTTCTATTTCTTACCTAAAATAGGTTTAATCTTTTAAAAGTAATAAACTGAATTACTGAGAAGACGAGGAACTTGTTCTCAATTTAGAATTTATTAATTCAATCACAGTAATGAGATATTATTTTACTATTTCAAGAGTATAACCACTTTGAGAAGCATTTTCATTTTAATAAAATTATGAATCATTTGCCAAAGAATGTTAAGGAAATAGTCTGCCAGTTGATCACTTGCCAGTAACCTTGTTTCGTCCGTCCTAGATTTTAACGAGTCCCAAACTCTCACGAGTATTACTACATTAACAAGAGTTTTCCTTTTCTGAGCCTTAATTATCACGCGAGCAATTATTTCTCTCAAATTTTAATTCATTGGAGAAAAACGATCGAGTATTTCTAGTTTCACAAAAAGCAGAGTGAACACTCAAAATTTAATTTGAAACGGAACTTAATTATATTCTAAAAGAGAATCCAAGCTTATACGTTATGAGGTCAATAGGTTTCAAATTAACATATCCACCATAGGTAATAAAAAAGTAATTTACGGACCGACGCAAAGAAATAGTTTCTAAAATGTATACACATTTGAAATGTAATAATAAGCATCAAAGAAGAAGTAGCAAAGGCCACAGGAATTTCGCCGAAAATAGTGGAACATATTGTTAATGTTAGCGTAGTAGAAAATAATGTTCAAAAATGATTTCCATACAAAAGTACTAGAACACCTACTGTAAATAGAATTACCTGAAAACTAACTTCGTAATCGATGAAACGCTATTTGTAACTTTCATAAAACAGAAGGACAACGAGTTACAGTAATATGTTCCGTAAGACAAGAAAGATTTAGATTGGTTTGATTTGTATATGCCGGTAAAAGATATTTTAAAAGAGCGAAACCTCAAATTGCCAAGAAACGATTAACAATCGTCCAGTTTTAAGTTTCAGTTGAAAAGATAAATATTCGTGCGTTGTGAATTAGGATCATTATTTGGAACTAATTAAATCTGTTTATATTACAGACAGAAGCATAGTAGTTTTAGATGAAATGCACATGTTCAGTGGACATACATCTTCTAAAAGTTGGAAGCCGGCTATTTTCACCTTTATCTAATAATTATAATTCAAGAAGGTGAAGAAATGGAATTCGTTTGGTATTATAATAACAGTGGAGATTACCACTCCGCAATTAATTCTAGAAATTATGAGAAATCATTGCTTATAAACTAGTTCAAAATTTACCATTGTAGTAATAATGGGCAACGCGCATCTCAAATTAACACAGCTTTTTTGGTACGAGTGTTATACGAGGGTGGTCCCAGAAGTGTCCGACCCAACAAAGAAAGCACAAAAATGTTGGAAAGAAATATATTTATTTTTCAACATAATCTCCTTTCAGCTCAATACACTTTTCCCAGCGATGTTCAATAAGTTCGACACCCTTTTTATAATAAGAACTGTCTTACTCCTTAAAATAGCCATTAATTGCAGATATCACTTCTTCATCGTTGGAAAATATTTGACAACTGAGCCAGTTTTTCAAGCTTGGGAACAGAAAATAATCCGAGGGGCTAAGTCTGGCGAATAAGGTGTATAAAGTAGCAATTCAAACTTTAATTCATTAATTTTGGCCATTGCAATAACGGATTTGTGAGCTGGTACATTGTCTTGATGAAACAACACTTTCTTCTTAGCCAAATGCGCCGTTTTTGCTTGATTTCTTCGCTCAAACGTTGCAATAAGTTCGCATAATACTCGCCGTTGATAGTTTTTCCCTTTTCAAGATAGTCAATGAAAATTATACTACGCGCATCCCAAAAAACCGATGTCATGACCTTGCCTGCAGTTGAAACGGTCTTCGCTTTCTTTGGTTCTCCCTTTTGAGTCAATTATTTTGATTGTTCTTTTGTTTCGGGCATGAAGTGATGGACCCATGTTTCATCCATGGATATGAAACGGCGTAAAAATTCTGCTCCTTTGCTGTGAAACTTCGTTAAACACTCAATTGAAACATCTTCACGACACTGTTTTTGCTCGAGTGTGAGCAAACGCGGCATCCATCTTGCACACAGCTTTCTCATGTCAAAATTTTCAGATAATATGCGATGTACCGCACTTTTTTAAATCCCTACTATGTCTGCCAGCTCGCGCACTTTCAGTCGACGATCATCCAGTACCGCTTTGTTGATTCCTTCACCATTTCTGGAGTCGTCACCTCATTTGGTCGACCACTGCGATACTCATCTTGGCAGCTCCTACGGCCTCGTTTAAACTCTGCCACCCAATATTTCACTGTTGAAAACGAAGGAGCAGACTCACTCAGAGTAGAATCCAGTTCAGCTTTTATATTGGTTGAGCTGAGGCCTTTCAAATAAAAGTATTGTATCACGATGACCAATTTTCTAGATTTTTACAAGTTAACTGAAAATGTTCACTATTGATGGCTGCCAAACAAATACTAAACAACGTGACGTCTTCAAACTTGAAACAACTACCGCCATCTCTAGGTCAGGTCGGGCAGTTGTGGGACTATCCTCCTATACATATACACTGAACGTTTAAGTTTTTTTTTAGAAAAGCAAAAATTCAGTATCGATATTTTGTGTGTTCAATTTAGAGCATGCTTCATAATCGCATTTGACTAACTTTAGACACGAATTTTATCTGTTCTTTCTTCAACATCAACTACGTTCCTTACATGTAGTATCGCTTCCAACAACGACCACATAAATTGTGTACAGTGGTTTCCGGTATACCTTTGCTGATCGATGAAGGGTGTATTTGAACAATATTATCGGCACGTCTATTTGCTTAAGTGTGTGTTAGTAGTTGTGTTTAAGAATATGTTTTTCATACGATTATTAAAAGTGGTTTTTGCTTGTAAAAATAAGTAAATGTTCCCATCTCTTACGTTAAAAGTCTTCTACTTTTCTTATACCTAGTCCTGTCATAAATACTGATATAAAGGTTTTTAAGTACAAAAAGAAAACTGCTAGTTGGATTTAAATTATTTTTTGATAGTTTATTTTCGCAATAGTAAGCTACAAAATACAATGCAAATTACTCGAAATGGCTGCCATTTGCCTTAATACAACGCCGAAGTCTGCAGGGCCACTCATCAATCGCTGTACGGACGATATCCATGGGAAAATTGTCGACTGCTTCTGTTAACGCTTGCTTCAATGATTCCAGGTTGCGATGGGGTCTTCTACAGATCATGCCTTCTAATATTGACCACAGTTTGTAGTCGAGCAGATTTAGGTCTGGGCTTGCTGACGGCCAATAGTCAGTACTAATAAACTCAGGTACATGATTTTCAAGCCATTGCTGAGTTGTTTTGGCCTTGTGAGCGGGCGCAGAGTCTTGTTGGAATATCCATGGTTGGTTTTGGAACATGGTGTAGTTCAGGGGGTCCACTACATTGCTTAAAATGTCTCGTTGATAGTTTTTGGCCGCTGTTTTAACACCTTTTTCATAAAAATGCAAGGAAGTGACACCGTCATAGGATACTCCCCACCAAACCATCACTGAAGCAGGAAAATGACCTCGCTGAATCCTTGGCACCACTTCACTGGCTTCCTTGGAGGACCGTGCATACACCCTATCATTCTGCTTGTTAAAAGTTTCTTCCACGGTAAAAATTTTTTCATCAGAAAACAGAATTTTTTTGTAACGCTCTTTGCCGTACAACGATATCAGGTGTCTGCATTTTTTCTTCCTATTCTTTTTTAATTCAACGTTACGGCGGTGTCCTGTTTGTCGTTTGAAAGCTCTTAGTCCTAGGTCTTGTTTAATGATACGGCTCATGGTTCTCGGAGCAGTACCCATTTCACGAGCCATGATTTTCTGTTTGCCGACAGGATGTCGATTGATGCGGGACCCCACAGCATTGATGGCCTGTGGTGTACGAACTATGCGAGGCCTGCCAGATCCTTTACGGTCGATTACATTTCCAGTATTAATGAATAACTTAATAGTACGATACACAAATACACGCGTAATATTTAGCAGTTTCAATAAATCAAAAATACGGGCTCTTTCTATTTCACCCTTATGAAGTGCATTAACCGCAATACGGCTCTCTTTATCCGACCATTCCATAATGACGACTCACGCTATAGTGAAATTGTTCGGCACTTTTGTAAAGCATATATCAAATGTCAGAACTGCCAACATAAAATTTTTGTGCTTTCAAGTTATCATCTGCAAAAAAGTGCGTTTACACTTGTATCAATACTTATGGCAGGACTAGGTATATGTGGTTAGGTGATGATCAGTTATTTAGAATTGAATTAGGACTACAACGAAAATGTTTTGTTTTGCAACAAAGAGACATGTTCTTACAATATATTTTATTAAAAAAAATAAATATATTGTTACTCGCCTACACACTAGTGTAGATTCTAAATCATCAAAGCTGGCATTGCTTACCTTATAAAATACTTAGCTCCTTCTAGACCCACAACTAAACAGGATAACTCGGAGAGTTGAGAAAGTTTTCTATTAAAAAGATCTTAGAGAAGGCATTACAGCATTGAATTCCCTAGAAGTTATTGGTTAATACTGAAGCACGTGGATACTATATACGTGCTACTGAGAAGTTGTGGGTGACGAAGTAAATAGCAATAATAAACGAAATCCCACATGACAATAATAACTTTGTAGATTAATCAAACAGAAAATTAACTAACGAGTCCCCTGAATTTGTACTCAGCTCACGTATTGTTAGTTTACATAATTTATACATCGAAATTATAGATGGTATACTAACAAATTGTACACCGAAAAGTTAAAATTGTCTCTATCTATTCATTTTGCGTTCCAAACTTAAATATGCCGCCATTGTTTGATACTCATACTGTATATACTGACATCTAGAACTTGAGAGAATCCAGAAGAGATTTTTAAAGTACATTACTTTTAAAACTAGTGGTGAGTATCCTATTGTGGTGTTGATTATGCAAATTTGTTTCATGATTTTGATTTTCAATCTCAGCAAGGCGGTACTTATTTATTGCCAAATTTTTAAGTTAAGTTTTCAACAATAAAATTGACTCACCATCAATTTTATCTCAGATACACTTTCGTGTTTCTCGAGGAAAATGGAAATCTATTCCATTAGCTTTAGTTTTGATAAGTAATTCACTTGCAAACTTGCAAAATGTTTATTGATTTCTTTTTTCTTTCTTTATTTAATTTAAAATTCATTTTTCTTTTATTATATGACATATTTGGGATTATTTACATTATGTTTGTATTTTTTAAACATTTTTTGGTCTGTAATTGGTTATCTGTTGGACAAATAAAGATTATTATTGTTACTATTATTACTATTATTATTGTTATAGCCTGGATGATCTTTAAACACTAAATAACAACAATAGTCAGTCCAGTGCATCGACAGATGCTACGTGTCAGGAAGAAATTTTCATATAACCTTAATGTTGTCTATGCCACAGATGGTGACCATATTGACACCATGTAGAAGATGGAGTAAAACTTTATCGTAAAGAGACCACTATTTTGCAATTTTGTCTTACCTTTCCTTAATAAAATATCGTGCTATCTAATCGGTTCATTCTTTTAGAATAACCCTGTACTTTAACAAGTAAATAATGTCCAACTTGTACGTTTAATAAATAAATATGTAAATTGTGAATTAGAAACTTGTAAACACGCAGAGCAAGTTAGAGTAACTAATGAATAAAATCGTTTTGTTGTATTAGTTTACATATGTAAAAGGTTCATTAAAATGTAATTAAGACGGGCAATAAAAACTCCTGAAGGAAATGTAAATATGTTGCTGTTTACGTAATTATATTTGAAGAACTATTATGAATGTTGAAACATTGACTAAAGTGCATTAAATACCAAGAGGATTATGTCGAAAAATTAAATGAGATATAAAACTTAAATTGCTGTCTGTCATATTGAAACAAGTCCATTGTTGAAGCATTCTCGTAGCTCTAACGGTAAAGCTATTACAGCGTGAATAAGAGCTAGATTTGAGTTCTAGAAACATTCAATATTTTGGACAACTCACACGTTAATGCACTCTAGTGTAGGTAATTTTGATGGAGCCTGTGGTTGATTCACCTAATCACTGAAAGTTGAAATATAACCCCTTGCCACATTAATTTTCAAATTCTGTATACACATTTCGACAACTAAGTTATCACCATCAGCAGATAATTAAAAAGTGTCGCACCTGGTAAACCACGGCGAAAAACGCCCGTACGAAAACAAACTCCGTACGATCCGTGCCGTTGAGAACCAAAATGTACACTGTATATCCGTTACACAAGATTTTAAAAATTGTTTTACTTAACCTAGGATGAAAGACATTAAAAAAGGAACACGGACATGACCTACATGTGATTTATTACATTACCCTTTTCTGTCAGTTTGGCAGACCGAGAAGAGACGACTGATTTGGACCCCCATCGTTGTTTAACATATGGTCTCTATTCTTCAAAATGTACATACTTTTATACGTATCTAATAAATTATTATACGCGTTCTTAATCAAATGCAAGCAATCAGCGTTAACGCTATGATTACAATCCAATATATGTTTTGCTAAACTCGATTTTTCCGGCCGGTTGAATTTTATATGCGCGATGAGTTCTTTGTACCGTTCTTTGTACACTCTAGTGTACATTAGCTTCACTTATTTTGATTAGTATCTACTTTTTATTATATTTATAAACGATCTCATATCTAATACTGATAATTGTTTTGTTATTAATTATGCAGATGATATCACTTTACTATTTAAAGCTGGAACTTATCTTGAATTAATAATAAAAGGAAATTTTATAATGGAGAAACTAGAAAAGTGGTTAAATGATAATAATCTCATATTAAATATAACAAAAACTAAATGTGTACTTTTCAAAAGTTACCATACTCATACTCCACAAGACATAACATCACATAAAAAAATTTTGTAAATAGTGTCCCATTCCTAGGTATACCGATCAATGACTCGCTAACTTTTACTGAACACGCCTTCAAACTAACCAAGAAACTAAGTAATACTAATTACGGTTTAAGAACGCTGGTCAAGAATGCAAATAAGGATATAGCTAAGCTATTTTATTATTCAAATTTTTATAGTCAACTTAGATATGTAGCAATACGAATACTGAACAATATGAGACACAGAGATAGCTGCAGGGGTGCGTCCAAACGAGAAAATATGCTAACAACTGTAGCAGTGTTTATATATGAATGTATTAAATTTGTCTGGGTTCATCCAGAAATTTTTGAATCCAGAACTGTAACATTAACTTACAATACCAGGCACGGCCTAAAATATTTATATCCTCGCCATAGACTGTCGTTATATCAACGTGGAGCATACTACTCTTGCATGAAATTATTTAACGAATTGCCCAGGGAAATAAAATCCTTGGAAAATTACAGTGCAATGAAAGGTAAATTGTTTAAATTACTTTGCAGTATAGAGCCATACTATTAGAGTAATATTACAACTATTTAATGGTACAGTAGATCTAGAAATGCTTTGTTACATTTTTTGACTTATTTTCGTGTACAGACTTTAGAGTTTAAATGATTTTATTGTTAGTCCACTGAAAATTAAATAAATAACTATAACTAAGACTATCAGAGTAGTTTGGATGCCCAAACACATAGCTAGCACATAAGAATGAAAACAAGTACTCAGGAGGAACCTTGCTGAACAAGAGTTGAGTGATTGCAGGAAAATGCGACAATTAATGTTCTCCTGTTCTCCTGGAAGTACTGCAATCAAGTAATGGTTTGATGGCACGTTCTGCGTTATTTCCCTTGTTGCTCGTAAGAACTACATGGAAATGGTATGGAGCAGAAAATTAGAAAGAAACATGTAAGAGGTTCTTAGAATCCAAGGCAAAAACTTTTTGCGTAAAAAACAAGCTAAGAAAACAAGAATAGGCAAGGGTCTTCTACACATGTAAAGATACATAAAGTTATGGAAGGTCTGACTTGCTCTACCTTGTCTCAGAATAAAGAGTGATTCAAGCGGAACACATAGCTTAAAAATGTAACTTACCGTAAAAATGAAACATAAACAGTTGTGAATGTAGTAGTTTGTCAACAATATTAATCTTTTTCTTTATTATATAAATATAAATGCTAGAACCTTGGCGATCACTCATTTTATTTTTGTACTTGAAAGTACAGATTTTATTAAATAATACAGAAAAATATAATAAAACAATGCGAAAATGGCATTCATTTATCCATATTAAACTTGCCTGTTCAAGAACCAATGAAATCTCTTAAAAATATGTACTATTTTGGCGCAATATTTGAATCACCCCTTATTATTCTGAGACAAGGTATAGATAATTTAGAATTTCTAAAACAGAGTGGCAAAAACCAGTTGATAAAACAATGAAGTAATCGAGGACAACTTTAACAGATATATGTAAAACAACCAAGAGATTCCAGAAAGACATACGCGAACACCATAATCAATTTTGGAAAAGGCGTATTGTAACCTTAAATTTGAATTTTCTTGCTCTGAAATTAAATAACATTTTGGTGTAATTTAGACGACGAAGAAAAACGCACTGCTTCTTTTATAATGAACTTCATGTGCAGTCATTTGATGAAACTGTTTTTACTTATGTATCTAGATTGCCTCACCAATAGTACCACATTTTATCCACCAAGTTTATAGGGACGATACCTTACATGGAAATGGTAACGTAATGAACAGAGATTTTAGGAATGTAGTTACGTTATTTTGAGAAACCAGGTTACATGCTACTTTCGAAAATCAACACCGATGTGTACTTATATATGATTTTTCAATATAGACATAACAATTTTGTCTTTTAATATGAACTTGAACGTTTTTCATTATCTGTCGACGTCTAAACGTCAGTCGAAATTAACGTTTTTATCATGGTGAAGTTCACCAACGAGCACCATTTGGGAATTATTAAAAATTGCTCCCGCAATTCAGAGTCCGTGGTCGCAACTTTAAGAAAGCTTATTCCAATTTTCAGTTGTAATAATCGTCTTACCAGACAGACTCTGCGTCCTATAGTGGATAAATTTGAGTCAAAATATTCACTATTGGATGTTTCTGTGCCAGTGAGACAATGCACCAATTGAAGTACTGAAAATACCGCAGCCGTAAGGGCTTCAGTTCAAAATGAGCCAGATCAATCGATTCCACGCCGTTCACAGGAATTGGGAATCTCTCAAATCACATTGTGGCGAATTTTGCGTAAAGATCTTAACTTACAGCCTTACAAGATGAAATTAACTCAATAACTGAAGCCTCTTGATCATTTGAAGCCCGAAACTTTTCCGATTGGGCTCTACTAAAGTTTGAAGAAAATCCTGAATGTCATCGAAAAATCATTTTCAGCGACTTATAGCCTAACAAGATCAAATTAACTCAATAACTGAAGCCTCTTGATCATTTGAAGCCCTGAAACTTTTCCTAAACTTTGAGGAAAATCCAGAATTTCATCGAAAAATTATCTTCAGCGATGAAAATCATTTTTAGCTTAATGGCTTCGTAAATAAGCAAAATATGCATTTTTGGACAGTAACAAACCAACATGTGCGTCAAGAGACTCCACCACGACCAGAAAAAGTAACCGTATGGTGCAGATTTCATGCTGGAGGTGTGATTAAACCATGCTTTTTCGTCGATAAAAATAATCGCCATGTTGCTGTCAATGGAGTTCATTATTGTGCCATGTTGGAAGACTATTTTTGGCCAGAATTGGATGGACTTAATATCAGTCATAATACGTGATTACAGCAAGATGGTGCCACATGCCACACAGCTGGTCAAACAATTAATCTATTGAAGGGAAAGTTCGGTAATTGTGTAATCTCGAGAAATGCCGTTGGATTTCTTTTTATGGGGTTACGTTAAGTCGTTGGTTTATGACAACAAGCCAACAACTTTAGAAGAACTCAGGGACAATATCGAACGCGAAATTGTCAATGTTTCGGCCCATATGTGTGAAAGATTGGTGGAAAATAGGCTCTAAAGAATCGATCGCTGCAAACGTGCTCGCGGTGGTCATATGAACGAGATCGAATTCCATAGTTAAATGTATCAGGTTGTTACATATGAAATGTCCGATTTTGTAAGGAATAAAAAAAAGTCTAAATTAAAAAAAAAATAAATATTCTGCAAAATAGTATCCATTTAAATCAATAGTTTGTTGCCAACGGCCTGGAAGCTGAAAAATTCCCTTTGAAAAGAAATCTAGGTTTTGACGGCTCACATATTGCTCAATCACTGCTATTACAGACTCCCGGTCAGGGAAGTCCCTATTTTTTAAGTGATTGTCTAAACTTCGGAAAAAATGAAAATCAGTTGGCGAAAGGTCAGATGAATAAGGTGGGTGAGGGGAGAATTTCGTAACCAAATTCCGAAAGTTTTTGGATTGTCTGTCGTGCAACATGAGGTCTTGCATTATCATGAAGAAGTATGGGTCCATGTCTATTGACTAGTGAGGGCTGCAAGCGGCTCAATTTTCCATGCATAGTTTTCAGTTCGGCACAATAGGACGCTGCCGTAATGGTTTCACCAGGTTGCAAAAATGAATAGTGAATAATACCCTTACTGGTCCACCATACAGTCACCATAATCTTTCGCGGGCGAAGTGATGCTCGTGTATGCTGTCTTGGTGCTTCACCTCGATCTAACCATTGTCCTGATCGTCTCCGATTATCGTAAAGTATCCACTTTTCGTCACACGTTACCACTCGATGAAGACACGGTTCAACTTTCTATCGATTAGCCAAAGAGGTAGCCACCTCTAATCGACGGAGCTTATTGGCTTCCGTTAATTGGTGCGGCACCCATCGATCGAGTTTCTTCACTTTACCAATCGAAGAAAGGTGACGACTAATGGTGGCAATACTTGAAATGTTTCTGCAAGGCTACGCACTGTTGTCGACGGATTACTTTCAACTTCTACACGTAGCTCGTCGTCATTAACGGTGCTACGCGCATATCCGCGAGGCTCATTTTCCAAATCAAAATTTCCCTCGCTGAATTTTTTAAACCATCGCCGTAATGTGCATTCATTACAAGTGGTTTCACCGAACGTCTGATTAATTTCTCGCGTTGCTGCAGCTGCACTTAATCCCTTTTTAAATAGAAAGAGATAAATTGCCCGAATATCTCTTGCCGACAGCATTTCCATAGGCGAGACAAGGACAGGTGTATTAATCTTTCCAAGAAATGGAACAGGTACACACTTCAAAATATATACCCTTTTCTACAAATACAATAATAATTTTCACGAAAAACATACACGTCTTCACACAGGTGCGATTCAGTTCAGACTGAAGGAAAAAACGGACATTACATTTGTAACAACCTGATAGTATGTGTACTGCACCTGCAGTAAATTTCAGCCCAATATCTTAATCATTCTGTATTCTATTTGTATACAAAGTTGTTCTGACCTTGTTGAAAAAACCAAGATATAATTTTTATATTATTGAATTATTCCGGTAATCAAATCTTTGACATTTTACTTACTTATTGCCACTGTTCCATAGATTATAGATTTCGCATGAAAGTAAGCGTAATGACCATCTTTAATAATTTTTTGTAATTAATGCAATTTTATATTTACTTCAAATATGAGTTTCAAAATTCAATAGACTTTTCAAAACGAATTGTTAATCCTATTTTAAGTTTGTCCATATTGTAGATATAAGTAATTATTTTGTAAATGAATGGTTGTTAGTGACATCTAGCAACTACTAGTATAACATTTGATGTTCTAAAAATGTGTTTTTAAGTATACCAGCGTTAAAAGGAAAAATATATTACTTTATTTTTAAATACATTCATCCTGGGTATATCCATCGACACACAGAAATGTGTCTGATCTCATTTTAATTTGATTATTCACAATGTATTTTATTTAATCTTAATTTACATTACATAACAATAATCTTTACTATAACGTATTCTTTCTTCTTTTAATTTGTTGGTAGTTTTATTCTAACTATAAATTTTATTCTATAGTTTAAATCAGGAATGTTTTCCGATCATGTGATCAGTGTCGTATGAAATAAGATGTCGACAGGAAGTGAGGATGTCAAATTAAATGCTATATTTATAATACTGCCAGATGCAATAATGTACTATATACTAAGCCTGTAAACTTGTAAATAACAAATGTAAGAGCTGCCTATGTATGTTACCTAGGTGTAACTTACAACGATGATGAAATAAATATGATAAAGTAGCTGTTAAACAATAACAAAGAGCAGGAGAAAGATACAAGGAATATAACAATATCGAAACCGTAGAAAAGACAAACTTCATAAGTCAAAAGTAAAAACACTATTTTATCTGTATTATACGTGACATATGTATGTATGTGTGCATAATACACATGCTCTGCATATGTCTGTTTCTATTTTTTCACGATTTCTTGACAAAACGTAGCGCGTAACTTTATTAAGAAAAACGTTTGCGCCCTTTCTTTCTTCAACGTATGTGACTACTGATGAATTAGACAAATGCCGGTATATGTTCGTATTTTGCAGCGTTATTGATACACCGGCAAACTTTCGTGGTTTATAGTATATAAATTTTAATCTTTTAAGTTTTTCAGCCAGTATGGAATAAAAAAAACGCTTAGTTTATGTTTTGAGGAGAGGAAGGGAGCTTTCCTTCTTCTTTATGCTATTTATTTTTTTACTTTGTTTTTCTTTTAACCTACATATGTAAATAATTTTTTTATCTATTTTAATTTGATATATTTCTTTTATTTATTTTATTTTTTAAAAATATATTAATATGTGCCATTTTTATATCTGTTGAAAATTGTAAATTTACAAATTTTGTTAAACCAAAATATAAAGTCTAGTAAAAAGAAATCCATTATTTTTCCAATAGATGGCTTTAGTAATCTGTATCTCGCGTTGTATAAGTGCGATCGCGTTCCGCTAGATGGCGTTCGAAAGATAAGATTTCGTACTAAACGAACTTCTCAGACAGTTTTGTGATTACTTGACTTAATATTGTTTGAGCGCGCGTCAAAGATGGACACCAGCAACGTTAAAATACGCCACATTTTAGTTTTTCTTCGATAAAGGCGAAAACGCAAGCCAGGCGGCTAAAAATGTGAATAGTGTTTATGGTCCTGATACTGTAATAGTCAATCATGCGCAATTTTGGTTTCGTCAATTCCGTTCCGGTAATCTTGATGTCAAAGATGCACCACGTTCTGGAAGGCCAATTGTCGAAAATATCGATAAAATAATGGAAATCGTCTAGTCCGACCGTCATGTAAGCACTGTTTCGATTGCCCAGGAGCTAAACATTGCACAAAAAACCGTTTGGAACCATTTAAATAAGGTTGGATACAAAAAGAAGCTTGATGTATGGGTGCCACACGAGTTAACGCAAAAGGACCTCATGGACCGAATTTACATCTGCGAATCGCTGCTGAATCGCAACAAAATCGATCCGTTTCTGAAGCGGATGGTTACTGGTAATGAAAAGTGGATCACTTACGACAACGTCAAGCGAAAATGGTCGTGGTCGAATCGTAGTAACCCGGCGCAAACGGTGGACAAGCCAGGCTTGACGGTCAGGAAGGTTTTGCTGTGTGTTTGGTGGGATTGGCAAGGAATTATCTACTATGAGCTGCTTCCCTACGGCCAAACTCTTAATTCGGACCTGTACTGTCAACAATTGGACCGTCTGAAGGAAGCAATCGCCCAGAAGCGGCCAGCTTTGGCCAATAGGAGAGGAATTGTGTTCCATCAGGACAACGCCAGGCCACACACATCGATAGTGACTCGCCAGAAGCTCCGGGAGTTTGGCTGGGAGGTTCTTATGCATCCACCTTATAGTCCGGACCTAGCACCAAGTGATTACTACCGGTTCCTGTCTATGGCGAATGATTTTGCTGGTGAAAAATTCGCCTCAAGAGAAGCTTGTGAAAATCGACTGTCCCAGTTTTTTGCCAATAGGGACGAGGGTTTCTATGAGAGAGGCATTATGAAATTACCTTCAAAATGGCAACAAGTTATCGAACAAAATGGTGCATATTTGACCTAAGTCGGATCATTCTAACATTCGAAAAGACAGACCAAGGGCAACAATCTCAGCAGAAGATCTTGCAATGGTGGTAACAAGCAAGAGAAATAGACGAAAAACAGCCCCAGAAATCACAGCAGACATGAATGCTGTTCGTCGAAAACCCATGTGTTTCCACTGTTAAACGGTGATTAAAAGAAGCCTGTCTTCATGGACGAATTGCAATGCGGAAGCCGCTTCTACGCATGCAAGACAAGTAAAAACGTTTAAAGTGGGCACGTGATCACCAAAATTGGACCACAGAAGCCGAATAAAGTAGTATGGGCCGATGAATACAAATTCGAGATTTTCGGTTCACGAGGACGTGTTTTCGTGAGGAGGTCTGTGTGTGAGCGTGGCCGGGAAGAATGCATAGCCTGTTAAGCACGATGGAGCTTCAGTCATGATATGGGCTTGCTTATCTGGATCAAATGCGGACGATCTCGTAAAAATCGAAAATATACTAAAAAAAGAACGGTATAAGCGCATATTAGACGTAAACGCAAGGCCCTCTGGAATTAAAATTTTGGTTCAGAATTTTATCTTCTAACAAGATAATGACCTGAAACACACTTCTAAACCATGCCGGGAATATTTGGAGAAATTGGAGATCAAGAAAATCATAAAAGTTTTGGCGTGGCCTCCCCAGAGACCCGATTTAAATCCCATCGAGTTGCTGTGGGTAGAACTTGATCGAGAGGTGAGAAAATCGGCCCCCACATCTGCGTTAATATGTGGAAGAATCTGCAGGTGGCATGGAGTAAAATAAAACCTGAGAAATTACGAAAATTAATTGAAAGAATGCCTCGATTGTGTGCTGCAGTTATTAAAAATGAAGGAGGGCATATAGACGAGTCTAAAATTTAGATAAATATATTATACAACGATTTATTTTAGATGTAAAAATATATATTTTTCATATATGTAAATAATAAAAAGATATTAGTATTTCGATTTTAATTTTTGTTACAATTTACGGGTTAAATGCAAGTGACCAAATACTTATGAGCGATAGTATACATATATATATATATATATATATATATATATATATATATATATACATATATACACTGCAGGCCATAAGTTTGGAATCACTTGCATAAGTTAGGAATCACTTCTGAATATAATGAAAATATTGTAGTGGCTTTAACAAACATTGTAAAAATAAAACAATATTAATATACCAAAACGTTTTATTATAAAATAAGCAGGAAAAAAAGCAAATTTTATTTATTTACATCCACTTATTTTTATTATCAACTAAACGGACTTTTCATCGAAATACCCTCCTTTTACTTTAACGACGGCAGCACACAATCGCGGTAAACGAGACACTAATTTTGTAAGGGTTTCATTGGGTATATTTGCCCGAGAATCTTGTATAACTTGCCACATGTGAGTCTGGGACGTCGGACACTTTTCACGCACTTTTCTATCCAATTCTTCTCACAACAGCTCTATTGGATTGAGGTCTGGCGATTGTGCCGGCCAAACCATGTTTTGTAAAACACCGTCAGCTTCCTGTTGTTGGAGATATCCTCTACATAAATGAGAAGAATGTTTTGGGTCGTTGTCTTGCATGAATATAAAGTTTTCTCCAAGTAATCTCAGACCGGAGGGCACAGCGTTGTGTTCGAGAATCTGTCTGTAACCCTCCTTTTTCAAAACTCCGTCGATTTTCACCAGATCTCCTACACCAGGCGAAGAAAAACATCCCCAAACCATTACAGAACCGCCACCATGTTTTACCGTGGGCACCACACATTGCGGTAACATTTTTTTGTAGCAGTTCTTCTAACAAATATCCGACGTTTGGAACCGAAGACCTCGTACTTTGATTCGTCGGTCCATAGTACTTTTTCCCACTGTTCTATTGTCTAATCTTTGTGTAACTTAGCCCATTGTAGCCTTTTTATTTTATTTTGCGGACGTAGAAGCGGTTTGCGAACTGCTACACGTTCCATCAGTCCAGCCGCTCTGAGCCGCCTTTTTACTGTGGTTAAAGAGATCCGAGTTTCACGCTCCCTGTTAAACTCACCGCGGATTTGCGAGGCCGTTAATCTTCTATCTCTTTTCGACGTCAATATAATTGTCTGATCTTCTGCAGGAGTTGTAATTTTTGGTCTTCCTGATCGTTTTCTGTCCGTATACCCTCCAGTAGACTGGTATCTTTTAATTGTATTTTGTACACCTTTGTACGATATCTTCATTCTTTTCGCGATATCCCGTATAGAATCTCCCCGATTATGATGACTAATAATTTCTACACGTTTTTCTAGCGATATCTGCTTTCTCTTCGCCATAATCAAACGATGTTTACTGATTCTACACACTTTTATGTGTCTACATACTTTAAATGATACGAAGCAACTAAAATATTCTCATTACTTCAAAATGTATAAATACTTATAAATATAAAAACTAAATGTAATTACAAAAGGTTTATGCGGAGGGGTCTGCAATAAAATTTATCCATTCCAGGTACTCGTTCATTATGCAGAAATATTACCTGCTTGAATAAATAATACCGCACGCAGAGTTTCCTTAATCTCTGGTTATTTTCCAAATATTAATGCATTTAAAACTACATCTTTTATGTAAAGCTTTATAATGTACTTAAGAATAATCCTTTGTACTTATATCAAAGTAATACGAACGTAACATAGATAAATTTTAATTTTTATGAATTTACTGGAACTGATTCCAAACTTATGGCCTGCAGTGTATATATATATATACATATTTCAGTGGTGTGTTGGCTCCTGAAGCTATAAACGGTGTCCTTTATTTCATTCTTTGTCGTAGAGTCGAAAAAGAAGGCAGAGTTTTCTGTACAACATCAATATTTGTTTTAATAGTTATTATAAGTAGAATTTATAAAATCTAGAATAGCCATTTGGACGTTTTAAAAACTATTTAATCATTCACTATATTGAAGGACCATAGTGTATGTATAATATAATATAAACTAGTATTCTCTAATAAATCGTTTACTTGCTTATTTTTTCTCCACTACCCTTTTATTTACGTCGACCTCATTCTACATTTGCTAAATTAATTGCTTTTCAACAATTCCAATAATTACACTCTCCTTTGTGGTTTATCCCATTATTGGTGCAGATTTACAATTTAGATACAGACTCTATAATGATGTTGAATTAGTAGTGTACGTATACACTGTACGTGTTTCGCTTCTATGTTTTCTTTTATTTGACCACTCGGTTTCAGTCCATGTTTGTCGACTTTTTTCTTTTCTACTTGTTTTTATTTATGTGAACTTTACTACCGCCGTTTCAGTTTGTGGTACAGTTTTAATCGTACTCGTTTTACGCTAGGAACGGATTAAGATCTTAACTAGTTGTATTGAATTGCATTTAAATTTAAAGAAAAAAAAAAGGTAAACGTTTCACTTATCTTTCGGAGTGGAATTTTAATTTATGTGGATAATGAGGGGGTAACCAATATACATTTGCGCAATAAAACAAATCGCATGACATTTTATTTATATACGACATTATAATCGAAAACTCGAGTCACTTGGGATGATTTTCTTACATGATTAATCCTAGACCAAAAGTAATGCCTTCACCATATTGTGTTAAATTATAAGGGCTTTTGATTGCTAAAAATTGATTTCATAGTGATATTCCGTTACTGAAAAAAAAATAAAGGTAAATGTTCTAAATTATTTCACATGAC